>JAVYIG010003406.1:42500-197532 GCA_035222895.1 Strongylocentrotus droebachiensis | reverse complement strand
TCAAGATATTAATTTAACTATAAAACAATGTTTCTTGACTAAAATCGACCAATTGGCTATCCCCGTTTGGAAATTATATATCACGACTACATATTCTGAGATTTTCATGGTCGCAGCTACCATTGTATGGCGGTAGGTGCTATTTGAAATTTATCAAAATTTACCGGGAGCACCGGTAAATCATTATATTCAATTTTTCTTGAAAGCAGAAGTGTTTTAGGGGGTTAAGTTTTCTAGAGCTTATAATACATCCACAGGGGCATCCAAATGTATCAAATTGTAAAGAATCACTGTCCAGCCAATTTTCATAATTTCCCAACTCTTTGTATTACCTTTAAAGACGTTATTCGTCGTTCAAAAATGAATTTAGATCAAAGTTTGATTTGCAGTATGCATGGGACCTATGTAAGTTGAGGATTAAAAATTATACTATCTCTTTTGCTAAGAAGCTCAGAAATTCTGAAAAGGAAGAGCTAAACTCCTTAGAAAAAAAAATGAATGAACTACATGAACGAATATGTGGAGGCGATGATGAGCTAGAAGAGCAGATGGCAAATGTTCAGAGAAAGATTAATAGGTACTACAAAAAGGAATGCGATGGTGCAAAGGTTAGGTCTAAAGTTATTCATTTTGAAAAAAGTGAAAACAATTCTTCATATTTTTTTTAATTTAGAACATAGAAATGGTGCGAGAAAGTATATATCTGGAATTAGAATAGGCAGAAAATTAGAAACTGATAGCTGTAAAATTAAAAAATTTGTAGAAAAGTTTTATTCTTGCTTATACACAACAAGAAGCCCGGATCCGACAGTAATACCCCCTTCACATACACAGATTTTCCTTACGAGTCCTTACGGATCGCAAACTCGTAGTTAATCGCAAGCATCCGTAAATAACTCGCTAGTATCCGTAAATAGCTCGTCACAACTCGCAGACACTCGTAAGGATCCGTGTAAGGAGAGGCAAATTTTTTGACATGTCAAAAATCTTCTGACGATTGTCCACGGATTTATTTGTCCGTAATAACTCGTAAATAGCTCGTAACAATCCGTAAGTATCGTAAACCGCTCGCTACAACACGTAACCATCCGTAAACTGCTCGCAAGAATCCGTAAATGACTCGTAACAATTTGTTAACGATTTGTTTCGGTAGTTTACGATTCGTTTACGGATTATTTACGGATCATTTACGGATTATTAACGGATTATTACGAGTGCTTACGTATTGTTTACGAATTTCATTCGGGTCGTGTTACGATGGCTTAACGGATTGTTACAAGTTATTGCGAGCACTTAACGTGTAGCTACGATTAATTTACGAAAATATACGTATACTTTACGTATTCTTACGTATTGTTTACGTTTTGGGGAAAGGTATGAAAGCTGCAAATTTGAACACTTCATTTTCAGTTGTTATTTTTTGGTTAAAAATCGTAAGGACCCGTAAATACTCGTAGCTAACTCGTAACTATTCGTAACAACACGTCAACAGGACGTTACTAACACGTAAGTTGCTCGTAGTTATCCTTGACAACTCGAAACGAAACGATTTTAAAACAATGTGGCCTACTTGGGACTCCCAAAAACCTGTTTTGTATACAAACAAAGGTTTACAGTTTATATAAACCAGCTCGCTGATCTCACACTTTTATTCATATTGTCCAGAAACCTCGTGAGTCTTCTCATTCTATAATACATCCCAAGTTGGCCACCCAATATTCAAATGTGCATCTTCTTTTTTTATCTTCATATATATCAAATTGAAATCCAACTACATTGTACCACATACATCTGTGAATCTTGATGTACACCCCTCTTTCTTTTTTCTTTTCTCTCTCTCTCTTTCCCGTTTTACCAATATTTGGTCTACCATATTCGGATTATGTATCCATTGAGGGTAGTCATGCTATCAAGCTTTCCTTACTATCTCTTTGTCAACCCTCCTGTTTGATGTTTTCGATTAGTTACTTTATTCGACATTATATTTTTTTGAAATGTGTAAAATTTGCAATGTTTTGTTTGTTATATATTTGTAATAGGGCAAAAGAAAAAGAAAATCAAACAGAAATAAATAAATCAAATGTGGCCCAAAAATATTCTGTACATGGACAATTAACCAACCAGCATCGGGTCATTGACTGTCCTCGGCATACTCGACATTCACAACAAACGACCCCCATCTTGGACCTGGTGTCCCCCATTGCCTGCACACATTTCTGATCAGACGCCATTCATAATGTGCATTGCAACACCCATTCACAACACACAATGGCCATAAGTTTTCTGTGATGGTTGGCACACTTCATAAACTTCCTTTTAAAACTACTTGTTAAGAGCCACCTCTAAATATCTGCATACACCACAACATTCAGTGAAAATTGTGTTTTTATATCAGAGCAAAATGTTACGATCAAAATTGATTACCTTGGTCAATTTTGCCAATTTTCTCGGAGAAAGAACGCATTTTAGTCCTCGAAATGAATTTGATATATGCAGTAGTGTTGTTAAAGGCCACAGATGGCTCTATAGCAATATTGAAGCCAACACGGACAGACAGTGATGTGTTCAAGCTTGGTGGTCTCCAATTCCCTGCGGTCTCCAATTCCCTGCGGTCTCCAATTCCCTGCACCTACCCTAGCTCTGTTTCTGAGGGCCACACACCGAGACTAATTAAACTAATTTATGAACCCTTTAGGCTTTGCTAACATATTTTTCAAAACAGTTAGCAGATGACATGACATTATTTGTACTTTTGACAGCTATCGTAGAGAAATGATTTGGCTGAATACAAATGTAAAGTATAAAAGGAAAATGCTTTTTTATAGGAATTGGATAAATTCTGACATTTTGTTTGTTGGGAATTTAATGGATGGTAAAGGTTTTCTACCAGTTAATGAGTTAAGTGTGAAAATATTATTTAATGATGGAAGGTGGTATAGTCAATATGCACGCAATTAGAAGAGCGATTCCATCGCTTGGGAATATGTTAGTACTTGGGGATATGAATGTAGAACATAGAGAGTATATGAAATTTAGACCCACAGCGTTTGTATATAATGATATAAAATTGATTGAGGATATGATTTCAGTTAGACAGTTGACAGTTAAAAGAATATATCATGAGTTAATTAAAACAAAAATCGAAGAATCTAGAGCGAAGGAATTTTGGCGTAATACTTTGGAAATTGAATATATACCTGTATGGTCAGATGTTTGGTTATTTAAGTTAAAAAGTATAAAAGACAGCCTACTAATTAATTTCAATTTCAAATTCATGTATAATATTTTAGCTATACCATATAATTTGTTTAAATGGAAAGTTATTATTGTAATCAAGCAGGTGATTGTATGCACATGTTCTTTCTTTGTAACGATGTTTTGGAATGAAGTTAAAAGGAAAATAAAGAAGTATTTCATGTCTAATTTTAATTTCAAACCATTGTCATCCATTGTTTGGTATTGATTTTAATTTAAAGAAGGAAAAAGATGTTGATATTATTTTGAATTATGCACTTTTTACTATTTACAAAAGCTTTGTTGGAAAAGAATTTAAAAAGAAAACAACAAAAAAGAGACTTCTTCATATTTGTATTTACCTATTAAATTATCGTTTACAAATAGGAGAAAATATTAGAAAACCATGTATATCCCTCCAGAAATGGAGGCAAATGCTACAAATGTGAATATGTTTATATTATTATGAAAAAATAAAGAAGACCTGAAATGGTTATTTTACCCCCCCCCCCCCAAAAAAAAAAAAAAAAAAAAAATCTTCAACTTCTATACAAGCATATCTCCTTGCATGGAATAGTCCTTTCAAAAGTTTTATTACAGAAGTTGGGAATATTGTGTCAATTAAAGTCTAGCTAAATTAGGTTCGACAGTAATTGCTCATGATTCAACAACAAAAGGACCCAAACAAATGACAGTCCATTGAATGGCCAAGAATCGGTTGGTTTTGGAGCCACGTATGCAATCGGTGTGGAGTCGCTTTGAAGTAGTGACCGAGGTATAAATACAGTACAGCATATGGAGGAGATCAATGATAAACTATGAGCAAACAGAGGCATAAATACTTTCATTACGTTCACTTCACGCTAACAGTTTGCAAACTAGGCCACATCGAGTAAGGAATATAATTATATATGAGCTTATACGTGCGGCAATAATCTGGTGTGTGATCCGAAACTAAGTCGAAATAGAGACGACTCACGAAGATGAGATGGATATCAAGTTAGTTCCGGAAGGAGATGCTCTTTGTTTGCACGGGACAATATACATTTGGTGAATTAATTTGTTGTCACACATAATTATTGGTCGTGCAAAAGAAGTAATCCAATAAAAGTGTCCATGTATTGATGGACTGATTTTTCAAAGGATTTCAATTCTTTATTGCCGATTGTATGTTTGACGTACGTCCTTATATCGAGTAACCAGTGAAGCAGAGCTGTCAAGTGCATACCCTATTCAATTGAAAAATGATATCATCTACATTTATATTGCGCACGTATCCATCCCAGGGGATGCATAATTATTACCCAGCCACCCCTCGGAAGATTACCCCCCCGGATTATTACCCCCCGAAAAATTCTTCTTTTATTAAAACTTATTATCAGGGTACAGTTCCCCTTAATGAACAAGGGGTAATTTTCAAGGGGGTGGTTGTCCTTGGTTGTTCTAGGGGGAGGGGGGGGGGGGTTTCCCCGGGGGGTAATTGTCCTAGGGGTAATTTTCCGGGGGGTAGTTGCCTCGGCGGTGGTTGTCCTTGGGGGTTATTGTCCGGAGGGTAATTGCCCTTGTGGGGGGGGGGGGGGTTAGTTTTCCAGGGGTAATATTCATGATACGGCCCTTAGGCGTTAAAAGCATTAAATTAATAACTTCCGACCAAGTACCCATTTATTTAACCTGGGTGGAGCGTGGCAAATGTAGATTAATGTCTTGCCAAATGACATTGGTGCAACGACGGGATTCGAACTGCGAACCATGTGATACACAGTTCGGTGACGTAAGCGCCAGACCACGGCACTTTTACACAATTTATCAATAGCGAAAAAGGTCAATCCAAACCGGTTGACTACATGAATACTGCATGGCATCAGTTGAGGATAGAATAACTATGTTTATAATAATTAATTCAGTGGAAGTAGTTGTAGTACTGTAGTAGTAGTTGTACAGTCAAACCTGCTTTAGTGACCACCTGTCTACAACAAGCTCATTTGTTGTTTCCCTTGAAAATGGTTTCTCAATGAAACATGTACTAAAGGAACCTGTCTACAAAGACCACCTGTCTACAAAGACCACTTTTCGTGTTTCCCTTGGGCGGTCGCTATAGACAGGTTTGCGTGTAGTAGTATTAGTATTAGTAGTAATAGTAGTAGTAGTAGTAGTAGTAGTAGTAGAAGTAGTAGTATTAGTAGTAGTAGTAGTAGTAGTAGAAGTAGTAGTAGTGGTAGTAGTAGTAGTAAAAGCAGCAGTAGTAGTAGTAGTAGTATTATAAGTAGTAGTAGTAGTAGAAGTAGTAGTAGAAGTAGTAGTAGTATTAGTAGTAGTAGTAGTATAAGTAGTAGTAGTAGTAGTAGTATTATAAGTAGTAGTAGTAGTAGAAGTAGTAGTAGTATTAGTAGTAATAGTAATAGTAGTAGTAGTAGTAGTAGTAGAAGTAGTAGTAGTAGAAGTAGTAGTAGTAGTAATAGTAATAGTAGTAGTAGTAGTAGTAGTAGTAGTAGTAGTAGAAGTAGTAGTAGTAGTAGTAGTAGTAGTAGTAGTAGTAGAAGTAGTAGTAGTAGTAGTAGTAGTAGTAATAGTAGTAGTAGTAGTAGTAGTAGTAGAAGTAGAAGTAGTAGTAGAAGTAGTAGTAGTAGTATTCCTATTCATCTGAAAGCAAAGTTTAAGTACAAGGACACTAGTGAAGGAGCATAAAAAGATGTTCACACAATAATCAAATGATTTTTCAATTTATTCTCGAAAATAAAGCATCAATACATTCAAATCAATGTGACTATCTTACACGTTCTGTATTATACGCAACACGGGCGAAAAAAGAATGAAAATAGATTAGGTTTCTCCTAAAACGCCTTCATCATATTAATATTTATCCCCTCGAGAATTTCAGATATTGCCACATACGTAGATCCCACGGATGTTTTTTTCAGTGAAAACAAATTTTTCCGAAGTGCACATTTGATTGCCATACAAAAACAAAATCAAATTAACTTTGACGTGAGATCAAGGAATTTAGAATAATAATTACATGTATATGAACAGAATGTATGATTGGTGTCTTTTAGGGTGCCAACATGTTTACAAATATGGTTTCATAAAAACAGTTGTTATATATTTTTTTGTCACGCATGAATGGGCATGCGCAAATTACAACCGTATGGTGCAATATCAGAGCATACTATTTACTTTCCATTTGTCATCATTTCTGCCTGATTTCAGTGAAACTTATATTGACAAGTGTTTGGATAAAAGATGATAATGTTGACGAGTCATTTTTCTGGTGATAAGAGAACATATTATTATTCTGCAAATACTGTATGCTCTGGTGCTCAATACTATACAGATATTCAACGGTCGGGTAAAGCTCCGTCTTAATAGAACTTTTTTGATCTCACCCGAGCGATATGTGGATAAGAAACAGTTGATGATCTGATAGTAAAACACGGGATGAGCCTTTGCCAGGCTCATGGACACAGTCTTAACAAGACATCCGCAAAAACCTCTCTCTCTCTCTCTCTCTCCCCCTCTCCCTCTCTCTCTCTCTGTCTGTCATTTTCGTCTCTCCATCTTTCTTCTTCTATTCTACCTTCTCTTCTTTCCCCCCTTTTCTTCCATCGCTCTCTCTTTCTCTCTTTCTCTCTCTCCTCTCTCTCTCTCTCTCTCTCCTTTTCTCTCTCTCTCTTTCCCTTCGCCCAATACGTTGCCGACCCAAAACTTAGGGTAGCGATATTTTAAATTGCATCTCTCTCTCTCTTTCTCTCTTTCATTTTTTTACCTTTTATTCTTCCGTCGCTCCCCATCCCCTCTTTTTTTAGGCGGACAAAAGGATGGGGCGGGTTGGGGTGTGCGCGGCCGACTCGGCCCCTGGATACGCCACTGCTGTAGGAAAAAACATTTAGCGGAAATACTGGCCCTTTGCCAAATGGATTTAAAAACTGTGGAATCCTAGGGCTCACTTCAAAGCACAATTCCAGCGCCCAAGTAACTTTCATAAATAATATTAAAAAAAGACAAGACAGGCAAAACAGATTTGTAAAAAAGATAATACATGAAATTAATTAGAATGAGGAAAAGGGATCGCTCAATGTTTAAATAAGTTATAATATTTTTCACGAAGATATTACAAATTATTATTATTATTGTTGTTATTATTATCCTTAAGATGATGATGATGATGGTGATGATTATCATTTTTTACTTATATTACTGTTATTATTATTATTATTACCATTGTTATTATTACTGTTGATATTAATGGTGTTATAAATGAATGAATGAATTAATTAATTGATTAATATGTTTATTTATTTGACCATAACATGCAGAATTTACACACAAAGTAATCAATAAATAATGATGGAGAGTAGAGTAAGGAATGCCAGTTCGGGGATTTAATGGGTTCACTACTTTATATTTGCACTATTGATTCCTCACTATTCACCAAGTTTTTAAAAAATAAATGTATTTTGATATATTTAATTCCTCATTCCTTTCCAAGAAAACTCATTTCCTATTGTTTATCCCCAAATGATATTGATATGATATAGGGCCGCATTTTGATCGATAGGAATTAATAAGACATTTAACATGTGCCTTAATGAGATGAACTATAAATGTGGGCTCATTCGCTTTAAGTCAGGGCACATGTAGGGAGGCAATGACAAATCTATTGTTTCGGGGGATATGAGGGGCGATGATAAAAAAACATCTTGTGATAGCACGTATATGGTAATCATATTACTTTTTAACATTAATATGAATGACATGTGGTAATGTAAATACAGTAACCTTTTGTCTATTCCCTTCATATTCTTAAACTGTACACAGTGACCTACACACTGTCATTCACTATGCATGGTGGTAGAAATATGGAACCTGTTACTACACAAAGCTGCTCCGATTAATTGAAACTTTAGATGGCCGCAAAAAGGCACACTTTAAGGGACAGTGGGAAATGTCGGTATAAAGGTGCACTTTTCAAAGGGCAATTATTAATAAGGCAAAGGGACATTAATCAAAGTAACAAGGGAAACATCAATTTTAAAAGGGGTATTTTTAGAAAAGTAAAGTGGCAATTATTGGAAAGAAAAAAAGAGCATTATCTTATACAAAAAATGGGTCAGTATGAGAGATGAAAAGGGGCACTTTAAACTTATTAAAAGGGGAAAATGCACTTACAACAAAGTAGAAGGGACACTTGTCAAAGTAAAAGTGCACCTATCGGATTTGAATAGGGACACTTATCAGAACTGAAAGGGACACTTTGGACAAAGGGGATGGGGGCGCTTATTAGTAAGAAAAAGGAACATTTTCCCTAGGTAAAATTGGCACTTTTGGAGTACTTGAAAAAAGCGAAGCTCTACTTTCATTTCTCTCTTTCATTATTTTTACTATAATATTCTCTCTTTTTTTCTTCCTTCCAATTCTGTCCTTCTTTCTTTCTAACTTACTTTGATTTTCTTTCTTTCTTCCGATTTTCTTTGCCTACTTTCATTTTTTTTCTTTTCCTTCTTTTTTTCATTTTTAACTAATTTAAACGCCCAGTAAAATCATATGTGTGTCATTGAGGGATTCAACTTACTTTGCATCCAAACTTTTACGGTGCACTATCGTAATGTTTGTTTTTCGTCCCCCAAAGCGGAAACTCATGATTAAAAAACAGAATTTAACCCAGCATCGGAACAGAACAGGTTATGACCTCCTAGATATTGGTCTGGAGGCAGGATATCGCATGTTTTCCTCTAATGAAATAAGAATAAAACATGCGATATCCTGGCTCCACAAACATCCTGATGATTTTCTTCTAAAGCAACAAGGAAGAAATAAAAACGAATTGTTGCACGTAACAAGTACGTACGTTCTCACGTAAAATAGAAAAGGTTTGAATTGTTTATATTCTCTAGTGAATATTATCTTACCAGTGACAGAAGGATGGGACGAGCAGGGCCGTGTGGGAATTGTCACTAGGGGAACAAACAAAAACAAAAATTAACCAAACAAAAAGTGACAATTTTAACAAATGAAAACACAAAGTTCAAACCAACGGGGCGTTGTAGCATGCGCCTGTAATCCAGCTAACAGTGGAAGTTACAAACTGATTTAGCTGAGGACGCAGCTTCGAAACTGAGTCAAGTCTTTCGGATGGTGGCACTCAGTGGCGTACGCAGGATTTTTCCAAGGGGGGGGGGGGTTTAAAACCGGGCCCAAATTTCGCAACGACTCAGCTTTATTATTTTGCTCCCGAAAATTTGAAAATCGCGCCGGCCGAAAAGTCGCTCAGTGGAGGGGGGGGGGGGGGGGGGTCAAGCAGACACTTTTGTTCCTTGGGGGGGGGGGGTAAGGTCACCCTTTTAGGTCAGCCATTGGCATATTTCTTTTCTTCTTTTTTTTCTTTTTTTTTAATTTAAAAAAAAAATCAAAAATCAAAAGGGGAGGGGGGGGGTTTTTCACAAAAAACATACACAAAAAAATACACATAAAAAAACACAGGGGGGGGGGGGGGTTAACCCCAACACCCCCCCCCCCCCCTGCGTACGCGCCTGGTGGCACTAAAGGTCGATCCACAGACGTAAATAATCCTATCTGATCGATACACTTCTGTAAAAACCTAATTACACACACACACACACACGCACATATGCACACAACAAAAAATGAAATATCAACTCGATCTAAGTTTGGGGTGGGAGTGGGATGTGTAGCACCTTGTAAAAACCACCCCTTCACCTCCGGCTAACAGGTCCACGAGAAGAAGGGGAAAAGTAGGACTCTGTGAGACCCCAGCTCTTATCCTGGTCACTACGCGACTGGGAGCCACAGTCATTTGGCACAAGAAGAAAACAAGTCAATTGCTTAAAGGCATCGTTTAACAATATTCAATCTGAGATGCACGGCCCTACGTGTTAATATCAGTGTCTGTGATATGGTGTAGGGTAATATTAAAGCCCTAAAAAATTTGCGCTTCAAAATGATCAAGAAGTGCCTCAAGAAATTAAAAATCTTTAAGTGACCGGTTTTACCATATACTCGTGTTTTCCAATATACTGTAGTGTTATGAAAACCGTTAGTAAAGCGCAAAATTTGATTTCGATTTCCAATCATAAATATCTTGATAATCAGACAGGCGATCGGCTTGTAAAAGTCATGGGGTTCCAGATTGACCTAAAGGTTTATAATTATCATTGCAGCGTGCGCTAAATCCAGGATTTTGTTTCAGAATCTGAGACAAAGTTACCCAGGAGCAGAGGCCACCTCAGATGATCTAGGGATCAACAGACTTTACAAAAGTCCCAGAACTATACAAAACAAGAGAGAGTTTGAGAGAGAGAGAGAGAGAGAGAGAGATTGAAAGAGGGGGAGAGGTGGAAAGAGAAAAGGAGAGAGAGGGCGAGAGAGAGAGAGAGAGAGAGAGGCGGAGGTGGGGGAAGGGGGAGGAGGGGAGAGGGAGAAAGAGAGAGATAGAGAGAGAGAGAGAGAGAGAGAGAGAGTTAGAGTGAGAGAGGGGGAGATAAAGAGATAGTAAGGGAGAGAGAGGGGAAGATAAAGAGAGGGTCAGGAGAGAGAGAGAGAGAGAGAAAGGACAAACTGCATAGTCAGAACAAGTTAATATTCAAGGTCGCAGTCCTCTAAATTAGAAGTTATGATAAATACGGATATTAACCAACAATTTACATTTTGAGGATAAAAAAGATTTTTTTTTTACAAAGTCAGGGTTCTCGTTATCGATAAGGACTAGGAATCAAAAAAGTGAAAATGATTGTTTTTTCCTTTGTTATAGAAACACCTGGAAGTGTTGCGAAATCCCGGACCTCGACATAAAAGACCAATCTAGAAGCTAGAAGCTCACAACGTTGGGCTCAATAAAACACTTTGCTGCCTGGTACGGACGTCAATTGAGCCTTTGCCGTCGTCGGTGCGGCACCTCTTCTAAATTCTAACCTACTGCATGATCAGTCAAGGAGCTGCAGATTCCTCCTAGGTTTTGTAAAGACATAACTGGTTGCCGAAGACGTTGTCAATGACTGGTGTCTCGACCACCATGGGGTCGATTATTCTCATCTTCGTACTCGCGATTAGTGCATCACTTGTACCGGGAGGGGTGACTCAAGTTCCACCTGCGTAAGTAACTCTGGCCCCTTTCCAGTTTCTATATTATTACAGACATTTATTTACATGTATTCTTTTCTCACCATCTCTCGTGTTTTAGTACAGAATAAATGCAATAATAATACATGTATTTGGAATAAGCGAAATGTACGACAAACGAATAGAACTACTGAAAAATAATAAATCAACATAAAATTATTTTGTTATTATTATTATTATTGTTATCATTATTATCATTATTATTATCATCATCATCATGATTATTATTATAATTATCCTTCCTCCGCTTTAAAAAAATAAAATAAAAAATACATATATGTATGTATGTGTTTATGTACATTCATGTTCGTGTGTGGGTGCATGTATGTGGGTGTGTGTCTGTGCGCGCGCGCGCGTGTGTGTGTATGTATGCGTGTATGTATGAATGTATATATATATACAAAGTTCAAGTATTGTTTTTTGACGACGTAATTTCTTACCCCAATCATTGACATTGCTGTTTATCGTTATACTATTAATATATTTTGGTAATATATATATATATTGTCTATTATGTGAGAGAAATACGACCATATACAAAATTAGTAGTTCATTGATTTTGTATCACCATTATTATTAATCTCGATGTAATTAAAGGTAAAGACCAGTATTTGAAACGCCCCAATTTCTAAAAATGAAATGGAAGCTCTTATTACCAATCATGTGAAAGAATATGTTTTGATTAATACATGATGATAAATTTTTTGCCGGGAAACCACCTACTAATTGATATATTTGGTAAATTAGTATATATATTGGTGTGTGAGAGATATAACGCACGTGTGTGTAGTCCCATATACATCTTTCTGTGTACAGTGCTTGTAACTTTACGAAGACTGGGCCAAATTTCTTATCATTTTGATGATTCCAGAACCTTGCAGCTAGTACACACCAATACTTATATGCTAGATGATCAACCTTTTCTGATCGATTCCACAACGTTTCTTTCACAATGCAATCGCATGACCATTACTGGTCTTTACCTTTAAGTATTGTAAAAAGCATCATTTATTGTCTTTCCATGCTCACTGTCTCCCACGAGTTTGGATTTGGAAAAGGATCGAGTAGTCGGGATTATCTCGTGATGAGACGATGGTAATCATCAAACATATATATTATATATATATATATATATTAGATAGCTTAGACAGATACCGAGATGTGATTGGTCCAGAGCTCGTCACGTGATATCAATTGCGAGGATCCAAGTTGTTATATTTTCCTGGCCGGTTATATTTTACCAGCTGGTGAAATTAATATATTTTTAATCAATGCATGTCGCCGTCTTTAGGACTGTTTGTCACCAATTACACACATTACACCATTACCGAGTGTCCTTTTTCGTTTCAATTTTTTTTCCCCTTGAAATTATTTGTTATAAGAATTTTTTTTTTTTAAAGTTTTTTTTCTTTTTTTCTTGATTTATCTCGAAATATTATTTTTCAGTCAATTTTTTTTGGCACTTCTTCCTAAAATTCTCATTGTCCCCGAAAAAAAAAAAAAAAAAAATTAAACCAAGGCTATCTACTATAACAGTTATTGACTGGCAGGGGGTTTATAACATTCTTTGGACCTGAAGGGAATTATATTTTCCCTGGTGACCATATTTTCCCTCAGCGCTGCGCGCCTTGGGAAAATATAACCACTTGGGAAATATAACTCCCTTCAGCAGTCCAAATAATGTTATATTACACACCCTGCCAGTCAATAACTGTATAATATGTATATTGTCTTACCTTTTTATTTGAAAAGAAAAGGGGGAAAATTGTATAAATTATTACAAGTAATATAATTTGATCCTATCTGTTTGGATCGAAATCAAGTATGAATTTGAATTTGAATCATCAACATTATTTATTATCATTCTTTGTCCCGGTAATTAAGCTGAATACTTTTTGTTTGTTTTTTTGTTCTTCATAAATTAAACGGTATATAAATAAAACTTTGAATGTATATGATATCAAAGGGTATTATTTATTTTCTTTGCTCGTGATACTGGTACATTTGGTTGAAAGGAAACGGTACAAAATAAATTCATGAATAGCGAATTGGCAATATCAGGCTTATTCAATTTGACTGGAGTTGTTCATTGTATTTACGAATGGAAAGCAGGACAAAGGAATTAAGGAATCGTGAAGTTCGAGCCTTCATTGATCTGTACCGCTTTCCCAATCGAATTAGGGTATAGCAAGGATGAAGGGCTGATTACTATTTTCCGAAATCTGTGATACCTGTTTCAGAATTGTATTAACGCATTCCTGTTTCAGATCTGTCACTTCGCCAGTCATTTTGCAAGTATGATTGGCTATTCCCTGTAATTTCTTACGCTTATTCTGTCTGCAGCCACCATACCAAACCGCACAACTAAAAAGCATTACACTTTCTATCACTCACTTGTAGAATAACCTCAGGATGGTTCTGTCAACATGGAACGAATTCTACGTAGAAAGTACATTCGTTGTTAAGCCTTTGCATATAGAGATTGGCATTGGTCTTTTCATGATAGTTCATTATCAATTATTGTACCAATGTACCTAAAACTCCTGACACTCTGTATATCCACTCCTTTAATAGTTGAGTTCTGTTGCAGAGGGCGCTACACAAAATAATTTGTTGTGAGATAATGAAAAACTGAGTGTCAAATTTGAAAGAACATAATACTTAAATGACAAAATCATCTTTGTTTGATCAAAATCGGTTCAGAGACGGCTGAAATATAACGATTTCTAAGACTTGTGTACCACCACAAATATTAGATATTTTGAAAAATTTGAAAAACCGTTGAAAAAAATAAAAAATAACGCCCAATGCCGATGTTGGCTTTTTTATTGGCATTTTCGTGTTGCTTATATTACCCACAATTAGCCGGCTCATGTATTGTTATTTTTAATTAAATAATTAATTAACGGTCACCGTGTTTTTTTTAGCCGGAGTGGAGCTGAATTGGCATGATCGTATTGGCTAAATTTCACACATTTTGGGGTCTAAAATTACCTTTATAGCAATTGTAGGTTCTAAAAGGGCACCATAAATGTCATAGATAAGAATAAGAGCAATAACCATGCACTTTGAAGGCATTTGCGGTCTGAAAACAGAACTCAACCATTCCTTTAAGCATGATTGAATTTGCTTGACCTTTTTTTGAAAGAAAATCGAAAGTCATCTTTTTTGTTTTAGCTGTATTTAATACCAAGAAATTTTCTTTACACCAATTCTCACACATAAATAACTCCTCCCGATATTTACGTTCATCATTGCCATGGATCATGCCAATGATAACCGTGTCATCAGCATATTTAAAATTTGAGACATTGTCATTTGACGAGATACAATCATTCTTTATACATGATGAATAATGGAGCTGACAGCACGCAACCGGGGGGGGGGGGGGGTGGGAGAGATCTGTTATCGTAGTAACGTATTCAGAAAAAAACATGCAGTTTTTCTCTTTGAATTCTGCCCGTTAGGAAATCACGAAACCAGAGTATCAGAGGGGATTTTACATTCATAGCGGTATAAGCTTATTCTAAGTGATCATTTACTTGTACATCTACCAAATAAAATGGCTAGGTCTCAATAGCAATAACATTGAATACACATTTTCTATGTTTTATCTACAATATCCTGTGACATATTTATCTGTCCAATATATTATTCAATAGTTACCTAATTTATTATTCGGAATACCTGAAAAACAGCATGTTGCCAAAAAAGAACTTCCTGCATTAGACTCAATAGACCTAGCCTAGACACAGTTTTCTGCATCCTATTTCTCAAAGGAAACTTCCAAGGGTTTATACTTTTGAAATAAAAATAGGGTCCATAATTTCGAATATTTGGTGTATATTACCTCGAAGGTTCATGGTAAGTTCCGAAGTTTCGTAATATTCTGAAATTTTGTTTATCCGAAAAATTATTCCGAATCTTCCCAAGATCCTAAGAAGATAGTTCTTAATTCTATTGCGTTTCATGTTGAATTGAACTATCTTTGAACCCTATTTCATTTTCGGAATTACGAATCTTTGGAACAAACAAACATTCGTAGTAACAGAATTCGAAATACATTGTACGCGAAACTTCGGATTACTGAACTTTCGGACAAAACTCCATGTAGTCCAAAGGGCCCGAAGCATTTTATGTCTCTTGACATATTCCTAAAACACGTCGAGAAATGCAGGATATCACCAAAGGTTATTCACTTGTACAATAAAAGCTCTATCCTTTTGAATTTCATTTCATTTTCCACTCGAGTCTTTTTCTTTTCCGTTTCTTCTCCCCTCCTCCTCCCCTCCCTCTCCCCTCTCCCCTCCCCTCAACCCCCTTCACTCCTCCCTCTGTCTCTCTCTGTTTCTCATGTATGCATACATGATTTTACAGGCGTATGAATATTTTTTCCCGAAATTAATTACTTTTCGTTTGTGTGTAATCGAAACAATTTTGTACTGTGTTTACGCAAAATGTCACATTTACCACAATAAATCTATGTATCCACCTATTATTTGCTAGTTTGCCTTAACTACGCAGCCATCGAGAAGTAAACGTCACATCCGCACATGACCCTGCCGCGTCTTATTTTTTCGTACCACAACAGGCTACGAAAGCTTGCAAAGAGGACACAAACAATTGGACTTTGATTATTTATTGCTTTGCCTCACTATTTATAAAGGCAAAAACACTGAATAAATATTGAGAATCGAATTCTCAAGTCAAGCAACTACAAAGTTCTATTGATATTACGATGTTCTTACCGATTGAGCTTACGAAAGTTTAATGAAAGGTTGATTTGTATAATTACTATCACCCTATTAACAACCCCACCGGATTCCGTGTGCGCATGCGCTGGTTTCCTTTGCGAGCTCAATCTATGATACGAAGCAATAAGACGCGCCCAGTACATCGCCTTCCCAGGCAGGCGCGGATCCAGGATTTCTTAGGGGAGAGGGCCCAACTTTTATTTTTTTCGCTCCCAAAAATATGAAATCGCGCCGGCCGGGGGGGGGGGGGGGGGGGGGGGTGGGTAGTGAGCAATTTTTTAAATATTTTTTTTGGTACTCGAAAATTTAAAAATTTGCACCCCCCCCCCCCCCCCTTGAGCGCCAGGGGGGGGGGGGAGCCAACCCCCCAAAAAGGTAAAAATCACGTGTTTTTACATGATTTTTTTTCTCAAGGGGGGGGGGGGCGGGGGCCGCCCCCCCCCCTGGATCCGCCACTGTTCCCAGGGTTACGTGCGCGGACGCCCGCACGCCTTCTTCCTCTTAAACGAGCCGCCTGAGACAACATGTTGTCGGCCAAGGAGATGGGAGGGAGGGAGGGACATAGGTAGATACATAGATTTATATAGTAAATAATAAAACCGTTCAGATTGTCTGAATTGGTATAAAATGTTAATGTGTACTATCGGTTGATTTTGTTACGTATATACATATATGTAGTGGCACCATCAGCGAAGAATCAGAGCCCCCCCCCCCCCCCTCATTTTACTAATAATCATTTCAAAGCATATTAACAAATATATGATTGATGTAATGAAAGTAACTATCTTTCAATTTTAAAAGGATTTTCTCTGTCGATTACAGTGGTTTTGCAACAATAACAACAATCGACTTTTAGTGGATAGATATGTGCATTAACGTTTTTTCATATAAAAGGGCAGAAAATGAAATATCTAGAAATGTGACTTTTTTGGTAGCCTTTCTACAATTTTTATTTAATCACTCATTCGTGACATAATTATGAGGTGCATCAAATGAGAGAGGAGGATCTAAGCTTTACAAATATGCATCATTTATTCTTCATAATTGTAGTTAAGTTATGATAAAACATCGATAATTCCCGGTTTCCTTTTTTCTCGGACGCATAGTATAATCCAAAATCAATAACATGTGGTTATTGTATTTGTGTATGTCTTAATGCAGGTAAAATAATGGGCAGTTGAGGGCATATCGTGTAGTATGGAGCTCTAATTTTTTTTGTTACTCAACACCCCCCCCTCCCCCTTTGAGCAAAAAAATAAATATTAAGAAGATCTTACGAAATGGTCTGAAAGCCCGCCCCCCCCCACTCAGTGTTATTTAGGGTACGCATATGCCTGTTCCCTCTTTTTGAAAGCACCCCCTATCTGAGGACTGCCAACATTTCCGAACCCCCCTTTCGCGGGCTTTTCCCGGGCTTTTCCTGCCTTAGAGACCCCCTAAATCAGGAAAAATGCTCAATGTACCCCCCTAAATTCGGAATAATTTCTCAGGAGTCCAAAGAGATGAGAGAAAAAAAGAAAAAACACCCCCTTTTTAAAGAAATATCCGGGTGAAAAGTCAAATACACCCCTTTTTTTTTACAATTCTCGGGCCGGACTTTGTCGCACGAAAAGTACCCCTTTACCGGACATTTTGGCAACACGCATGCGGTCATTTCGACCTCTGAGTGGGGGGGGGGGGGGGGGGGGGAGGGGGCGGGTCTGAAAGTCGTTGTAGCAGTTCATAATGGTATTTTTGACCGAGGCTTAACATATTTTAGATACTGACCTTCTATTTTCATAAACGTCAACTCACAATTCCATACTTTTCTAAGAGAGCTAAATAGCATTTATCTTCATTTATGTTAATGGTAAACCATTTTATCAAAGCATCCACTTTATTTGTATGTTGAACTTGAGCGACATTATCCCCTTTTAATCTAATCATCTAGACCAGAGTTAACTCTTTATAAAGAGTGGGCTATCAAGCCGTTTACTATATAATTTTAAATTTTACATATATTTTCTATTTTGTGTGTATATATTTTTTTTTTAATTATGATTTTGAGAATAAATACTATGCCATACCAGCTCTTCTTATTTAATCTCCGCTCTCCCTCTCTCTTTATGTCTGTCTGTCTGTCTCTCTCTCTCTCTCTCTCTCTCTTCCCTTTCTTTCTACCCCCTTATCTCTCTATGACTCTATCTGTCTGTCTGTCTCTCTCCTCTCCTTATCACATCCATTTTGTTTCTCTTTCACTCTCTCTCTCTCTCCTTCATCGCTCTTCATGTTCTATGTTCCCTCTTCTCTCTTCCACAGGACCTTTTTCGTGACCTCTCCCAACGTGTTTCGGGCAGGTGTAGAAGAGAAAGTCGTCGTAACCCTCATCAGATCCACACCAAACGTTCAGCACATTGATGTGAAAGTCTCATTGATGCGGCCCGGCTCGAGTGAAGCTTTTTCGGAAGAAACGAGAGCTGTCAGCACAGGTATTAAACGAAAATCCAACCTTAATAGCAGGGGCGGCGAAGTGTACGTCTTCCAAACTGGTTGGGGCACCAACAGAAAGGGCACTTTTTGGAGACAAAAGGGGCGTCTAAAAGGGGAACCTCAAAGCTAAACAATTTCCATTTTCAGACATCGTATTTACCCTTAAATTGTGATAAATACTTTATCAGGGATGATCTTCAATATTGACTCGTTACATGGTCCATGATACTGCTTGAGCACCATTCCTTGCTTTTGTGTCTGATGGGCTGAATATTCATTTAAAAGTGAACGAAGCGAGCGAGCAAACCTGCTCCTAATCTTTAAAACTAGATATGGCACTTTAGGTGACACTTTAGGCACAATTTGTAAGCTACATTTGTTATTAGAGGTAGAAAGGGGGAACTTATTAGGGGGCAATTCCGTCACAATTGACAAGGAGAACTTATTATCATTTGAAATGGGCGCCTATCAGAGTTTTAATTTGTTTTTGTCAATTTGAGATTTGCACAAAATGTATTGATTATACATTTCTAACATTCATGACTTTAAAACAAATTATTTGTCAGATTTATTTAAAACTTTCGCCATTCTGTTTCTCTTATTATTTTGCTTCCTTAATCCACTGAGAATTCATAACAAAAGTTGAATTGCTCTTTTAGGGTTTGGTTTAATGTATGCCCATAAATCATCCATGTTTGAGCATGGAGGCTGTAACTCCATGGTTTGAGGGTGCTTTAGCGAATATGCACTGCACGCAAAGTCACAACTGGATAATGAATCGGAGACTTGTCGAGGATAGAACAATACTCGATCAAACGATATCATTAGACCCATGACGGGGACAGGGGTCGCTCCTTTAGAAGTCACCTATCATATATGGTCACCCCAAGTCTGTTAAACATGGTAAAATACGATTTAAACCTCGACCAGATTTAAGCTGTGGCGGTTTTTATTTGAATGACTTAAAATACATTTCGCAAACACAAAGCTCAGCTAGACGCGCATTAAACTATGTTGCGCGCAGTTCCCATTTATGTACACGTGTTGGAAAAAGAAGAATACCACTGACTTTCCCCTTTCTTTGATCTAGATTCATCTCAATCCTTTTCGGTCGTAATTCAAGCTGATGATTTGATGAGAAATGAGGGAGATTCCCAACACATGGTCTTAAAGGCTGAATCTCTGAACCATATCTACCCATTCGAAGAGCAAACAGAAATCCTGGTCACTCTTCAATCTGGTTACGTCTTCGTACAGACGGACAAACCAATCTACACCCCAAACCAAAACGGTACGGTATCATATTTTTTTTTAAAGTTAGTTAGTTATTCAGTTAGTTATCTTATTCATTTATACATTTCATATTATCTTATTCCCATGGACACAAAGGAGTATAACGATAGTATATAATACAAGGAATAAAGTTGGCCTATAAAAACAAAAGAATGGAAACTATCAGCTATAAATCTTATGGATCACCATAAGAAAATAAATTACTACATTATGTTCTCTTCAGTTGCTTTATTCTCTATCATGAAGGCATTTTTTTACTTTATTTTTAATAATACTCTCAGAATTCCATTCATCTGGTTAAAAGTAAGGATTTAGCCCATGTTCTTTGAAGTAAACAAGGCGTGCATTCAATATTGTATAGGTACTCACACTTTCGCTAGACATAGATACTGTGATCAAATAAAGTAAAGCATGAATAGACGTTTTATGTTAATTCAATAAACCAAGTACTGGTTATTTACTGAAAAGGGTATTATATATACATATATATATGTCTACAAAAACGCAAGAAATAGTGATCCTCGTACATGAAGAAATTGTTAAGACACTTTGTTACTAGCTGTTAATTATACGATACGAGACTGTACTCCCTTTTGGGATTTGTGAGTGTAAAGTAACCCGGGTTCGATTCCTGATGGAGACATTTCTGCAACCTTCGCAAACATATCCAACGAGGGAGGACAGTAATGAGGTACTCTGATTTCAGCTACACAACCATTTTCTCTCATTTCTTTTCGCCCTGTAAATATTTCCTCGAGAGTTGCCAAAGCTGTTATATATGTTATTCCCTTTGTTTACAATTATTCTAACTTAAACATGTTTCTCAAATCAATTCGTTTTGATCCGATTCGGACGGAGACAGTTTTTCAACCATTGCAAACATTTCCAAAAAGGGAGGACAGCGATGTGGAACTCTGATTTCAGCTATGCAACCATTATTTTCTCATTTCCTTCCGCATTGTATTTATTTCCACGAAAATTGGCAAAGCTGTTGTATGGGTTATCATTTAAATTTTATATGCATATACATTTTAGTTTTTTACATAAATATATATATAGAGACTAAATTATTTAAAATTTAGTATTCCTCGCCTCCGTTCTGTTGATCAACGCATTTGTCATTGGAACTTCTCTCGTTATAGTATGGCTTATTCATGATTCTTCTGTTATGTTTATTTAAAATATCTTTTGTATTTGCCTTTATTTAAATTTTGTTTTGTACTTAATTTATTGCTATTTTACTACTTTTTGGTTTTACCATACTGTGATATACATTTGTATGCTTTCGATTTAAACTAAATTAAAGCTAAATCATATTTGACATTACAAGTAGATTTTTTTTCTTCAAGGTGCAATTTACCAATATAAAAAAGAGGAAAGTTACCGAAAATGTCAAATTGTTAATAGTTCCATTATTATGGGATACAATCGGCCAAACGAATTATAAATTCAAGTGATAGTCATTGGAATTTCGAAGTAATAAATTAATAATGTCACTCTCGTGTCATGTCGAGCAACTTTGCACTTTTTCATAGTCCTGTACAATACATGATTACAATATATTTTATCGGTATCTTTTCACTTCTTCACCAATCAACTTTCCCCCTGTTTTTCTACTCTCATGCCATTCGACTTGTTACAACGGTTAGTTCAGTTTAGTTGAATAATGTCATACGATACCAGACCCATTATCCATTCAGACCACACTGAAAGTCATCCCTTCGAACCTAATTGAAAGTCAAGTCTAGCCCCTCCCCCACACATACACACACACACACACACGCACGCACGCACACACAGTCTTTAAAACGATCGCAAAACTTCGAAAGACTTAAACAAAAACTACGGCAATTTCAATAGCCTCGTGAGTCATATAGTACATACAATTATTACATCGTAATACACATGCATACACAAAATCAGCCTATTGCAATTTCAATAGCATTGTGCCTCATAACTATGTTGATCTGTGAACGTGAATAGTATCATTTCTCTATAGTATCTGTGGTCTTGCTCTGTATGGATAATAATTCAACTCTTTTTATATCATTGTTCGTTCCAGTGATGATCAAAGTCATGTCCTTGGATCAGGAAATGCTTCCATCAGATCGAGAGGTAATCTGTCATATTTTTCAACTCTAGTTGGAAATATACTTACAATTATATGAATTTGAATGCACTTTAATTCACTTGGGTGACAGAAATATGGAATTGGGCGGGGAACTTATATTGGCAGTATCGACTATATGAAGGCCTAACCTATTATGATTGCCCGATGTTATTCGTGTAGTTCAGTTTTATATAAATCAGCTCAGTCACTGAGTTCCTTTCATGTTTTTCAATAAATGTACAGTCATTTTTCGATTTTTAATAATAATAAGATTGATGATGATGACGATGATGATGATGGTGATAATAATGATAATAACATCAATAATAATACTAATAATAACACCAACACTATAATGATAAAATATAATAATCACCATCATACAATAATACAATAATGGTGATGATGATGATACTACTACTACTACTACTACTCATAATAATAATAATATTAAAAACAATACTAATAATACTAATAATTATAATAATAATAATAATAATAATAATGATAATAACAATACAAATAATGATAATAATATATAAGATCTATAAACCACCACATCTGCCTGAAATCAAATGCTAGGCGCAATAGATTTAATTGCATTAATAGCGTCTCCAGTGCACAGAAGAACACTAAGAGGGAGATAGAACATACTAATATAAAAGAGATAAATTGATATATGCTAGATCAAACAGACGTGTTTATAGAACATTTTTTTAATACTTCTCCTGGTTTGCTATTACGAGTATTGCGAAGGCCAAACATGAGTAAAATGTTCTCTCCCCCACTTAGTAATCAAAGCCAAAGTAATATTGTACTGTAGAGCCATAGACAAAGGGGGAATGTTTGTTTAACGATGCGTTCAGATATGGGAAAGATCGAGAGAATAGACATTCATTTTCAAGTATCATGCATTTTATCCATATATATCATGTACATGCTTTATATTGAAACGGAAATAAATACATGTACTAATTAAAATCCAAGACTGAAGGAAAAGGAGAGAGAGAGAGAGAGAGAGAGAGAGAGAGAGAGAGAGGGGGGGGGGGGGGGGAGGAGGAGGAGGAGGAAAAGGGTAGGGGACTTTTTGGTTAAGAATGAAGACTGAATACAACACGCTAGATTCGATTCTCTTGTAGGTCTATTCTATGTATTTCCTAAAATAATAACATACTTTCAAATTCAAAATTTACGAAATTCGTTATCACCCGGCATATCTTGTGACCATGCGCCGGGGTTATATAGTATGTCGTCAAATATACATGAATATTACTTTATTTATACTGAATCTTTCAGAGTTTCAGGTTGAAGGTTAGGTAGCATGTAAGTGGGTGTAATGACCAGGGTTTCGAATTTGAAATGTTGTTCGTGGTGTGGTATATAATAAGCCCATACCATTTCATAAAATTAGCGACAATATAGTGTCATTACCATACGGTTTCAAAAGTAGGAAAGCAATGATATTCCTTTTTTTAATCGTTCTATTTTCAACTCTATTCATCTTTTTCTCATTCTTGTTTTTATAGCTCCACGTCGAAATAATTGATCCTAGTGGGACCAGTGTAAAGAGACTCAGACAGATTCAAGCACAGCCTTCCGGGTTCCTATCGGGCGAGTATATGTTCCATGATCATCCAGGCTTCGGTATATGGACCGTTTCGGCTTTCTACGGACCCGAGGTAATGTTCATCACTTTCCTTTATCTGTTTAGACTGAAGGAAATTTAACCAATACTACAACTGTATATTATAAAGAAACGTCTTATAAAGTATCATCTAAAGCGAAAGGAGTGTACAGGCTAGAAAACCTATATAAGAACGGTGAATACTGAAAGCAGCGTTTTCAACCTTTTTATAGTCACCCTTTCAAGAAATCTCTAGGCAGAGCCAAAAGAGAGTAAATAATTACAGAACTATTATTGGATCTGGACCCATTGAGAAAAAAGGTAATTTTCATGAAAACAGTTTACCACTGTGTATTTTCCTGAGGAAATAACATTTTAAGAGCAATTCATAAATGTCGTTTTTTTCTTGCTCCCTTCGTTTGCTCGCAACATTATAGAAACCGATAATGATTATAGACAGTGAAGTGCCTGAATACTCCCATAGTCAACGTGGGGTCCCAGAATATCTCTTTGACAGTGAGGTGCCTGAATATTGTAACATTCGGGCAACAAGGTGCCCAAATTATTTTATGTCTGATATTTTCATATCGAAATTATACGTATTTTACCACGCTCGTTCGCTTCACTCACTGAGAACATTTGAAGCAGGATGATTCTGGACAATGATCTGCCCTATCAACTTATAGTCGTACATCTAGTTGACTAAATATATGACTTTTTTCATGTATTGGGCAGCGAGGTACCCTGATATCATATTGTAGTTTTCAAAATAACACTTTCACCATTATAACAATTCATTTGTTAGTCTTTTGCCCCTTTACCTTTGCAATAAGTGTCCCATTCTCATAAGTGCCCCATTCCATCTCTGATAAGCGCCCCTTTTCTTGTATGAGAAGCACATCCTTTTCACTTCTGATAAGTGCCCCCTTCATTTCTGATAAATGCTCTTAAATCTGAGAGGTGCGCGTTTAAATTTGAAAAATGCTCCTTCTTCTTTCCAGTAAGTGCCTCTTCTCCTTCTGTGTTTCTTTCCACATCTAGTGAGTGCCCTTTTCACCTCTGATAAGTGCCCCTTTTATTTTTAATAAGGGCCCCTTCCCCTCCTCATAAATCTGCCTTTTCAACTCTTATGAATGCCCACATTCAAATCTGCTAGATGACCCCTTTCCTTCATAATAAGTGCCCATTTTCCATTCTCATAAGTGCCCCCTATTCAGAGTGCCCCCCCTTTTTTTAAACCTCTAATTGCCCTTTTTACTTGTCTTTTCTTATAAGTGTCCTTTTCCTTTTAAGTGCCCCCTTTTCCGTTGGTGATTATAGTCAGTTCTTGATTGATTGCCATTACCAAAAAAAAACAGCAACAACCTCTCCCGGAACATGTACCCCTAATCTAAAGCGACAAAAAGCAACTTTTTCTTTAATTTTCCCCAAAGTTGGCATTTATAGTTTATATAATTATGTTACTTATTCATTGTTTTTTTAGTCTTTCATGAATAGATTGTGCTTATAACCCCATCAGGCTGGAGTTTTTCTTCTTTCATTTTTTGTTTGTTTGCAGTAGCCTACGTACGTGCGACCCCATTCATAATTTTTTTGCTCGCTCGCTTTGCTTGCTCACAAATGAATATTGATCGGATAATTATGTTACTGCAAGTTATGATGCTTATTAGTAGTATCTTGATTATTGACCATATTTAAAGAGAGAAACACACTTGATTGAAAACATCCTCCCTGATAATGTAATCGCAATTAATGAAGGAGTATAAATAACTATTTTTTTAAAACAATAATTTGTCGCTTTGAGGTCTCCCTATGTAGGTAGGCCTACCCCTTTTTTTCTCAGGAAAGTGCCCTTTTCGTTGGTGCCCCACTCCCTCGATCCTGCCCCTCACCCCACCCTCTGGAACACGCTATACACCATTGTGTACATGACTGCAAAAATATGGTTGCTACTTGCTCGTATCAAACTTTTCTCAATACATTCTCCCAATTTCATAAACAGAGATATAGGCCTAGGCTCATTCTGGTTGATATACAGATCGATTGATTTCACAGACTTAATTTGGTATTCAAACAGGGGGAAATAAGAAAGGACCTTCATTGAGAGAGCTAGTATTAAGAGCTGCCTGAGCTGGAGGCCGGTAATATTCCTGGTAGATTCCAAATCACCCTATACAGGGCTGTCAACTTTGGGGAACTAAGAAGGGAGATCTTATGCAAATTTGTTGGGGCTCAACATGAGAGAGAGAGGGGGGGGGGGGGGGTGTTGAGTAAGAAGAAAAAATTCGAAGTGCTGATCTGATCATGCACTACCCTTCCCCCATAAACCGGGAGATTGCGGGAGATCGAGCGGGAGGAAGGGCGTGGTGGCGGGAGTCTCCAGCTACGAGCTGGTGGGACGGCGGGAGAATGAGCGTGCATGGTGAACTGCGGGAGGGTTGACAGCCCTGCCTATACTGAAGTTGTTGTTGTTGTTGGGTAATTGTTTAATGGCGTTCATTCAATATTGAATATATACGCCATAATTATCTTTAACTTTATAAGGAAAATCAGTTATAAATAAGAAAACTGAAAAAGCTTTATTACAATATGGTAACCTTCCCACGCAGAGTTGTGGGGGGGGGGGGGGGGGGGGGGGGTTGTAAATTTGGGGGTACTGTTCGCATTCAAGACGCGATCAGCTGCGATATCAGACGCGCCGTGGTCTGATTGTCAATGGGCCTTATTCATTATTCATTTGACGGTATTCAAGAGGTAAGTTCCTAATAGATTTCTGATATAAACTGAAGTGTCATTTTCTATTTGGAGTTGGAAGTCCCGAACTTCTGGCTATCGACAAAATATGAAGCCTCATCATCATTTCATGAATTACAATTTTCCGCTGCGGTGGTGATCCTGCCCCGTCGCTGGTCACCTGGCCAGTAGTCGTTCTCCAGGCCCGCGGGGCCCGCCCGCCGTCTTTGTAGCTTCCGCTGACTCTGTCCACCTTGGAAAGAGCACGCACAGCCCACACTGTACTACGATTTATCACCGCCCCCCCCCCCCCCCCGGCCCCCCGGGGCCCCCTCTGGGATTGTGGTCAGCAAAGCTGAGGTTGAAACGTAATTCTGGCAATCATATATGATTCATGATGATGATGATGATGATGTGATGATGTTCATGATGATTTAGGGTTTACTAATCAGTACATATCATCATTGTCGATCTTGCGGCCGGACATCAAAGATCAATATGTTGGCTTAATTCTCTTTTTCCCTGAATCGATAATATATAGGTAAGTAAATTGTAAGTCTAGTGTCAAACTTTGCTTATAGCTGCATCGACATGATTGTGTATAGTCTATGCGATATTGTGTGGTGTGTATATTTGTGTGTAGGTATAATAATACCCGCCTCACAGCAAGCATGCAGTGCTAGGGGTCAATACGCATTCGCATTGACTCTCTATAGAGTGATAGGGGCGCTGCATGCAATCATGCTGATTTATTCTTTTACTTAAAGGAGGTCAACATTGCGCAGATACCAGCGAGGGGGAGGTGGTCGCCAAACTCCTCGCTCCAAGAAGATGCAGACAATGAAAGAAAATTCAGACAAGCTAGAGTTTTTACCACAGGCGTAGCCAGGATTTTTCAATAGGGAGGTGGGGGGGGGGGGGGGGGGCTGATGTGAAGGATTGACTAAGCAGAAAAAAAATCTGCATCACCACCACTCTTACATGCAGGCCCCGCTGAACGTTTTTCAAAGTGGTTTGGGGAGGCTAAAGTATTTACGATCAACTAGATCATAGTGTAAATTGGCGTGGGGTCTACGGGCGTATATAGCCTCCAGAGCTCAGGGGGTATGGGCCTTAAGTTACAGTCAGATGAGCATATTTTGATACGTTATTCATGACTGTCACTCTAGCAGGTCACTATAATTGGCGTTTTTAAATGTCCAGGTGGCTGAGCCCCATGGATTTGAGGCATTTAATAATGGTCAGATAAGCATTTAGGGGGCCCGCTTAGGGCCTCTGGTGGGGTTGAATCAGGGGTTTTAGGCATTTCATTATGGTCAGATTAGCATATTTTGATACCTTATTTGTGACATGGCAGGTCACTTATTGGCGTGGGATCCAGGGCGCGGAGGCTCAGGGGTTTTAGACATTAGATTACCGTCAGATGAGCATCCAGGGGGCAGAGCCCCCGGAAGCTCAGGGGTTTTAGGCATTTAGTTACGGTCAGATAATGACAGATATTCATATTTTGATACTTTATTTGTGACACTGGCAGGTCACTTAATTATTGGCATGGGGTCCAGAGGGCCGAGCCCACAGAAGCTCAGGGATTTTAGGCATTAAGTTATGGTCAGATGAGCATCCAGGGGCCTGCCTTAGGGCCCTTGGTTGGGTCCAGGGGGCAGAGTCCCAGGAAGCTCAGGGGTTTTAGGCATTTCATTATGGTCAGATAAGCATATTTTTATATTTTATTTGTGACACTGGCAGGTCACTTATTGGCGTGGGATCCAGGGCGTGGAGGCTCAGGGGTTTTAGACATTAGATTACCGTCAGATGAGCATCCATGGAGGGGGCAGAGCCCCTGGAAGCTCAGGGGTTTTAGGCATTTAGTTACGGTCAGATAATGACAGATATGCATATTTTGATACTTACTTTATTTGTGACACTGGCAGGTCACTTAATTATTGGCATGGGGTCCAGAGGGCCGAGCCCCCGGAAGCTCAGGGATTTTAGGCATTAAGTTATGGTCAGATGAGCATCCAGGGGCCTGCCTTAGGGCCCTTGGTTGGGTCCAGGGGGCAGAGTCCCAGGAAGCTCAGGGGTTTTAGGCGTTTTGATACGTTTGATTATGTTTGATGCATGAGCATGTTGATACCTCATTTGTGACACTGGCAGGACACTAATTGATGTGGGGTCTAGGGGGCGGAGTCCCCAGTAGCATGTAGGCCTCTTAAAGAGCATATTTCTTGCATGACTCTAAATTTCAGAATTTGTCATTTTCCAACATATGCATTATAAAGTATAATTTACTAAAAAGTGAGAAAAAATCCCGGAAAATTATGTCATTTCAGCAGCATTTGTAAATCACTGGTATCGAATTATAAATAAACCATGTTTAAATTTTATTGGGGGGGGGGAACTGCCCCCAATCCCCCTATCCCCCCCCCCCCCCCATCCATACGTCAGTGCGTGTGGGTGCGCAGTGCGCACGTGTAAGATTCCAGGGGGGGGGGGGGTGTGTATACTATTGCTACAAGAAGCATGAGGTATTGCATGTTTTTCTTTTTTAGGAGCTGAATAAAGGGGGGGGGGGCATGGACCCTTTGTGTCCCCCTGTCAACACCTATGGTTTATACATTTAATTGAGAAGAGTTTATTATTGAAAATCATAAGCACAGATCAAAAATAAATTGAACCCATGACAAAACCGTATCAAGATCACTGGGCTGGGCGACCGTTTCTTTTTGGCTCTAGCAACACATGATGCGAAATGAAAAATGGCCATTTCTCTGTCTCTCTCTGCTCATATTAGCTCATCTAATGCCTCAAACTCCTCCCTTGCATAACTCACGTACTCTCACCTGCTATAGCTCTTTCAAAACTTTGAAGAACGTAGGCGAGCCGGAAAATGTCAAGACTGGAATTAATCGGGAAGAGAACAAACATTCATCTCAGTTAAACTGTCTATTAATTCCAGCAAAACAACTATATATTGTTTGGTCATTCACAGCAATTCTTCAATTATCTTTAAGAATGTTACAAATGCCTGCGTTGTCGCCCATTCACATTCCAACACGAAATGTGAATGTGCGAGAAGACAAACAAACTAATATAAAACCTAACAAATCACGAATTTCGACCCCGCTACACACATTTGCAGTAATTTGGATTCTTGTAGAATTAATTGACTTATCGTGTTGAAGGTACATAAACCAAACAAAAATATAAATAAATTTACATGTTGCTGGTTGGGCTATTTTTGATGGTGTATAGGCATCGATGACATCCGTGGACCAGGGAGTTGTGAATTTAACTCTAAGCTGGGACAATCCATTTCACTGCTTGATGGTGCATGGCAGAAAGAAGTTTTAATGATATTGGGTTCAACAGTGTGGACTGTGGAAGGGAGAACTGTTGGTCGTTACCCCTTCCCTTTGGTGTACAGCACATGCAGCTAGTCTATGCATGCAGTTATATGAAGATCTTCCGGGGACTGCAGTTTTTTAATCCTGGCGGACATGCTTGATGTGTTGTGGTATCGCCACAAAACAAAACGTGCAGTACGTCTCTGGACTGCCTCTAGCATGTTGATACAGAATTGCGTGTAGGATCCCTGACGGTGGTAGCGTACTCCAATATAGGTCAGATGTAGGTCTTATACGCGCTCTCTTCAATCGCCCTTGTGGAGATTTTTAAGGTTGCACCTATTAAAGCCTAATGTATTATTGGCTTTAGAGCATATGATGGTAATGGGCTTAGGACACCATAAAATCCAAATGTGGATGTTATTTTGGAACTAGCACACATTTTTTTGTAATGGAACTTTATGGGCTAATTTTTTTTTACTACTCTAAATATAATGACTGCTTTTTATGGTTCACAGGTTCTTTTCATCTTGTGTCAAAATATTGAAATATGTAGTTCTGGGCATAGGGTGACTCCAGAGTATTTGGTACTCTTCTCCGCCTTTAGTGTGTATGTAGATGGTAATGGGGTTTGAGCAACTTCCTTCTACAGGTTATTGGGAGAGTGATGCATTTTCCTTGATAGTAGAGCATATCCCATCTTCTCTTCCAATCTGTAAGCTGGTCTAAATTGTGCTGAATGTGTTTCTGATCATTAGGAGAGGTTACTGTGTCATAGGTGATGGTGTCATCTGCAAACAACCTGACATGAGAAGTATTAAAGCAGGTCCGGGATAAATGGGCAGGGCCCAAAGACACTGCCTTGTGGAACCACTGACTTGGCCTTGATGTACTAAGTTGACAACTGCTCGTCGTCTGCCAGCCAAGAAGTCGGAGATCCAATGGTTTCATATTCCTCTGATCCCAAAGTAGTGGAGTTTATGGATCAGGAGAGAGTGGTTAACTCAGTCGAAGGCTTTCATAAAATCCATTATAAGATTGTCTGTCTGCTTTGCCTAGGCCATATGTTGTTGAAAAGCTCATCTGTGTATCCATTAAGTTGGGTCTCGCGTGATGTCATGTTTTGAAACATTGCTGCTGAGGGCACAGGATCTGGTGGGATTCCAAGTGACTCTTGACAGTGCTGGTCAAGATGTGTTCCAACACTTTACAGCATACACTGGTGAGAGACACATGTCTGTAGTTGGCAGGGTCATACCGCACATCCTTCTTGAAAATTGGCAAGACGTCAGCATCTTTCCAGTCAGAGGGCACTTTGCCAGCGCCAGTGTATGACTGGTAGATCAAGGCAAGAGTATGGGCAATCTCATTAATAGCCAGTTTATTCAGCACCCTAGGATTGATGTTGTTTGGGCCAGGTGCTTTCAAAGTTTGGAAGATTTAAGAGAAGCTTCTTGGTGCCTTACACAGAGATAGAGACTGCGCCCAACACAGGATAGACCTTGACAGGTATCTTGCACTTGTCTACAAATTCCAGACGTGAGTAAGTTCTGTCATCACTGAATGCCGTCCAGAATTGGAGGTTCAGGATGTTGGCTTGTTCTTTCGGTTTAGAGGTGAGATGGCCATTTACCTTAAGAGGGACTACCCCGATGATGGACAATTCATGATGCTTGATATATGTCCAGAAGTGCTTGTGCTTTACTGCCTAGTTGGCTAAGGAGTCTGTCTCTTAAAAAATGTCATTCAGGTACGACAAATAAGACCGACAAAGTTCTGCTGGACTTCTCTGCGTAGATGTTTGTACACCTCCTCATGCACCTCACATCCCTTTTTGCGCATCTTCTTGTAGAGGCGATCTCTCATCTTCATGAGGCGATCCAGTGATGGAGTTACAAAGCAAGGCTTGTTTTCCTTCAGTCAGACTTGCTTATGAGGGATGTGTTTCTTGACTGCTGCTTGGAGGTTGCCCTTAAATGAAATCCACAGTTCCTCTGTTCCAGCAGAGTCTTTGTTCGGTTCGATATCATTGAATAGCTTCTCCATCTCATGCTTCAGTCTATCCCACTTATTCCCAGTCAGCTTTACTTGCTTTTAGTTGCTTCCACTTTAAATTTGTGGATGTATATTTAACTCACAAAAAACTACTTTCAGACCATGGTCTGGAGGCCCTAGGAGTACCTAAACACATGAAGTGATGCAAGTGCTGTTTAATAGTGACAATCAAATTCAGTGTGTTGTCTTGTTGAGTGGGTTCTTCTTTCAGCTGTACCATACCAAGGTCGCTCAGCATATCAAAGAAACATTGTGGTGGGTTTGTGTTTCATCTTCATCTGTTTCCAATCCCAAGATGGAAAATTCAATTCACCTGAGGCAATGATGTCAGCATTTGGAATGGAAGACGTCTTGATCAAGGAAGCATTAAAAAGCTTCAGGCTTGACCATTAGCAACATTGGGTCAATAGTAGAAACAATTGTAGACAGACTTTACTCCCCTTCAACTTGAGACAGACCTTTTATCAACATGCAGTCCTGTTAGAGTTTACAAACTCTGTAGCACTCAAGTAACGTTAGCAATGCAATGAGAACTCCCCCCCGCCATGACGATGTTTGTCTTGTCCTGAATCAAGCCAGGTTTTTATTGCAACCACAATGTCAAGCTTTGTACTCTCGTGGAGGTCAAGCTTCTGTGCACTTTTCCCAGGAGAAGACTGGAAGTTGATATTAGGTAAGTGTAAAGGGCTTTTCTTCCACCTGTGTTGCTGATTGGCACATGTTGGTGTTGACCTGGTTTTTCCATTGACATCTCAGAGGGATTTGTGCACTAGTCTTATGTGTCATGTGAGTAAGTCACTGGAGTCCACTCTATAGTCTCTACACTATGGAGGTCAAAAACTGTTTGGCTGTTGGGATTCCCACAAATGGCGCAGTACCAGGTTTTTTTTTCTCCAGCTCCAGGGGTGGTATTCTGAACATTGTTGTAAGTGTTGTGTTATCTTTTGTTGTATCTTCCAGAGATAACACAGCACTAATATTGTTGTAAGTTGGTATTCTGAACATCATTTTATCCCTGTGTTATCTCTTGAAGGACCGCCTCTATCTTATCTTTGACCACTGTTGATGCAAATGAGGATTAAGCGCCATTTTATTACTAATAAGCACAATTACAAGCGCACCAGATTTTGAACGCAGGCGCGACCAAACAGATGAGAGAAAAGATACAACAAAAGTTACAACAATGTTCAGAATACCAACTTTATCTTATCTCCAAAGATACAACAATATTAGAGATAACACAGGGTTCAGAATACGGCCCCTGGCCTCTCTCACTCCAGTTTACTGTACAATCACAAGTTCCACACAGCCATGAGGAATGAGTATTATTGGAATCGGCGATGCTAGCAGACCTTATAGCCCTGGATTGGGTTCAGGGGCATACAACAAGCTGAGAGCAGGTTTAGAACCAGCTTTTGTCAACAAACATGATGGTACGCTAACTTTAAATGAAGTAGATCAAGGAAGAATCAACAGAGACACAGGGTTAAAGAATCACGGTCCGTTTTGTGTCTGAACGTATGGGGACCATAGAATGGTATGGCAGGGCTTAGTGCAGAGCTACCAAGTGTCACGCATCGAGGGTCTGAAAACGCTGTCACGCATGGCAACCATTGTTGTCACGCATCAGGGCCAGACTGGGAAAAAAGACGAAATCAGCAGTAGTACTTTAGCGTTCTTATTTTTGGTTGTTGCTGTCATTAATATCATTATTATTGATATCATTATTATTAGTACTTCTATTATTAGTATTATTATTATTATTATTATTATTATCACAATCATCATCGTTGTAATCAGTAGTATTAGTAGACTAGTAGTAAACTTTATTGTTGTTTTTACTGAGAACCCTCTGTGTAAGAAAGTAATTAAGGGTTAATCTTCTTTAAAACAAAATAAAGATACCAATATGGGTTTCCTGGGTTCACTTTAATGTGCAATAATTTTTATTTCCATTTCTAGCCCGAGGCGGGAGGGGGGGGGGGGGGGGGGGCTGCACTGTTTTATCTGTAGCTCCTGTCACTTAAAGTGTACTAATCAACAACAAAAACAATGCTGTTTTGTATGCTAGTAGTTCCATATCTTTTCATACTATATTCAGAATAAGAACTTGAAACATTACTTTTGTAAAGAGAATTTGCAAGTTTAAAAATATTCTCAATTAAAACAAACGCAACTAATGAGTAGACTACTTGACCCATCTGTAAGCAAGCGTTAGAGCTCGCATACAATACGGACGGCACGTAACCCAAGTACAAGTCCGACTTGGATTACATGAGCGTGGTTTTATGTTATTCTTTGTTTACTTAATGGTCCATATCTGTTGGTCATAGAAAGCTGGGAAGACCTTTTTGACAAATTTTGTACATTCTTACTGTTCACAATTTGTGTTAGGTGATTGGTATACTGTTAAGGGAGTCTATTGTTTGAAATCACTAATTCCTCTCACAATTTCATATTTGATTCTATTTTTTAGTTCCTTGTCAAGTCAAGCGTAACATTGGAGGTCAAGGAGTATGGTGAGTTATACTGTATTTTCTCAACATTTCGAAATTATTTGTTTGCAACTTTGCATATTTTATATCGTTGTGTAAAGCATATGTGTAGTCATATTCCAGCAAAATAAATTACATGTATGTTGTGCATATAATATTCTGCTTTTCTGACAAAAATCTGGCTGTGTTTCTTGATATTAATCGGCCATTTTTGTAATGTAACCAAATTTAATACATAAGTCTTTGTGAATTGCGTCAATACAAATGATTTCATTCACCTGTTAAGAACAATGGTATTTCAGAATGCAAGGTGGGTCAAGCCATAATGTTGGTCCTACCTGGCAACAACTAATGTATGCAGTTCGGATTCTGTCTATCTATTGTAATACTATTATTCTTATCAGATGAATGAAATAATTTGTGTTGCAGGCCTCGAATTACGTCAAATTTGGGTCAAGGCCACTTTTTTGAGAGGGCACAAATCCACTGAAAGGGGCACAAATCTATCGTATACTAAAGGGCACTAAGGCCAAAGTGGAAAGTGAGCGTAAAATCACCTCACGCCGTTTTAATGGAGGGGGGGGGGGGGGGTATTTGCACCCCCCCAAAAAAAAATGCTCACTACCCCCCCCCCTCCCCCTAACTGAGCGAATTATTGGCCGCCGCGATTTTCAAATTTTCGGGAGCAAAAAAAAAATACTGCTCACTACCCCCCTCCCCCCCCCCCCCTTATTAACAGGCAGGCTGTTTCACCCACCGCTAGATATTTTCTCTCACTGGGCCCCCTCTTTGGTCCCCTCCCCTGCCGCCGGCTGAATCCGCCCGTGGGGTGGGTGGAGGGAGTGGGGAGTTCCCCCCTTTGACGTTTCATTGAATTATTAGAGAAAGAAGACGATTCGTTGTACCGTTCTCGACTCTTTATTCTTTTCTGAATTCCACGGGAAGCGGAAGGTTAGACGTTTTTAATAAATTATTAGAGAAAGAAGACGATTCGATGTACCGTTCTTGACTTCATCCTTTCCTGAATTCCACGGGAAGCGCGGAAGCTTGTATGTTTTTAATAAATTATTAGAGACAGAAGACGATTCGTTGTACCGTTCTCGACTCTTTATCCTTTTCTGAATTCCACGGGAAGCGGAAGGTTAGACGTTTTTAATAAATTATTAGAGAAAGAAGACGATTCGATGTACCGTTCTTGACTTCATCCTTTCCTGAATTCCACGGGAAGCGCGGAAGCTTGTATGTTTTTAATAAATTATTAGAGACAGAAGACGATTCGTTGTACCGTTCTCGACTATTAATCCTTTTCTGAAATCAATCAACCCTCCCGCGCAAAGCGCGGAAGCTATGACGTTTTAATTAAAACGTATGGGAAAGAAGACGATTCGATGTACCATTATCTCAACTCTTAATTGTTTTCTGATTTAATTCCCGACCCTCCTCCCTCCTCCCGAGAAAAATTCAAGTTTTTCACTGATTAAAAACTCTGAAAACGCACCAAAAAAGGTGACAACGCGAAGTGAAGATGTTGAACCAACGATGGGTAAACAAAACTTCCCGATATTGATTGGTCCAATTAAAAAGGATGGAGATGGATTGAAAAACTAAGCCCGAGTCATTACGGTTTTTGTGCCAAACGTATCAATCATTTCGATGAAGATATGCTTTCATATCTCCGTATCGGCAATGAAGTCCCGCCAAAAGTTATTAATTTAGGAGTTCCATAGTGGCAATGAAGTCTCGCCGATAATTATTGTTTATAGATCTCCGTAGGGGCAACAAAACCTTGCCGATTATTATTGTTTTTAGAGCTCCGTAGGGCCAACAAAACCTTGCCCATAATTATTGTTTTTAGAGCTCCGTAGGGGCAACATAACCTTGTCGATAATTATTGTTTTTAGAGCTCCGTAGGGGCAACAAAACCTTGCCGATAATTATTGTTTTTAGATCTCCGTAGGGGCAACAAAATCTTGCCGAATATTATTGTTTTTAGATCTCCGTAGGGGCAACAAAGTCTTGCCGATTATTATTGTTTTTAGAGCTCCGTAGAGGCAGCAAGACCTTGCCGATCATTGATGTTTTTAGATCTCCGTAGGGGCAACAAAACCTTGCCGATAATTATTGTTTTTAGATCTCCGTAGGGGCAACAAAGTCTTGCCGATTATTATTGTTTTTAGAGCTCCGTAGAGGCAGCAAGACCTTGCCGATCATTGATGTTTTTAGATCTCCGTAGGGGCAACAAAACCTTGCCGATTATTATTGTTTTTAGAGCTCCGTAGGGCCAACAAAACCTTGCCCATAATTATTGTTTTTAGAGCTCCGTAGGGGCAACATAACCTTGTCGATAATTATTGTTTTTAGAGCTCCGTAGGGGCAACAAAACCTTGCCGATAATTATTGTTTTTAGATCTCCGTAGGGGCAACAAAATCTTGCCGAATATTATTGTTTTTAGATCTCCGTAGGGGCCACAAAGTCTTGCCGATTATTATTGTTTTTAGAGCTCCGTAGAGGCAGCAAGACCTTGCCGATCATTGATGTTTTTAGATCTCCGTAGGGGCAACAAAACCTTGCCGATTATTATTGTTTTTAGAGCTCCGTAGGGGCAACAAAACCTTGCCGATCATTAATGTTTTTAGATCTCTGTACGGGCAACAAAACCCTGCCGATAATTATTGTTTATAGATCTCCGTAGGGGCAACAAAACCTTGCCGATTATTATTGTTTTTAGAGCTCCGTAGGGCCAACAAAACCTTGCCCATAATTATTGTTTTTAGAGCTCCGTAGAGGCAACATAACCTTGCCGATTATTATTGTTTTTAGAGCTCCGTAGGGCCAACAAAACCTTGCCCATAATTATTGTTTTTAGAGCTCCGTAGGGGCAACATAACCTTGTCGATAATTATTGTTTTTAGAGCTCCGTAGGGGCAACAAAACCTTGCCGATAATTATTGTTTTTAGATCTCCGTAGGGGCAACAAAATCTTGCCGAATATTATTGTTTTTAGATCTCCGTAGGGGCAACAAAGTCTTGCCGATTATTATTGTTTTTAGAGCTCCGTAGAGGCAGCAAGACCTTGCCGATCATTGATGTTTTTAGATCTCCGTAGGGGCAACAAAACCTTGCCGATTATTATTGTTTTTAGAGCTCCGTAGGGGCAACAAAACCTTGCCGATCATTAATGTTTTTCGATCTCCGTAGGGGCAACAAAACCTTGCCGGTTTTATTGTTTTTAAAGCTCCGTAGAGGCAACAAGACCTTGCCGATCATTAATGTTTTTAGAGCTCCGTACGGGCAACAAAGTCTTGCCAATAATTATTGTTTTTAGATCTCTGTACCTGCAACAAAGTCTTGTCGATAATTATTGTTTTTAGATCTCAGTTGGGGCAACGAAGTCTTTTTGAACATTACAAGTCGGGGTGACTTATGATGACTATAATGTCGGCAAAACTTTTGTGGATTTAAATATTGTGGCCGTAAGCGGTTTGATTTTGAAAAGGGCATTCCGGCCAGTGAGAGGGGCATGGCGGCAAATTGCCGATTGCCGGTGGGTAATTCGAGCCCTGGTGTTGACGATGTAATTACAGAATGTGGAGCAACAGGGTATGAAATGCTGAAAGGGATGGCTCAAGACCAAGGAACTTGGAGAGACACTTGATATACAATTTTGATTGGGTCACTGAACCTGTCATAAACTGACAGATCAATATTGATGATGAGGCACTTTACAAAGACTTATGCACTAAATTTGGTTACATTACGAAAATGGCCAAAAGGAAGAATAGGCTAAAAAGCCTGAATTGACTTATTTCAGATTCCATCCGTGATGAGCCACTTAAAAAAAAGGGAACATCAAGATATGTTGGTCAGCTTGAAGGTTTCTATCTTTAAAGAAACATGGTGAATTGCTGTTTGGTGTACAACCAGTTCGTCTAATTCCCAATTAGTCTATTCACGTATGGTCTACACCCAGCTCGTCTACTATCCACATGTTTAAATTTGTAATGCCCATTTCGTCTACCATCCAAAAGGTCTAATAATCATTAATGATTATCATTATTTATGACTAGATGATTATTAGACCATATGGATAGTAGACATAATGGGCATTAGGAAAAGTGGGAATTAGACCGACTGGAAACTAGACTGAATGAGCAATTGACCAAATGGGTAGTATACTTATTGGAGATTAGACCAAAAGGAAATTAGATCAAATGACTTTTAACCTAAATGGTCAGATGACCAAATGATAAGTAGATGAAATGACTATTAGACCATGTGGATAATAGAAAGGCTGGTTGTGGACCAAACGGCTATAAACCAGAAACCTAACCCCCAAATAATAAGGGTAGGTCCAGTGCTGAGATTCATTTCAAGCCTATTGATGTGCAAGTTTCTTCACAAAAATTTACAAGAGAATGAAGATATTCTTGGCATGATGTACATGTAAATACCTTTTGGTTATTTCTTGGAGTGAGGTTTCTGTTTAATAGGGGAAAGAAAATGATAACAATTCATAATTGAATTCCTATTCACAAATGTGCAAATGTATTTTCCACCATCATTAGCAAGTAAAGCAGTTCAATTATTTAAAGAGAAGAAAAAAATACGATAGAAACACATACATACAAACAAAGAAAAATATAGTTTGTTCACTTTGTTCATACCTTTCTTACCTTTCTTACCTTTTTTATTGTAAATCTATTATTTTGCTTCCACGTGTGATATCTTCTATTCCTTCACTTTCTCATTGTATTCCTAGTTATTATAATGTTTTATTATTGTTTGATTTTTGTTTGGATTAAAAAAACAGACATTTTATATCCTCTACTGTTCTTGCATATATGGGTAAATGTGCATTCATGATTCTAATTACATGTAATTTGATATATATTTATTTCCCCACTTTAGTTCTACCGACATTTTCAGTGAGCATCAAAACGCCTAAATACATTCTAGCCGGAGCTCCATCGGTGGTCTCAACAATAATTGCTCAGTAAGGAAATCAGGGAATCATTTTAGGAACTGTCATATATTCATTGACATCATATTTGATTTAATACACGTGTTTCAAAGTTCTGTTGGCGAACTTGTACTTCCGCAAGTTTAACGAAATGCTGCCTTGTTTTACAAACCAGTTCAAATCAGTATATTAATATAATTTTCCATGATTTTCATGAAGGCAGTGTAAAATACTGGCAACTGAATGGCGATTCAGTCATTTGTTTCACACTTGCGCATCATACCGTTTTATGTTTTTAAACCATGCCCCAAGTTACCTTGTGCACACAATTCCTACCCACCCACTCACACCTGCGCATCATTTGTATACCTTTGGATGGCTTTAAACCATGCCCAAAGTTACCTTGTGCACACAATTCCTACCCACCCACTCACACCTGCGCATCATTTGTATACCTTTGGATGGCTTTAAACCATGCCCCAAGTTACCTTGTGCACACAATTCCTACCCACCCACTCATAGTACCTGCGCATCATTTGTATACCTTTGGATGGCTTTAAACCATGCCCAAAGGTACCTTGTGCACACAATTCCTACCCACCCACTTAGACCTGCGCATCATTTGTATACACTGTACCTTTGGATGGCTTTAAACCATGCCCCAAGTTACCTTGTGCACACAATTCCTACCCACCCACTCACCTGCGCATCATTTGTATACCTTAATGGCTTTAAACCATGCCCAAAGTTACCTTGTGCACACAATTCCTACCCACCCACTTAGACCTGCGCATCATTTGTATACCTTTGGATGGCTTTAAATCACCACTATCATTTGTTGGTACTGTCTCTGCAGGTATGTATTTGGCAAGCCTGTGATTGGCCGCTATACCTTCAAGTATGGTGTCGTGCAGGATGATGGGACTGTTCAAGAGCTGGGAGAGAAGCAAGGGCTGGTAAGTGTGGATTTTGATTTAAAAAAGGATATATATCATATGGCCACGTCGTGGTGCAGGCCCATTAGAAGTGGAAGGGGATACGGTGCGATGGATCCACGCCCCTTCCCCCCCCCCCCCCACGCAGTTCTGGATTTTTGACATGAAAGGTGACTTTTCGAGGCTTGTGAATAGAATTACAGAAATTTTTGTCAATATTTTGACTCATTTTTTGCATGGATATCTATTGCTGTAATTAAGGACAACAAAAAGTGTATATTCGTTGCATGTTTTGTTCTATCAGAAAACAGATCAAAGGTAAAATGTACATATACATAGACATAGCACATGCACTATGACAATATTAGCAGCGAATATTTCCTCCTACGACACAAGTCCCGGATGTAAAAACAGAGTTGCACAACGGGCAAAATTTAGAGTTGTAAATTGGTAACTTCAAACAAAGATTTCTTGGCTGGGTGACAACGTTTGGCTTTCATACTCGCCTGCTTATTTATAAGACTTTTCTTTATGTCATGCAAAATTTATCAAAAATCTGACGACATTTCCAACGTTTTCCATCCTCCTTTAAAATAATTCTGGAGTACATGATCTAGACTGATGCACATTTTGTTTGTTATTTGGCCATTCCTTAATTGAGCTGAATCAGCGTACTGTTGATTCTTCTCGCCCGCCAAACTCGCGTGGCTGCAGGGACTAAAATCTTTAGGTTACGCTCTCGAAGAAAAAAGATCAAAGGTCACAGAGGTCAATTTCCGAAAATTAGAGGTATTATCCTTGTTATTACAATACTGTATGTCAAGAACTTCTTGAGGTTTGAGTTTCAAACATGGTGACAGTATTACTATAGGAAGATGATTCAATTACGATTTGGGGATAGCCGTAAGTTGACATTTGAGTACCTGTATACCGGTAGGCTTTTTGTTTTCATTGTGACATGTCACAAATGATTCCATTTATTTCCTATACTGAATTTAGGGTGGAGGCATAGAAGATGCAGTCCTGTTTGTCTTGTTCGTTGTGGGTCTGCTTCACACCATAGTGATCGATCTCCTCAGTGTTCTCTTTGTACTTCTGTCACAAGGTTAATGGTCTACAAGGGGGAGAAGGGAGAGAGCCATGTGATAGCGATGGTGGATCCAGGATTATCAGATCACGGGTGGGGGTGGGCAAAGTCCAACAAATTTTAGACAAGCAAAAAAATCTATCTACTTAACATGTAGCATTAAAATGAACGATACAACCAATTTGACTTTTTTGGTATATGTATTTTTGGCAGGAACCATCAAGTCGCCTCGCAGGTCGCATTTGGCCCATGCAGTCCTCTATTTATTAAAGAACCGTCGCATCTGATATGACCAGTATTATCACTTTCTATTCATTTTCTATCAGCTTGGTGATACTGGAAGGGCTGAAGTTAATTTGGATGATCTCAGTACTGATTTTGGTGGTCAAGACTGGTTTGAACAGTTCAGAGGTCGCCACTTCCATGCAAAGGCAATTGTACATGAATCAGTGACTCAGTTCAGCGAAGCAAGCATCAACACAAAGGCAATCTTCGTTGACTCACCATACAAATTCAGTGCAAAGCGAACTGTGCAGCACTTCAAGGCTGGGCTCAATCTGCAAGTAAAGGTAAGATTAGAAGAAACTCAATAATGATTAAAATTCATTCTTTTAAGTCAGTTAAACCTTTTGCTGGATCTGAGATCACATTTAACAAAGGAAAACTTACACCTCAGTCTATTACTTTGATCCTTTGTTTAAACTTTTGCAGAATAATAATAATAACTAGAAATTTAATTCGTCACGAAGACGAATAAGGTGGTCTGTCTATGTCTTATGACAGATTTGAGAATGGGAGAAGTTATATAGACATGTAAACAATGATGATCATGATGAACATGATGATGATCATGATAGTAAAGGTGATGATGATGATAATGATAATGTTATATGATGATAAAAACGATAATGTTAATGATGATGATGACCATGAGCATGATCCTGACATCTGATTGAAAAAAATGAGGAAATATTTATATACCAAATAGTCTCAGCTACAACATACTAAAATTTGGGATAAAACTGTTGAATAACAACCGAGATACTGGTCAAAACACATTGTCATGCAGATTCATGTTTTGAAAAAAGTGACCTCCCATAGACATAACACGCAAATATGACAAATTATGCATTGTCGCCTTTAATCGAATATTTTATTATGATGGCGTCATCTAAATGAAAAATAAATGGCTGTTTCTAATAGAGAATTATCTCAGCTACAACATATCAAAATCTGGGAGAAAATCGATCACCAATAAGTGAGATAATCTCAAATAAACAAAGACAAAAATGACGTCATCAACAAAATACATTTGTTTGAGTTTAGATGCCAATATGATGACTTTATTTCACTTTGTACGAGTCAGGGTGGTATGAAATCATATCTCCAACTTATGCTTTCTCCAACCATGATATAAAAATTGGGGGTCAATGGACTATCTGAAGAGCTATTTCGATTTTTAAAATGGCATGTTTTTGATCAAATTTGCATTATATTGCCCATAGCAGTACGCGCGGATTTTGATCTTTGACGCACGCTCACGGCCTTATGAAAGGTCAAGGGTGACTGAAATTAATGTAAATTGTCATTTACGGTAAGAGGAATCAAAATCATGTAACAAAAATTAAATTTGACCTTTTCCGTGCGTTGTGAGCGCGCGCAACGCGCGCGGGGACACAAACGGACGGAAAATTTTGAAATGCTTAAAATGACCTGATTCGTACTCTCCTTTAATAGTTAAGTGATTTTGAGCAATTTAAAATTTTGACGCGCACATACGCGCGCGTCATGACCTTTATGTGACCTTTGATGACATGACCTGTTGACCCTTGACCTAAAGTATATGTGATATGAATATGAATGACCTTTGCTGATGCATCATGAAGATATGATGGATAACGTGATTTCACAAAATGGCGCCTGGATGACGTCACGATAACCTAATGACCTTAAAAATGTTCCTGTCACGTCTCATGATAATGACCTATGACTGTGCCAAAATTGAATCAAATTGACATAACCAATCTTACGTTATCCGACACACAAAAAAGTGAAGAAATAAATAAAAATAAAGAAATAATAATAATAAAGAAGAAAGAAAATTCTGACGAAATCAATAGGTGGTCTGTTGATAACAGACCACCTAATTATATTGAATATTTGTATAGTGTACATATATCCACCAACCGATAGCTCAATGCACTCCAATATTACTCCGGCTCTACTAGGCTACCAATTTCAGTGCTCATGTCATTTAAGGAATTCCTTTCTACCGGTACCCATTTCACACCTGGTGGGGAATGACAAATGTAGACTCATTGCCGAAGGACATTAGAATACAGGAGGTCGTTTTACGTAACTAATTACGGTACTTAGTTACATAATTTATTACTCACAGTTTTAACATTTATTTATCAAATAATTATGTGATTGTATTGGTATGCTTGAAAAGGGAAAATAACTAGAGAAATACCTACACAAAAATTGTCGTCATTCTCATGGGTCTGTAATTGTATCCCCCGGCAGTATGCCGGTGGGGTACTTTGGATTCAGCAGCGTTATGCCGCCGCCGCCGCCGCATCATATTCTTGTGTGCGCTCTAACTGCCACATTCCTTGACGGATTTCTTTTAAATTTTTAATGGAGGTGTATCGTGGTATAATCTCAACACCTATAACTTTTGGTGATGCTGCCCCCAGTGTTCCGTCTTCTATAGGGTAAAAGGCCATATTTTTGTTGATGGTTTGTGTGCGCTCTATAGGCCACATTTCTAAAGGGATTTCGTTCAAATTTGGAATGAAGGTGTATCTTGGTATAATCTACAAGCCTATGGATTTTGGTGATGCTGCCTCCAGTGTTCCGTCTTTTATAGGGTCAAAGGTTATATTCAGATAGGTGACTTGTGTGCACTCTAGTGTGCAGGCTAACTGCATCATTCCTTACGGATTTCTTTCAAATTTTGTATGGAGGTGTATCTTGGTATAATCTACACACCTATAACTTTTGGTGATGCTGCCCCCAGTGTTCCGTCTTCTATAGGGTAAAAGGCCATATTTTTGTTGATGGTTTGTGGGCGCTCTATAGGCCACATTTCTCAAGGGATTTCGTTCGAATTTTGAACGAAGGTGTATCTTGTTATAATCTACAAGTCTATAGATTTTGGTGATGCTGCCTCTAGTGTTCCGTTTTTTATAGGGTCAAAGATCATATTTTGATGGGTGTCTAGTGTGCGCTCTGCAGGTCATATTTCATGACGGATTTCTTTCCAATTTTGTATAGAGAATTAGAATTGTATCTTGGTATAATCTACACTTTTGGGTGATGCTGCCCTCATTGTTCCGTCTTTTATATGGTCAAAGGTCATATATATGTCTTTTATGCGCTCTACATGTAACTGCCACATTTCTTGACGGATTTCTTTCAAATGTTGTATGGAGGTGTGTCTGAGTACAATCTACACATCTTTAGTGTTTGGTGATGCTGCCACCTGTGTTCCGTCTGTTATAGGGTCAAAGGTCATATTTTGGTAGCAGTCTTTTGTGCGCGCTAATTGCCACATTTCTTGACAGATTTCTTTCAAATTTTCTACAGAGATGCATTATACTCTGATCTACACACATATTGTTTTGGTAATGCTGCTCCAAGTCTTGACAATAGTCTGAGCTAGCCACTAGTGGCGATCTCTACGTCATCCTTTTGTTTCAGGGAGGGGAGAGAGAATCTTTGTCCCTCCTCCGAACATAAGGATGACACAAAATCGCTGCCACTGCCGGGGGATACATTCGCATTGCGCGGCAATACAGATTGCGATATTTCTAGTTACAGACTGTTCTTTGACGACTCTGCTATGGAAGAATGATGTATGGACTAATAAAATTTACTTTGTTTACTTGTGAAAGCAGTAATAAAGAACAACTTTTGTGCTTTTATAATGCTTTATATTAACACCAATAAGAACTGTTCAATCAATTGAGAGCTCGAAGATAAATAAAAAAGTTTTTAGATAATTCATTTTTCATTTTTTTGCTGCCCATAGACTAAGTCGTGACAAGTCTCTTGTCGAGGAAGTTGTCGCTCGTCTGACAATAGCGAGTTTTCGCTCAGCAACTTACAGACCTTCGCGGTAGCAGAGCACTCAGGTTTACGGCCGTCGCACACAGACCGTCCTCGATACAATTCGTGGTTTCGCTTTTCGGTGATTGCGTACGTATCTCTACGGAGGTATTGCATGTGCAATGCCATTAGGCAATTTTCGTAATGTAACCAAATTTAATGCATACGTCTTTGTGAAGTGCCTCGATACAAAATATTTCATTCACCTGATAAGGATAATAGTATTTCAATAGACAGAATCCAAACTGCATACATTAGTTGTTGCCAGTTCGACAAACATTAGGGGTATTACGCAAGCTCATTGCGGACAGAGAATCTGCGGTTCGTGTGCAAAATCGAGAAGCTGCTATAGTAACAGCAGGGTGATCGCTGAGGTACTGAAATCCAGAACGGGTTTTGACCAAATTTACGGGCGTTCTCAATGACGCCCCAAGTGAATAAACAGCCAATCAGCGAGCTTGTACTAAAGATGGTGATGAGAATTTCGTCGTCTAATAACGAAGGATGACGAATTGTAATGGCGGATCTAGCTTGTCTCTATGGCTTGGGCGGGGGGGGGGGGGGGGGGGGGAGTTAAGGTTGACATTTGAAAAATCGCGCCGACCAATATTTCGCTTAGTTGGGGGTAGGGAGCACTAAAATTTGTTTTCAATTGGGTAGAAAGCACCTTGGCCAGCCCAAGGGGGGGGGGGGGGGGGGGATTAAACCTCCTAACCCCCCTAGATCCGCCCCTGACACGAATGACTCTTCGGTGAGTTTTTTTCTTCCGATTATTGTTTCTGAACAATAACAACATGAATATGGATATAACATGAATTGTTTTAAAACTTGATGATAAATTGTTGAAATTTGATAAAAAGCCGTTTTGTGGCTTGGTCGAGACAAGTTGTGCTAGTCGTGTAGTCCCGTCTGTACTGTATTGCGTGGAAGGGAATAGGCCATTTTCGTAATGTAATCAAATTTAATACATACGTCTTTGTGAACTTCCTCAATACAAATTATTTCATTCACCTGTCTAGGATTCGCAATAGTCAGAATGCAAACTGCATGTATTAAGTGTGGCAACAACTAATGTATGCAGATTGGATTCTGTCTATTTAAATACTATTATTATTATCAGGTGAATGAAATAGTTTGTATCGAGGCACTTGATTCACTTGGGGCATCTTTGAGAACGCCCGTAGATTTGGCCAAAACCCGTTCTGGTTTTCAGGGCCTCAGCGGTCATCCAACTGTTACTATAGTATCTTCTCGATTTTGCACACGAACCGCAGATAGTAATTCCCCAATGAGTTTGCGAAAATTGCCTAATGTGAGCGACAGCGGCGAGACGATGTTGATCTTGTAGTAATGGCGGTTTCGTGAAATGACCCCCAGGTCTGTTGTTGGTTGCTTGGCGTTCAGTCAAAGTTCAGTCAACCCTGCTACATACATCGAGCAAGCTTATCAATCCTTCGGATCTAGGCCACTCAGTCAAACCTTCTGTAATGTATCCTCCAATAGTTAGGGTATTTTATTTTATGCCTATTGTTTGGAAAAGTTGTATATTTCATCAATCACCCTGTACATTCTTCCTGTATTCCATATTTGATTTAAATCAATATTGATAACTACTTAAATTTATTTATTTTTCCATATTAAGTTATACAGCCTTTATTTCTATGAATATTCATGTTTTCGGTGAGTTACAGATCCTGAATGGAGCAAATATTGATTTTGAGTTAATCTATTATCTGGCTTTTCGTTCGTTCTGTTTGAGACATCATGGTTTAATTGTTCGAAAGGGAAGTAGATGATTAAATATAGATTTTGAAGCGCCCAACCTAAAAGATTGGGGGCCTGTCGAGGGAATCGAACCCGGGACCTTTCGTATACCATAAACTACTTCTCCTTTCTTCGCAGCTGGACTTAACATTTGCAAATGGAGATGTGGCCCTCGATGTTCCTGTAAGGGTCATAGCGACTGCCAGCTTTGCAGATGGTCGAGTGGTGTCACTCCAGAGGACTAGAATAGATGGTAATCAGGTAGACCAGAGATCCAACACTGATGGTCAAGGAGGAGTCAGTATGGTTCTTGACGTCCAATCAAGTATAGTGAACATTCAAATTATGGTAAGAAAAAACTAAGAAATCAAACAGGACCCTTCGTATAAGGGCTAAATTGATCACATGTTGTTCTTCAAATCGGCAACAAGATTCTTTTCTTTTATTGCTACATTTTTCTCTTAAATGTAATGTAATGTGCCTGAAAACAATATTCATGTACATGAGTAAGAACATTATCGACACGTTTAAAAATGGCTAGTTTTCATTAAAAAAACAATTATTTCAAACCTTCAATGTGTTGTCAACTTATATATTTTTCTTTTTTTCTTTTTTCTTTTTAAAACTCCTGGCATCAAATTGTATATCGCCATAAAACTAAAATGGACAAAGAGTGTGCCGAAGTATTTGTTCTTTCTAATAATGCATCTTTTAAAATATTTTAAGGCTCTGAATAAAATGTAATTGAGCTAAACCACAAATGTTAAATGACAATTTGTAAAGAAAAGGCATTTTCGTGGAACAACACTTTGTGAATTGCAGAAAATTCAGCATTGATCCAGTTGTGACTCAATTATTTTGCAGCATGAAACTTTCAGGATTGCCTGACATGTCACCATAGTGCACAAATTTAAATTTTTGATTTCTTTAGAATTTAGCATTCATGGATGACCAGTTAGGATCAATAGCCCCATCGTCATTTACAAAAAATACTTTCTCTTTAATATGTCAAAGAAAGATGAGTGCTCTGCATGTTAAACAATACCAGTGCTTACCAGTTCATTTTGAATCTTTTCACTCTTCACCCTTCCTCTTATTCTGATGTACTGCTTATTCCATTGCTGCAAAATCATACCAAATATGGTATCATTCAAATGAGGAATAAACACACTTTCTAATGATATTAATCAATACAATGAGTATGACATGATAAGAGAGCTATAATTGATCAAACCGAGCTTCCAAACTTCTTTGAGGGGTTTGGCTGGAGGTCTTTTCTCCTTTTAGTTCACCTGAGCCAACGGCTTAAATGAACTATTGCGACCCCTTTTTGTCTGTCGTCTCTAAACTTTTTGAGTGTAAGGTCCGCTGACCTCTTGTTTATTAGTCCAATGACTGTCATATCTCCATCAACCAAGTACATACAACTTCAGTCAGAAATTTGCATGTCCTTTTTTGTATTTTTTAGAGTCTTTATGATGCCTGACATTGTTCTTTAAAATCAACATCAACAAAAGAGAATGTCAGCCGAGTAATGTCATGGCTCTCCATCGGCATCCCTCCTAACCTGTTAAGCACTCAGTTCTCTCATTCCTATAGGCTTTACAATGAACATGGACTACCCAGTTACCATAGGCAAAATGTCGGAATTGTTATGCTCTTTTGTTTTAATCTTCCATTTTCATTCTGCACATTTTAAGCTCATTTTGGGGCGTATTTTTTTTAGAAACGGGATTTGGTCACTGAAGTAATAATATTTTATACATGTGTCATTTTTCAGGCAGAAACTCATCATCCGCTATATCCAAACAACCAAGCTGATATCTCCTTTCAAGTAAGTCCAGCAGAATCGGACAACGAGGAGGACTACTTAGTCATCAGACCTCAGCACACAGATGATCGTAACCTGAATGTAAGTCAGAATACATATATTTTTTTACCGGGTCTCAACCACTCTGTTCTTCTAAACTTTGAATTTAAATGTGGTTATCTTAAATACGCTTCAAAGGGATAAATTCTCACTTACTCATTACTTAGTCTGTTTCATAGGGGAACCAATAGCAGAAATAGTAGACCTGTGCAGACCAACCAATCAGCAAGCTATGAGAGCTGAATATGATCCCTCAGGCCCTATTCAATTCAGTACGTGGATTAAGTCGGTATGTACATAATAGCATTTTACTTGGCTATGTATTAAGTCATATTCAGATCACATCTGAGCATTTACTTTAGTAAGCCAAATTTAAGATAAAATACCTTTCTGATAATCATTGTGACATCACATTGTCAATTCAAAATAAAGTGTGTATGCACTGCTCAATGTGCACATATTGGTATTGGAGAAGTTGACAATAAGTATGAATTTGTCAATCTTACTCTATACAATTCAAATCAAATTAATGTTAATCAGTACAAATTATCTCTATCAACGATAGTGAGAAAGATTATACTAATAACGATAATTATAATAATAATAATAATATTAATGATGATAATTTTAACGATATAGTTAATGACAAAATGAATGGAAGCAATTGAAAAAGGAAGTACTGGCAACAAAAGATTTCTACATCAAAATTTGATGATGATATTGTAGAAGTTGTTGATGAATACGTCCATCTTGGAAGTACTTCTAATTACAACGTAGTGTCGTAGTCGAGTGGTCTAAGCACTTGACATGAAATTCAAAGGTCGTGGTTCGATCCCCGATACGGCACTAATGTCCTTTGGCAAGGCATTAATCTTCATTTGCCACACTCGACCCAGGTGAGGTAAATGGGTACCTGGCACGAATAAATTCCTTGAAATGCTAGAGCGCTGTAATGCCAGCTAGGCTAAAGCCGGGGTAATAATAAAGGCGCCTCGGAATAGAATTTCTACATAGACAGCGCTATAGAAATGCCTATTATTATTAACGACAAATTTCATATTTAGCACAAATTAAGCAACTCAATCAAGCTTGAGCGATGTATTGTCATTTGTCTAAAACTTACCGATTGAACTTACCTATTAATACCCTTTTGAAAATATTTGCCAATTCTGCTCTTTGGAAGTGAGATATGGGGATTTGAAGTGTTACATGATCAAGCCAGCCCTGCCTGTGAGCAAAAACAACTGCAAATTGTATGGTACTTGGTGAATTGGGGAGGCTGAAACTTGAGAAATATATCAAACGCAGAATGATAAGCCTCTGGTGTAGGATTGTACATAGCGGACAAGATAAATTTTATGGTAAGGTGTACATTATCTTAAAATTACTCTTTGAGCAGAATATCTATCAGGCACCATATGGTTTAAAAAAATCAAGCTGACTCTGGACAATATGGGGATGTCTAATTTATGGGAATTTTTTCAAAATACTAGTTGTGATTGGGTCAAACAAAATGTGGAACGTTGATTGAAAGATTCTTATGCCCAGTATTGGTCTGCTTGTATGTACGATAATTCACATTGAGACTCCGACTTACAAACAACTAAAGAAGGATCCTACACTAGCAACGGAAAGGAAACCAGCGACTCCTCTCTCTTCACAGAACAGAAGTCATATCCAAGCCACTCTACTTCAAACTTTGTTCATCTTCAGCTACCTGCCCCATCCTGTTTGGCCAGCCAAAGATACACAAACCTACCATTCCACTTCGCCCCATCATTTCAACCGAGGATCGCCTTGCTATAACACAGCCAAACACCTTACCTCGATTCTCCAACCACTCTTAGGACAATCACACCACCACATCAATAACTCCAAGCATTTTGTCGACATCCTCTCCAAGACCACCATACTCGATACAGACATCATGGTCAGTTTCGATGTTGAATCTCTCTTCACCAACATTCCTGTCACCGAATCCTGCCGAATCGTCAAAGAACGCCTCGAAGCTGACGACACCCTCCCCGACAGAACCCCCCTGACACCGGATAAAATAGATGACCTCATGTACTTCCTTCAAATGGCGAGACAATTACTACCAGCAACTTCAAGGCGCAGCCATGGGATCGCCTCTTTCACCGGTTATAGCCAACATCTTCATGGAGCATTCCGAAACAACGGTACTCAAGACTCCCCCACAACGCCCTTCTCTCTGGCTCCGATATGTCGATGACACATTCGTCATCTGGCCGCATAGCAGACGTGACTTAGACCACTTCCTCGCCCATGTCAACCAGCATCACCCAAGCATAAAATTCACCATGGAGACCGAGCAAAACAACAGCATCCCCTTCCTAGATGTCCTTGTTACCAAATCGCCATCCGGCAAGCCCGCTCACCAAGTCTACAGGAAACCCACGCACACCGATAGATATCTTCACTAAAGATCCTTCCACCATCCATCCGTACTACAATCATTCCCCAACACCCTCACCCTCATCAACTCAGTGATGCCGACCATCTAGACCAGGAAATCCAGCATGTCACCACAGCCCTAACTACCATCAGCAAATACCCAAGACATAAGATCAAGTCCAAGACTCCCGCCAGCAAGCCCGCAGCCAACACCATCCCTGAAGAGAACCAACCCGCAGCTACACCACCGAAACATACTGTCGTTCTACCCTATATCGGTCAAGCCTCTCACAAGATTCAACGTATCCTTCAAGCGGCAGACATCCAAGTTCGACACAGTTCCTCCAACAAACTCCATTCGATACTCCACTCCCACAAAGACAAGCATCCAAACCACAAGAAAGCTGGAGTCTACAAGATACCATGCGAATGTGGAAAAGTCTACATTGGTGAAACGGGGAGAAATCTGGAAACAAGACTCAAGGAACACAGAACCAGCTTCAGACTCAGCGATTGGGATAAATCCGCCATCGTCAAACATGCCCAACAACACGAACACACCATAGAATGGGATAACAGTCATCTCATCTCCATAATGAAGCACTGGCATACACGCCGAATCTGAGAAGCCATTGAGATTCACCGCCAAAACACCGTGCCCCAAGATTCAGGATTATACATCAACCACATCTGGAAACCCCTCATCAACAAGTACCCGGTCACACCTCCACCACCACCTCCACCACCGCCTTCACCTCCGCTGCAGACACCCGTACATCAACCACCGCCACCTGCCGAACCCACAAAGCAGCCGCAAGCCTCACAGCTACAATGCACAGCAGACAACAGCAGACTACAACGCTGCCTACGTTGGGAACACACACAGCGTCTCCCCGACAGCACACCCCACTCATGGATTCGAAGCACCCCCAAGTCCGCAACCCGGAGACTCCAGCCCAGATGGACAAGCAGACCACCCAAATCCACACCCCAGTGACTCAAGCCCACACGGTCATGTATAGTACCCCCACGTCCGCACCCTGGTGACTTAAGCTCACGCACGCCAGCTATTCTCCACTCCTGACAACGGATAGTCAACCTGTTTGAAATGTCGAGCCACTCCCGCCACCCATCCTCTCCAATTGGCGCTTTAGTTCTCCTTAGAACTATATGCTAAGAAAGATAACCAACAGTTTTTTTCAAGACTACACCAACAGTCCGTTTCAGGACTACACATCCTCAAGAAAGATTACAGAGAGTCCTTTTCAGGACTCCTCAATCCTCCCTCTCTCTCACATGGTGCATCCGCAAGCCTACTGTATAATTCACATTGTGTTAACTATCCAATCTTCAACATTCTTTATGTTTAGAAAGATACTTAATCGATCTCATCAAAAGAGATCAGACAACGTTAAGTCGTTTTCGCTGGGGCAATCATCACCTGCCGATTGTATCTGGTAGATATTCAAATACTCCCAGGAAAATGAGGTTATGTACGCTTTGCAATAGGGGTAACCTCTCTAGTCATAAGACCGCTATTCATAACGCGAAACTTCCCATACGTGATGGACTGCTATTTATAAAGCGCAAAGTGGATCGCTATTTATAAAGGCGTAAGGATCGCTATTCATAATGTGAGATGACGGTCACTATTCATAATTCACAATGAGGGTCATTACTCATAAGGACCGCTATTCATAATACAAAATTGGGGTCGTTATGAATAAACATGACGAAAGGGCCCTATTCATAATTTATATTTGGAGTCACTAATCAAAAGGAAATACGGTCGCTATTCATAAAACGTGAAATTCATGAATAGCGACCCTCTTCTCGTATTAGATGAATAGGTACCCCTATGACTAACGACTCTGATTTTGTATTATGAATAGCGACCCTCTTCTCAAATTATGAATACCTATCCTCTTCTTCGATTATGAATATCAGTCCTTTAATATGAATAATGACTGCCTGCAAATTGCAATCACTTGGGGATGAGTTTTATTGCTTGTTTGTATGCCCTGCCTTTTTCCAGACAGAAAACTGAGTAAAATACTCACATTCCTGACATAAGTATTGAATTGAATACCGTCCTGGACCAAACCCCATCGCTAACCCTAAACCTAACAGAAAATTGATTGCATCCTTTACCCTAAGCTGAACAATAGCAAACCAAGCCCTAGCTTTATACATGCATGTTTGTACATGGATCTTTGATGAAATATGAAATATAGTGAACACATTCTATATACAGACTGATCAAAATAAATTTCATGACAGAAAACATAACAAGTGTATAACAACATACTATAGGGTAATAAAAAATCATAAGCAATTTGGCATGGTAAAGGAAATAACCCTACCAGTATACATGTACCTGGTAACCTAGCTTTAGCCTAAAACCCAATTGCAGCCATATCCTCAACCCTACACATGTGACAAAATAAAATTGAGGAGCAAATGTAGGATCAGCTAATTTTCACATGTCTTTTGTTCATGTTGTAGGTTGATGTGAGCACTGATTTCTTGATTCAGAGGATTGGAACAACAGGAGATGAAGACATAGATCTCCACTTTCTTGTAAGTGTACCAAGTGCATGCACTTACATTCTACATGTATGTTTGCTAAACTACTTTTAAACTGCAGTTAGGTCTAAACCGTTACAAGGTTACGGTCACAGTGCAATTATGTGTTGAAAACCCCGATAGGATCTTCCAAGGTAAGTACATATTTTGACCAACCTTGGATAGGGTGGTTCTGTGTTTTTTGTGAGGGTTTTATTTTTGCAAATCTCGGTAATAGTAGTAACAGTAGTACTGTAGTAGTATTTATTTTCTGTTAGATTAAAAGCAAACATACAATACATAAGTATGAATGAAACGGCTGGATAACCCATATTCACCTGTGCCAGGCACGACACTACTGGTCTTTCATTGGGTCCAGAGAGCATATACGTAAATACCGAACGTTACATGACATATAGTTACTAAATTAAAGGACATAAAGAAGGTACAACACACAATTACAAATTCTTGTACTCTATAAAATGGTAATTATATGAAAGGACTGCGAACATTCCTCCTGCCCCCAGTGATACAGAGCATACAAAATCCAGAGTCTGGAATACAGTAGGTCACGCTATTTAAATATTATGAACCAGAGCAAAATAATGGTGAGTTCCCAACTGGTGTAACTGGTCATTATAAGGACTGGTTCCAGTTAAATGAAATGCAGTCGCACCAAATATCCCCTTGATGTGCATCATGGACCAGTTAGAATCAACTGGAACCAGTTGAATTTAACTGGTTCCAGTTGAAGTTAACTGGAACCAGTTGGAAATTTCAACTGGTGGTAACTGGTTTTTCCTTCTGGGAGCTTATGAGAACAAATCGCAAGCACTTGTAAAGTTTAGCCCATGCCTCTTGTGTGTTCCATCTAGCATTGTAAATTGATATATTTTCTACTATTTTCACTCTGCATCTCGTTGGACATTGTTCCTCTTCGCATTTTCAATATATTATAATATAAGATTTGTGACCTTTTTCATGATGTTAGTGTGGAAGTGTATCATCTAGAAAAAAATGCCCAGGAAAAGGATGGCTTACATGAGCGCTATACAAGAACCCACTATTATTATTATTATTATTTATCAAATGCTCCCATATGACACGTAACTGACGTAAGAGCTCAAAATTGTACACCACAACTTTCATGGCACACATTTGTGTAGTCCCATATACACATTTCAGTATACATTGCATTTGACTTGTAGCAAGACTGAGCAAGTTTTTCATCATTTTGATTATTCCCAAACCTCACAGTCCTTTTGTGCTAAACAATCAACCTTTCCAATCGCGTCTACAATTTTTTTTCACATTGTAATTGCATGACCTGAACTCAACTTTATAAGCTTTGAACGTTTGTTTGTAGTGCATTACAGGTGGCAAGGTTGTTCTGGAGGGAGTTCAGAGAAGCATAAGTGAAGCTGGCACAAACCTGGCCATAATAATCAAACCCAACATGGCTCCACAAATGCGACTGATCGTCTACTATGTCACCATGGATGGCAGCGTTATTGCCGACTCCCTCCTTTTAGGTGTGAACGAAAAGTGCAGACAAGACCCACCGGTAAGAATGTTATAAAAAAAGTTGCATAAAGAACTCTTGAAAAGTTTACCGGTAACTGTGATTGCCAACTCTAGAGCCAATTTTGAACATATTCCTCTTTTTAAATACAGTATTACATGTACAAGTACGTGTATGTTCAACCTTTTGCAAGCAGGCCTACCAGTGAGAGAGCCTTAAAAAACGATTATTAAAATAAACACATTTTCGTGTTTCAATAAATCAAGATAAATTCATAGATTAATTGTGATTGATGACTCTAGAGCCAATTTTGAGCATTTTTCTGTCTTCCTTAATTTGGCAAGTATTCAGGAACTTTTTTTTACTGTTTCAGTTTTTCAAACTAATCCATTTTTTAATATGCTGTAGTCCTACCGATGAGAGAGCCCTAACACAAAACAAAACAAAACAAAACAAACCAACACAAGTTGAAACAAACCATAACCTTGTTTAAATAAGTCATGACAAATTTCAAATTTAACTGCGATTGATAATTCTAGAGCCAAGAGTGTAAATTGTAGTTGTAGAAATACAAAATGTTTTTACCTGTTGACAAAACGATGTACATGTACATGTATGTACTGTAGCTTCAAGTACTGAATATAAGGAACAGATATGTCATATATACATGTGCATGTACATGTTTGGAGATGATTGTATATGTATCTGCAAGAAAAAAATTTTTTTTTTCCATTGTCAAAACTTTATTAACAGATCTGTTGATCAGGTACACAAATAATGATGATGATTATAAAAATAATGATAATAGTGGTTTCTTATTTCACTCATATCTGGCAAACTTTACACTCCTGATGCTTCGCAATTATTACTCCGGCTTTAGCATGACGGTTGCCATTAAGTTCTCTAGCATTTCAAGGGAATTAATTTGTGCCAGATAACCATTTATCTGCCTGGGTCGATTGTGACAATTATGTACCTATTCATTTCTTGCCAAAGGACATCACTGCTATGGCAGGGATTCAACTTGAACTCCGTACCCTGTGGTTCACAGTCTGGTGACTTATCCACTAGACTACAACACCTCTAATTTAATCATGAATTGAGTGGTTGAAAACATTGATACGACAGGCAAATCAAGCCATCTTGGTTTTCTTTTGAATGAACATTTACAGCTTTCCCTGGGGATTCTTCCAAAGAAAGAAGAAGGTGAAAGTAAATATTATGAACCGAATGGGATGATACAGGTGGAAGTTACTGCACCTAACAACTCCAATGTTGGCCTTCTAGCTGTTGATAAAGCTGTCTACCTGCTTAGAGACAAGGACCGCATGGGCAAACAAAAGGTCAGTCTTTATTAATATCCTTTCCCAAACTGATTTATAGCTTGAATGTATGAAGACATACATGTCAGAGACCAGTGCAGTACATGAAGCCGGGAAACCAAACCAGGCTCAAACTAGCCTGACTGAAGCTATTTAGATTAACCAGATTAGAACACAAATCATTTCAAATCAGTAACGCAGGTGGACAAGAGTTTGAAAAAGCTTATTATTTGACATCTATTTACACACAGAAAGTGCACGCATTCAATATTAGTTTTATGCATATTTTCATGTCAGCCATAGATTTTGTGAGAAGTTGCGAAGCCCAGTAAGGAAAAAACATCAAAAGTTTGATGTTGGTTTTAAAGGTACTATGTCCCATTTGCAGGCCAAAAAAAATGAAAAGGTTAAATTCCAACGGCATTTGAAAGATAATACTAATTTAGAACTTCCCTAAAAAATGAAGGGGCCTGAAAATGTCTTTAAAGGTGAAATTCAAAGAAAATCACAAATATGTCAACTAATGTATCACTAGAAACTGTGGTTAGCTAACAGATGGCCATCGTACAAGTTTTAGGTCAACTACATATCGGGTGATTTATAAAAATACAAATACAACCACCTCCATAGCAGCTGGGATATACGAGAGATTCGCCGGAAAAATAATGATGTTTTAATGACGTCACTATATGGACCAATACTGCCCAAGCAGACGACATCCAATAAAGAATGAACATAATTGCAAAGCATTTATTTGTCAAATTATAATGAGTTTAGTGGATATAAATGTAATGGCATGTCAAACCATTCAGAAGGGGATATGACCCGATTCTGATAACTAAAATCTTTTGCTTGTAAATACACAGGATAGGGGTTAATTAACAATCAAATAAACCAGACTTTCAAATTGAAAAAACCCCGGAACGATATTAAGGACGGCATTTGTTCCCTCTTGAAACGCCGAACATACCACGGTGTGTGCAGCTGAATATACAATGGCATCTTATTATGTTTACAAGCGACAGATTCCTTTATTTTTGTATCGCTGCATTTGTCGTCAAATAAAACCATGCACGGGGTTTAGAGTGAGGCAATATATTATACATTTAGCCTGACGGTAGTGAAGTAAGAGAAAGAACTCAAGAGAAGATGAAAACACAGGCACTGAAAATGTGTGAGATGTCATGGGACATCGTCTGCTTGTGCAAATCATGTCCATACTGTGATCTCACACATCTCAGCAGCGTTCGGAGAGCTCTTCAGGTGCTATGTCGGGGCTGTATTTAAGCGTTTTGTAATTTATAATAATCATTACTTCGAATTTTTCCAAGCATTGAATTTTGATATCCTTGTCGAATCAAAGTTTCAACTTTGCAATAATGAAAATAAAGTTAGTTTTTTAAAAATCAATGAATATCTACTTTAAGTGGGAAAATAACGACTATTAGTTGTCGAATCGACTTAAGAGCTATAGAGCCAGTAAGTAATAGTCTGATTTCCAGACCATTGTACTGAATGGTCATACGTTTTATGCTGCGCAAAGATTCAATCAGTTTAATTTTGGCAATTACAAGTAGTGGGCTATTGATGTAGACATATGCTCATGTACCCTTTACAGCTCATTTTATGTATGTTATTACCAGAGAAGAAAAAAGGCCAGTCACTCACTCAATAGTGTCTGACAGTGAAGTCTAGCAAGTAAACAGGTTTCCTTGCATAATTTGAATATTAGGGCACTGCTAACATTTAAATTTCACAGATGGGACATACATGACATATTCATAATACCTGCAAAGTCCTACAGAATTTGATGTTGGATGCAAAAGAGACATAGTATCTTTAAGGGTTCTTGCTAATATTTCTGGTAGGAAGTAACTTATGATTTATGGGGATGGCAACCAGCTAGTGCACTAGGGGGGCTGTAGAACCCCTAGTGGGGCCCGGGGACACAGCCCCAGCTGTTGCAAGATCTGATAAGGTACAATCTGCCATTCTAGAGACCTATATACATGTGTCTACTCCTAAAATCACCTTCTGAAATATCGAGCAACAAGAAAAACATGCTGCTTGTAAGTGTCGGCTTGCATGGTGATGTAGATATACAGTAGGCTTGCGGGTGCACCATGTGAGAGAGAGAGAGAGAGGATTGAGGAGTCCTGAAAAGGACTCTCTGTAATCTTTCTTGAGGGTTTGTAGTCCTAAAAAGGACTGTTGGTATAGTCTTGAAAAAGACTGTTGGTTATCTTTCTTAGCTTATAGTTCTAAGGAGAACTATAGCGCTTGGAGAGGATGAGTTGCGGGAGTGGCTCGATGTTTCAAACAGGTTGACTATCCGTCGTCAGGAGTGGAGAATAGCTGGCGTGCTATAAGCTAAGAAAGATAACCAACAGTCTTTTTCAAGACTATTCCAACAGTCCTTTTCAGGACTACAAACCCTCAAGAAAGATTACAGAGAGTCCTTTTCAGGACTCCTCAATCCTCCCTCTCTCTCACATGGTGCACCCGCAAGCCTACTGTATACGAAAAACATGACAATAAATGCTGATAAATGCTAATAAAACTTGTTTCCAAGATTCTTTTTCTGAATCTGAGGACTCATGTAACAAAGACCTACAACTGTAATTCCTTGCTCTTCTTGAGCCTTTGCTCTAATTTTTTAATTTTTTTGAGCTTTCATATAATTGCCATGAATGACAAGAGCAATTACCTCTCCATTAGCCATGTATGATTGAATTTAAACTTGCCTTTATTCCCGGTCTTACTTTCTTTTATTCCCTGCTCTTAGTGGCAGACATTGCCCTGCCTGCCTGTAAGCTACACACAAATACATTTAATGCAACGCATCAATGGCGCATTATTTTGAATTGACAATGTTCCAAAAACTGATGTTGCACCATACACACCAACGGACCGCCACGCCTTTAGGATTTATTATCACGAATGATACATGTATATCTGTTGGAGCTACAGGGGCATTAACCCTAATAAGGCCGGGGGGAGGGCCATAATGGCCCCCCTGTTGATTTTTTGCCGCTGCATCAAAACCCCTGAACCTTTGGCGCTGAAATGTCATGAGTTTTTTTCCTCATGTCTCCCGCACATTTTGATACCAAATTTGTTATAGGCGGACCTATGGTTCGGGCGTTAAGTGACAAAATATCATCTCATGTCTATCAAAATATGTAGTTCTCACAAATGTGGGTGTGTACCGGGAGGTATATTTCCAAAAAAAAATTGCATATTGTCATGAAAATATTAATAACAAATGAATAAATAAACCTAAAAGAAATAAACTTTACCATCTTATTCAATATACTTCAATCTATCACCATGCTAATTTTTACATTAATTGGACCTTCCTAGGAAGAGATCTTGGGGGGGGGGGGGCACCCCGGCCATATTAAGACCTCAAATAGCACGGCCTTTTTAGGGTTAACTCCCATACTTTAAAAGGGAACTAATGCCTTTCTGGCTCTGAACAAACGATTTGCTCGTTTTAAATGTATACATGTACTTTTAAAGGTGAAATTCAAAGAAGATCACAAATATGTCAACTAATGTATCACTAGAAACTGGTAAGCTAACAGATGGCCATCGGACAAGTTTTAGGTCAACTACATATCGGGTGATTTATAAAAATACAAATACAACCACCTCCATAGCAGCTGGGATATACGAGAGATTCGCCGGAAAATTACGATGTTTTAATGACATCACTTTATGGACCAACACTGCCCAAGCAGACGACATCCCATAGAGAATGAACACAATTGCAAAGCTATTATTTCTCAAATTATAATGAGTTTAGTGTATATAAATGTAATGGCATGTCAAACCATTCAAAAGGGGATATGACCCGATTCTGATAACTAAAATCTTTTGCTTGTAAATACACAGGATAGGGGTTAATTAACAATCAAAGAAACCAGACTTTCAAATTGAAAAACCCCGGAATGATATTAAGGACGGCATTTGTTCCCTCTTGAAACGCCGAACATACCCCGGTGTGTGCAGCTGAATATACAATGGCGTCTTATTTTGTTTACAAGCGACAGATTCCTTTTTTTTTGTATCGCTGCATTTGTCATCAAAATAAAACCATGCGCGGGGTTTAGAGTGAGGCAATAGATTATACATTTAGCCTGACGGTAGTGAAGTAAGAGAAAGAACTCAAGAGGAGATGAAAACACAGGCACTGAAAATGTGTGAGATGTCATGGGACATCGTCTGCTTGTGCAAGTCATGTCCATACTGTGATCTCACACATCTCAGCAGCGTTCGGAGAGCTCTTCAAGTGTTATGCCGGGGCTGTATTTAAGCGTTTTGTAATTTATAATAATCATTACTTCGAATGTTTCCAAGCATTGAATTTTGATAACCTTGTCGAATCTAAGTTTCAACTTTGCAATAATGAAAATAAAGTTAGTTTTTAAAATCAATGAGTATCTACTTTAAGTCAAGTATGGCAAACAATCGATCTTTGGAATACACGCATTACAAAACTTTTAGAGCTCTGTTGAATGTATGCCAGTGCTACTATATATATGTACAGTATGGAATGCTTAAAGTACAGGTGACATGTATACACAATAATATTTCAGCTTTACATGCCAAATGCTTGTAAAGATTGTATGCAAAATAGAATCAAGTTAAGAGGTCAACATCATGTATCTCATATAAAAGGAAGCTTTAAAAGAAATTATTTTTACAGATGTATGATCGGATGAGGAGCTATGACACAGGATGTGGACCAGGAGGGGGACAAAACACTGCTCAAATTTTCAAGGTAAGATACATTGTGTGAAAGAAAGCAGTGGTGAAGGAGGCATCATGCATGCATGTTCGGGATGTCAATTTCCCTTTTCCTCTTTTCCACAGGAAGGACATTCTAATATAAAATGATTAATGTACCAAGTAAGTGCCATAAGACTTGATCGGGCCTTAAAGTTGAAGTTTAACCTTGAAGATATTAAAGATGCAGACAAAAATGAAAAAAAAGATTGTGTAGGATCAAGCAAGATCCATTTAAAAATAAGAAATTGATGTGCGATAGTACAATGTACCGTAAATCTCTGTGTATATTAAAGACGCACCCCTATTTTAAAGTTTTTTTTTGCTTTTTAGCAGACACCGTAGAACATTAGAAAACCCAAGTGACTTTCATTTTGATACGAGGTGAAGTTATTTGCGCCGATTTTTGCTTGTGAACTTGTCACAAATAATATGAACAATGTCGTTTTTTAAAACTAAAGATGACAGTCAGAGGAACAATTGCAGAATTAAGCCCAGAAATCTTTTCCTCAGAGTCCAAACAGAAATTTGGACAGGCTATAGTTTTCGAGTGGTGAGTCGATCACCCCCGTGTGTGTGAGCTGCAGACACAGGTAAGCTTCGGCCGGCAGAGTGCTATGTGAAGAGGCATAATTTATCAAGACTGAAAAAGAAAAAAATTCTCCCCTTCAAATTAGGAACGTAGGCTACCTTCAAATAGTAGATCCTATTCTTTTTCGCCTTATGTTATTTATGTTAGACACAAAGATTTTCGAAAACCACTAAAAAGATGCATTTTGAGGACTCAAAATATCCTGTACTTTATAAGACGTACCCCCGACTTTTGAATTTTTCCGGTGGAAAAAAAGTGCATCTTATACACAGAGATTTACGGAAGTCGGTGATAGCAGCTTTTGTAAGGTATGCACCTGGTATCGCATTTACCTCCAGATTTTGATTTAAAATAAAAATTGAAACACAGTGTCATTAACATTAAAGTTGGATATTCATTTTCAGTCACCAGTGACTGTGCGCTAGAGCTATATATAATATATACTAAACATGCACCTGAACACCTTGGTGATGCTGCCACCAGTGTCCCGTTTTTTATAGGGTCAAAAGGTCATATTTTGGTGGGTGTTTAGTCTACGCTCTGCAGGTCATATTTCATGACAGATATCTGTCAAATTTTGTACAGAGATGTATCTTGGGGCAATCTACACTTTCAGGAGATGCTGCCCTCATTGTTCCGTCTTTTACATGGTCAAAGGTCATATGTCTTTCATGCCCTCTAACTGCCACATTTCTTGATGGATTTCTTTCAAATGTTGTATGGAGGTGTGTCTTAATACCATCTACACATCTTTAGTGTTTGGTGATGCTGCCACCTGTGTTCCATCTGTTATAGGGTCAAAGGTCATATTTTGGTGGCTGTCTTTTGTGCGCCCTAATTGCCACATTCCTTGACAGATTTCTTTCAAATTTTCAACTGAGATGCATTATACTCTAAATCTACACACGCATTGTTTTGGTGATGCTGCTCCTAGTCTTGACAATAGTCTGAGCCACTAGTGGCGATATCTACATTATCCTTTTATTTCAGGGAGGGGAGAGGGAATCTTTGTCCCTCCTTCGAACATAAGGATGACACAAAATCGCTGCCACTGCCGGGGGATACATTCGCATTGCACAGCAATACAGATTGCGATATTTCTAGTTTTTCTTAATTAATCAGCTTTTCCTCCTCAGATTGGCGACAACTTATCTTTTTATTCCATCTCTTAAGAATTTGATTTAAAAAAAAATACATTTAGTAAATAAACCAATGTGAAAGAAACTAAATGTTTATGTTTGTCAAATGTCACAACAAAAATATTAAAAAAATAAAGATATTGTGATATACAGTAGGCTTGCAGGTGCACCATGTGAGAGAGAGGGAGGATTGAGGAGTCCTGAAAAGGACTCTCGGTAGTTTTTCTTGAGGGTTAATAGTCCTGAAAAGGACTGATGGTGTAGTCTTGAAAAGGACTGTTGGTTATCTTCTTAGCTTATAGTTCTAAGGAGAACTATAGCGCTTGGAGAGGATGGGTGGCGGGAGTGGCTCGACGTTTCGAACAGGTTTAAACTATCCGTCGTCAGGAGTGACGATGACGGACGATCGCCACGAGCTCGCCAAGATTTTGTAACTAGCGTTCTGCAAGCGTGTTACGAGCTTATAGCCTAAAAAACAATTTTATTAAGCTTACCACGAGCATAATATGAGCTCGCGGGGAGCTTAAATTTGTATTTGGGCATGCAAGCCGATACTTACAAGTAGCATCATATTGTGATATGTTTTTAATTCATTATTTTTGTCATCACTTTAAGGATTGTGGATTGACTGTTCTTACCAACGCAGACTTGGATGTTGCTATTCGTGAAGGTAAGGGAACAAATGAGGTTCTTCTTGATAATCGTGCTGATATCCTTTTAATTGCATGACTGTATCTGTCTGTTTTGATTTCTAACACTTTGGTTGCCTTCTTTGCCTCTCAGCATGCCTTTTATACATCACAGCCCTATTACATCAAAAATAGAATGTACATACAGCAATTTATGTTTTATAGGAACAATAAGAAATCAAACTAGAAATGCAATCTTGTCAGAACGATATGCGTGCAATGACTCCATGTTTCTACGTGTCAAATGAAAGAGTATCTCTAGGACTATCCAGAGCAATTTGTATGAAATCTGTAGCTTCTGTGATACTGGATATATGTAGGTAGGGCGAAAGAAAGGCCTAAAAACGGCCCAAAAATGACAAAATGGCGCCTGGACGATCACGCATGAGTGATTACTGAGAACAAAGATTTCAGTGACCTTGATAAGATGCTATAGACGAAGCATACAAAGTTTGAAAGAAATTGGGATAGGGACAAAACCTAGAAAGGGCTCACAAGCACTGCCTGCAAAACAAATGTGATTGTGTTAAATGAAGAACAATTGATGACGCGTGCTGTGGCACTAATGGCCGTCCATACTATTACAATCATGCAGAGTATAAAATGGCGTCTAAAATGGCCCCTTGACGAATTTTAAAAATCCGGCTTTGAGAGGCCCTGCATTTGGCCACCCAGAATACGCTTGCAAAATTTCAATGAAAAAAAAGGTAGGGGGGCAAAAAGTAGTCTGAAAAAAAATGACGTCATAGCGGATACGTGTTATAACTTGGCGGGAACTCGTATAGTGACCCTTGTTCAAACGCAATTTACTCAAATATTTCTGTGATAACATATAACGTATTTGGTATCATTCGAAAGGGCACTCCATTGCAGTCAGTTTGACACCATTGTCATCTGCGCGCAATGTACTGCACGCATTAAACGGGCTATAACGGAATGCATAATAAATTCATCATTTTTGGCGAATACGTTGCGCTGACGTCATCAAAATTTACCAAACTTGGCAGACAGTTGTCACGTATATGGATACATGTGTCTGCCAAGCATATTTGGAGGGCATTTTTCGCAAAGTCGGTCAGCGTTAGTGTATATAATTTTTTATTTGGCTGGAAAGGGCATATGTTCAAGGATATATGCCCCAAAAAAGGGTACGGGTTTGCCAAGACACAATGGAGATACGGCCACAGAAACAAAGCCATTCCAGAACTTTAGAGGGCGCTATTTATTTGTTTGCATAGCCATTGGAGAGTGATATTTGGCATGGCTATGTGCAATTAAGAGATAAAGATACTGTGAGAAATTGTGACAAAACGGAATTGGTATAAGAAAGTTATGGCAATTTTAGATTTTTAGGGGTCCATTTTTAGCTCATCCGGCCCGAAGGGCCCGATGAGCTTACCCGGTATGCCATGGCGTGGCGTCCGTTGTCCGTCCGTCCGTCCGTCCACAGTTTTCAAAATACTTCTTCGTTATTTTTCAACCGATTTTGATTCTGATTGTTTCATATGATAGGGCTAGAAGAGGGATTTAAAACTTCTACACAGAATCGTGAAATTCATTACCTATGCTAATTTATGCAAATTTATTCGAAATCACAACAAATGCTTTTTCTCCTTCATTTTTCGACCGAATTTTTTTGATTTGGTTTGCTTTATCTGGTAAAGCTAACTTTGGTACACTAAACTCCTACACCAAATTTTGAAATTGTTCTCCATTAATTAATTATGGTAATTTATGCAAATTTATTCCAAAAATAACGAAAATTGCTTCTTCTCCCTCATTTCTTGACCGATTTTGATTTGGTTTGCCTTATCTGGTAGAGCTGAATTTGGAACACTAAACTTCTACACAGAATTTTGAGATTTTGCTCCATTGATTATTTATGGTACTTTATGCAAATTTATTCGAAATCACAACAAATGCTTTTTCTCCTTCATTTTTCGACCAAATTTTTTGATTTGGTTTGCTTTATCTGGTAAAGCTAACTTTGGTACACTAAACTCCTACACCAAATTTTGAAATTGTTCTCCATTAATTAATTATGGTAATTTATGCAAATTTATTCCAAAAATAACGAAAATTGCTTCTTCTCCTTCATATTTCGACTGGTTTTGATTTGATTTGCTTTATATCATAGAGCTAACTTTGGTACACTATACCTCTACGCAGAATTTTGAAATTTTTGTCAATTAATTAATTAATTAATTTTTATTTTTTGACCAGTTCAAAAGTGTACCACATAAAATTTACGATATTTGTTGTTGCGAGATGCGGATGAGCGCTACGTCATTGACATTCTGGGTCAAGAATTTTCAAGATTTTTGACGGAATGGGTTTCGGATTTGAATTTTGAGTACGAAGATGGTTATCCAGAGGAATTTGTAAGAAGTTTGTAGGATCTAAGATAGTTGAGAAAGGAAGGAAGAAAGAAAGGCCTTAAAACAGACCAGAAACAGACAAAATGGCGCCTGGACAGTTATGCATGAATGATTTTGATAAACGAAGATCTTAGTGACCTTCATGGGATGTTAGAGACTATGCCTACATAATTTTAAAAGAATCGGGCAAAAGGAAAGGATCTAGATAGGAATAACAAGCACTACCTGCAAATTTGGAGTGGACTTTAAAAGATTATTATTATCCCCTCGCCGACGAAGTCGGAGGGGATATAGAAACGCTGCCGTCCGTCCTTCCCTCCGTGCTTGCGTGCGTCTGTTCGTAACAAATTTGGTTTCCGATCGATAACTTCAGTAATGTTTGACGGATTTTAATGAAATTTGATAGGAAGGTACATGATATCAAAATACAGGCTAAGTTTGATTTCGGAGTATGTAGGTCAAAGGTCATAGCTCATTAAATATGCGAAAAAATACCCATCTGGTTTCCGATCGATAACTTTAGTAAAGTTTGACAGAATTTAATGAAATTTGATATGAAGGTACATGGTATCAAAACACAGCCGAAGTTCAATTTCTGAGTATGTAGGTCAAAGGTCATAGCTTATTAAATATGCGAATCTGGTTTCTGATCCATAACTTTAGTATTGTTTGAAAAATGTAATGAAACTTGATATGAGGGTTCATGGTATCAAAACACAGCCCTAGTTTGATTTCTGAGTATGTAGGTCAAAGGTCATAGCTCATTAAATATGCAAATCTGGTTTCTGGTCCATAACTTTAGTATTGTTTGAAGGATTTTAATGAAATTTAATATGAAGATACATGTACATGGTATCAGAATACATGTACAGCCTAAGTTTGATTTGTGAGTATGTAGGTCAAAGGTGAAAGTTCATAGCTCATTAAATATGCAAAAACACTTAATTATGTATGTGAAAAGGTGGTTAACTTCCTCGCCTAGTAATATAATAGTATACCGGTAGTCCAATGGAGGTAACTTGTTCTGACGTATATAGGCCATTTGTACCCTGCAAGGGGATGCTACGCTTTGCGTTGACTTGTTAGTGTAATGTAAAAATATAAAATATGATATTTAAACTAAAAAGCATGACGTTTGATATTTTGTTGCCATTATATGATTTATCGCCTTCAAAGGTATAATATTGTTGATACAGGCATGCTAGTTATTATTTTTAAATTGTTATCATACTGATTTTTTTTATTCCGGTTTTATATTTTATATCGATGATTACAGAGGTTGGATGCTTGGATGAAGATACAAGAAAGAAGAGATCCATTAACAGGGGTAAGGGATATATTCTTTTAAAGATAAAATCAAGTTCAGTCAAGTGATTGCATTGTAAAAGAAACTGTGTGGAAGCCATTAGGAAAGATTGATGATGTATAGATCGATGTTCATGTACATAAGAAGAAGCCTATACTGTGAGGTTTTAGAATCATAGCATGGAATTTGTTATGCTGGAAGTCGTATACATTGCACACAGAAATGTGTCTATGGAACTATACACACATAGGTGGCATGAAAGTTTGGTCCAAACTTTTTAGTCACAGACTTGAATGAAGAATATCAAAACGGGATACTAACAAGAATTCTTTTTTTGTGAGGGAAGCAAAACAATTACTTGACGATCAGGTCGGCACTATCTACAGTTGGATTCTGCCCGAAAATGACCTGTGTTGTCATAGCAACAGGAACAGGAATGGTTCCTGTTTCTGTAGCATCACGGCTCTCATTAGGGATACAAATTGTGATGAGTGTAAAAACCAAACAGACCGTATGTATGAAGCGGTCCAGTGGATCGGTCTGGTGTAGGCCATTCCAGCAAAGCGAGTGAGAAAGTGGTCTATCACATGATAGATACAATGTGGCACAGGGAGATTGTTTTTGCATGGTACATACAGAGTTAACCCCAACATACCTTTTAGTTTGATGGCTTCAACAGGGAAATGGTGTTCATCTTTATTTTAATGTGGATTCCTAAGAAACATTTGTAGCTGATTTTTTATTAAATGAGCCTGGAGTGCTCAAATTGTATATTTAGTTTTGTGCACTTCAGAACAAATATTTTGTCTGAAAATGTTCATTTGGTGTAAAACCCCACTATGAACAAAACAAGCATGGTAATGGTTTCGACCCACCAAAAACCACAGGGACCCTGAAGTTGTTCCAGAAGGATCTAAAGGATCAAATACTCTAGACACTCAAGAGGACTGCTTTAAACTTCAGTATCAAAATACAAAGATACATTGTGGTTATTTGGCTTTGAAATGGTCATAAACAAGGCTCAACACTGACATGCACCTGGGTCACATGGATGCCCCAAATTTCAGTCTGGAACCCCCAAATTTTCACATTGGGTTTGTGCATAATACAGACTCTAAAAGTCGAAATCTGGACTGCCTTCCGAAAGAGTTAGTGTGGAGTCCCGTATGAAGCATTGTGATAGAAGGTGTGCGTAGGTGCCCACGGTGAATAATGATTTTTATCCATGACTATCATTAAAGGGTTCAGCACATCATGTCTCATATTTTATTATTTTACTCAGTAAAAATATATGATTTTTCACATGTTTCCTATTGGGCCTTGGTGAATAGCTTTAGGGCTCTCAGGTGCCCAAAATGATGTAATATAGTTAAATTAACAAGTAACGGTATTACATTTGCCTGCCAGAAACTGAAATTGTAACTTGTATTAAGTTTATATCCTGAAAATAAAGTTTACACAGAATTAAAATGAAACAAAGCTAATGTTGATTCGATACTCATGCAAATTCATGTGTTATATTTTTCACATGTCACCTTGGCCTATAATGGGTTAAAGTGTATTGTAAACCACGTACATGTACATGTGTTGTTTGTTAAATTTTTTTCTTCATATTTCTATTTTCAATCTATAAAAGATATAAAAATTAGCTGTTTATTTTTCTATGAATATCGCCTACAGATCAACAATGTCTGTATGATCAGACTTATCTAGCAGACTGTTTAGATGATAGACCAAGGTTGCGAAGGGTGCTTACAGAAGGCGGTTGGCTATGTCGCCGCCGTGCTCGCGTTTTGGAAGCCGAGTGTAACCTAGAAACGGACCAAACACAGGTATTCCAAATTAGTATGAACTAACACCGGAACAGCACAGGTATTTCATATTAGTATGGACTAATACCCAAACAACACAGGTATTAGATGCTGCTTGTAAGTATGGGCTTGCATGGTGATGTAGCAGTAGGCTTGGATTCCTGCCAAACTTAGGTCATTTATGTATCTTGCAAAGCCAATGAATTGATAAGATTTTGGGGTCACATGGTCGAAGGTCAACGGTCACAAGGCTCATTGGCCCGATTTCACAAAGGAGGTTTAAGTGTGTCATATGACGCGTTTTGACGCGTTTTGACAAACCGACACATTTTTACAAACAGAAGGTCAACGGTCACAAGGCTCATTGGCCCGAATTCACAAAGGAGGTTTGTCGACAAACCTAGGTTTATGTTCGTCATATGATGCGTTTTGACAAACGCATCATATGACGCACATAAACCTAGGTTTGTCGACCAACCTCCTTTGTGAATTTGGGCTATTATGTTTGCAAAAATAGCTTGGGATCCCATTATCATTAGAACCGATGGACGGATTACCATCAAACGCAGGACATGTATGTATCTTGCTGAGCCAACGAACTGAGGTCAAAGATAAAATGTCCATACATGTATATGAAAAATGGCTTGTAATCACAATATTCTGAGAATATGGATTACAATTAAACTTGAATTTGAAAAATTGCTTCTGTTTTGATTTGTGAAATCGCTCTATGGCAGAGGCATCATTTTCGACTGCGCGCAGTCGAAGTTCCATCCAGTTATTTATATTATTATCGTGTATTTCCATAGGATTTTAAAATCCTGTATTACCCTCTTCTCGACACCAGGGCATTCAGATTTCCTGCCCTTCACTTATCTTCTTAATTCTAGTGAATTTTATACCCTTTTTCCAGATTTTTCATATTTGTTTATACCCTAAACACAGTATGGACGTTAATAGTGAAACCCCTGTTTTGCTCTTTGATATGTTATGTGATACACAAGTACATGTATCTGTTTGGATTTCTCATTTCCAGGAGTATCTAGATTGCTGTATGAATAGTATGAATCCAGCCGTGACTGCAACTTCACGATCAGATGATGGTGGTGGAGATCAGAATGGTGCTGTGAGGGTGCGAGAGGACTTCAGAGAGACTTGGTTTTTTGACGTTGTTTCCATGCAGTAAGTTTGACTTATTCATCCCCCTTCCCCTCCTCCTCCGCTTCTGAACTACATGTATAAGCAGTGGCGCCGGAAGGGGGGGGGGGGAACACATTTCCTTTTAAGTCTTTTATATATTATTTTTTCGAGAATTTTAGAGATACTTGGTAATGTATCAAATTGTGCAAATTGATCTACCGTATATGTATATAAATATGTGAATATATTAAAATGTACCATCATTGTAAATATGAACGATTGAAAGAGGAAAATAATGAAATTGGCCTATAGTTACTTATTACTGAGGAATCGTCCTTTTTATGAGTAGGAATCACTTTAGCGATTTTAAGCAAATGTGGGCATACACCTGTTGAAATTGATAAATTAAATAAATATGTCAGGGGGGTTACGATATCAAAGATTATTTGTTTCAATAAGTGAACACTTGTACTATCATGGCCAGTATTTTGTAGAATTAAGGTGTTGAACTACATTAATAATTTCATAATCATTGGTTGGAGTAAGAAATAAGGAATTTTCACGTGGGAAATTCAAGGACTTATTGTAGTCCATGTCACCTGAATCAATATTAGCTGCTAAATTAGGGCCTACATCTATATAGTACTCATTAAAAGCTTTTGAAATTTTAATTGGATCTGTTATTTGTTGTTCATTAAGAAACATTTATTACTTTCTGTATTTTTCTTGCCTAAGAGTTCCTTTACAGTTTTCATATACATATTTCATATCTCCCAATAAAGGCCCGGTCACACAGAGGGGACGCATTGGGGACGCACAGCCGGCGCAATGAAAATCAGAAAAAGTTGTGAGCCCGACTTTTGTCAGGATTTGGGAGAAGCTAGCGAGCTGACACCGAATGCATAGCGTGTTCCTAGCGCGCTGCGCTTATACAGGGCATGTGCTCCATGTATGCCTGGCGCTGGTCTAGCGCGCTCTGCGCATGTCTGGCGTCCTTTTGGCGTGTCCATTCATGCGTCAAGCTTCGCTCACACTTTTGAGCAAGCTCAAAAAATCCCGAAGCACACAGCGAATGACGACAAATGCATAGCGTTGGTCCAGCATTGGTCCAGCGCGCTCAACGAACGAGTAAGGAATGGTGACGTACACCTAGCGAACGACAACACACTGGCCAAAATTGCAAATTTTCAATGCGCTGGCCGTGCGTCCCCCATGCGTCCCCTCTGTGCGACCGGGCCTTTAGGAAGAAATTCATCTAAACCTGCATTCACATTTCTGGTTGTACATGAATATATGCAATTATAGCACTTTTTGATGACATGTGCATACTAATTGTTATGTAACACCTTACAGGTATATTCGATTTCGACGAAAATGGTATCAAAATGTGCATTAGACTTGAGGGAAAAAAGTCCTGGATCGACAATTGACAATTCCAAGCGGTTGCGGAGCAATCTTCAAAAACTGGGGGGGGCATCCCAGGCCCCCCCCCCCAGTACAGTAAGGGTTAAGCATCTGTTTCATTGTCATTATTTTGTTGGCCCTTCTCCAAGCCTTACGTTTTACAGTATCTGCCTGGGTGAGGTCATGTGTCTCCTTCCAGGTATTGATCATACAACCTGGAACTTCATTGCTCTCAGTGAAGCTAATGGCATTTATTTCTCATTTATTTGATTCAATTCTCATTTGCAGTGGAGATGGTAGTCCGTACTTATTCCAGGTCTCCACTCCAAGTAGTATCACGGATTGGCATTTGACAGCTGTCAGTCTTTCACCTACTCAAGGAATGTGTGTTGAAGATGAAACCACAGTGAGTGTGTTCCAGAGTTTCTTCATCCAGCTCCACCTTCCCTACTCGGTTGTCAGGCTCGAGCAGACACAAGTCATCGCCACCATCTTCAACTATGGTGATAGTGGTTTTGAGGTTTGTGCATTGTTTAGCGCTTTATGTTCATTCCCTTATGGTTTACGTGATACATTAGTACGCAAATATTTCATGGTTGAGAGTTATGTACGCAGGTCTAGTTATTATTAGATATTGACCAAGACTTGTCTAATTCATTATCTGGTTCACTTTGATTCAACCGAGTGCCGTACATATCACTAATGCACGAGTTTCAAAACATGTATTTGTTATATGAAACAGGTAAACAATGTGAATATAAAGTTGAGAAAAACATGTAAGAAACCAACTTGATCAACATGCAAAGTATCACAGTCATGAGGATCTGGGTGGAATTTTTTTTTGCAAACAGGTTTGCTATTACCAATATTTCCGGTCTTCTGATTGGCTGATATTTGTTACGTCCTTAGCAATGACATAACAGTTAGGATTAGGGTTAGGGTTATGATAATCATACAAACCCATCTTTCATCAACCCATCGTTGTCTCAATCGGTAAGGTCAGCGTACTACAATCTTAGAGTCTTTGACCTAGCTCTTTCCAAGCTGCTAATGACTTAAAACATATCAGCCAACCAGAAGACCGGTAATAATAGCAATTCTGTTTGAGAAAGAAAATTTCGCGGCCAGCATTTGCATTGAATGACATTCATGTATCATGGTAAAGACGTAGCAAAAATGTATAATGCACATCTCAGTGTGCATATACAAATAACGCACGCCCCAGCGTTCGTTAGTGGTAAATGCAGTGCACGCGAGGTTTCAGATGGGTGCACAAGCCGCTTAAGGCGAGTTCACAGTGCCACCATCTGAAGAAACCGAGCGTACACTGCATTTACATTACGCACAACAGGGTCAAGTGCGTTATTTGTTTTATAAAATAGCGACACATGAAAATCAAAACAATTAAACAAAAGTCTAGATCTAAAGTTAGGTTCTAGAAAATAAAAAGATAAGACCTTGCTCTACGCGTACTCTGTGCTGAATATCGATCTTTTAGCGTGCAATATCACTTTTGACTGCGCTTTTTTGGCACAATCGTGCATGCAACAAAAATAGGTGCATGTCATATGACACGTTTTGACCAATCACGATGCTTAAAATACTAGAGCTATTTTATGATACCATTTACAACTACATATATTAATCTTGTACTCGCTAGTGATAAAGTTATGCGCATTCTCACTTTTAACCGTGGGTTTTCACTTTTAATGGTGGGAGAGAATGATGCTTTAATCATTGCCCCATCACTTGGTATTTAGATGAATTTTGAATTTTAGTATTCAGTGGTCGGTGTACATATATGTACCCAATACTGTGTATCTTGTAGCCACCATTATATACATAAATGAACTATTACCGGGTTATATTTATAACAAAAATATTGACCAGCTGGTCAAATGAGTATCTTTCTGCATCATACAGCATCCAAGCAACCCTGCGCGCACGAGAGCATACCAATCTTGCGTTTTTTGTTATAGTTTCCTGCACAATACATTTATATGGATCCAAGTTATGTGAAAGGTATTGACTAATTAATTTACTGAATTTGATAGAGGGGGTAGGGTTAGACTTTTAATAAAGAGGGGGAACAAATGTCTTTTCCCCCAATCATAAATGTGAAGGATAACTTAGTGAAGCTTTTGAGGAATGGTAATACCGTACACATGAAAACTATGCTGTTAATTTATGATCAAGAAAATCATATATTTAAAGTTTGGTCAAACATCATTTCGTTTATTTCTGTTTCCAACAAAATAAAATAAAGTACTGGTACATAGGATTGCATTGTACATAGTAAAAAAATGAAACTTAACAATATATTTGTAATTGGTCCACAGTGTACAATAGGCATATAACACAGGTTGGTCATGGAGGAGACTGCTGAAAAGCTGGGCTTGTAGATTGCAGCCCCCTATAAATTATAGTTGCAAAATAATAGATCAATAATAAGGGAACGCACAAATACATCAACCAAATAGACATGACATAAAATGAGTGAAAGGGACAGGAAAAGAAGGGAGACAAGGAACGAGAGAGGGCAGGACTCTTACCTATAACACACACAACGCAACACGGGCCAACTGGAATACGGATGGCCAGTACAAAATGAATCAAAATATAAAAAAGTATTTTATTGAGTGAAATAAATTTAATGAGGGAGAGCTGACGCTTGATAATCACGCAGAGAAGTTTTTTTTAATTTGAATTCAAAAGAATTTAAACTGGGGGCATTCTTGATGCTAAAGAATGATCCAAAGCTTCGGCCTGTGTAAGTGAAAATGGATTTAGCAAGTATAGTTCTAGTTAATAGTAGATGGAATTCGTTAGATTGGCGCGTGGGGTATTTGTGTATACCGGTAGTTTTATTTTTGATGATGCATATTAAATTGAAGGCTGAGGGTAGTGTATTATTATTTAACTGATACATAAACTGACCGAGGCTATAACAATTATAAATCTTTTATCTTCAACACATTATTGACAACAAACAAAACATCAGTATGGGATCTCCAGGAAGTGTTACAAATAACACGCATAACTTTCTTTTGTAGAAGTACAATGTAGTATGCTATGAAGATAATGCCATAATTTAACAATAATGCCATAATTTAAGTAAGGCAAAATTAATGTCGAGTATTAAAGCATTAGCAGGAAAAAACGTACCGTAAATATCTGTGTATAAGACGCACCCCTATTTTTGGGGCCAAGGAAAAAAATGAGAAAAAAAAAATCTTGTGCTTGTGAACTTGTCACAAATAATAGTAACAATGTCGTTTTTAGAAGAATGTGTCAGATCATTAATGTAAATTAAAAACAGTAGAGGACCTAGGATAGAACCTTGTGGTACGTACACTGTGTGTAATAGAAGAAAAATTGGAGGAATTATTATTGTAAACTACATATTGAGATCTAGAAAGATTACTTTCAAACCAAGATGACAGACAAAGTTGATTGTTGTTCTAGTTTCCGAGTGGTGAGTCAACACACAGATTACTGAGCTGGGAGACATAGTGGCAGGTGGAGGGGCATAAATCAAAACTTGTTTTAATTTTTTTTTTTACCTGTGTATAAGACGCACCCCTGACTTTCAATCTTTTTCGGCGGCAAAAAAGTGTGTCTTATACACAGAGATTTACGGTAACCTTATTTACCATCCCTATATTGCGAGAAATTGTTCAGCAAATGCTATCAATATGAACTTTCCATGAGAGTTTATCGTCTATTATCAGACCTAGAAATTTCATTGAAGTGAAGGCTTCTATGTCAGTATCATCTAGTTTAACATTATGTGGTAAGTTACCTATAGAATTGCTGAAGAGCATACATTTTGTTTTTTGTAAATTTAATGATAACTTGTTAGCTCTGTAACAATTTATTTAATTCAATATTTAGTGTATTGACCAAAATATCAGGATCTGCATGAGAGAGGAGCACATTCAAATCATCTGCAAATATGAGGAAGGAGAGGATATTAGAGGAATTTTGGATATCGTTTATATAGGTAATAAATAAAAGTGGGCCCAGTAGACTACCCCGGGGTACACCACAATCTACATCTTGCATAGAAGAACATTGGTTGTTTATACATACAAATTGCTTGCGGTTTGTTAGGTAGTCTCTGAACCACTCCAAGGCCCTACAACAAATTCCGTAATTGTTCAATTTGTAGAGAAGTATTTTATGATGTTTCGGTCACTATGATAAAAACTATTGAGGTTACATGTTTGTAAGGATTTTTGTCTTTTGACTATTTACTTTGTAATATTTCTACATTTCTTATGGCATATCTTCATCACCTATCATAGGCCATGGTGAATTTCACTGTTGAAGAGGAATTGTGCACAGCTGAAAATCCTGCCATTCGCTCCATTTATGTTGAATCTAAACGAGCAGCCTCTGCATTCTTCATCATACGTCCTGTGAAAGTAGGGGAATACAAAATCACTGTGTCTGCCGGTGGAAGCAGGAAGCAGGACATCGTCAGGAAAACTCTTCTCGTCGTGGTACAAATTCATACTTTTTTAGAAATATTTACATGTATGGTATCGATTGATAATTGTGTTTCCTCCTGTCACAATTGCCCTTGGCTTCTTTGCCAAATTACAATAATTGTTTAATCATGGGAAATTCATACGAAACCTGTTAGATGGAACAGAATCATCGTATAGCGACATACCGGTAATAATATCATAATATCATAAAGAAATATAATTATATACAAATTCTAAGAGAAGGTCGACCAATTATACAATGTTTGTATAGTACTACTGTACATTTAGACTTGAGTTGGACCCTGATTCTTTATCAAGTTTTTTGTCCAAAACACTCCTTGAACTGGCATTTCACCATACAACGTATAGTTTAAAATACGACCTTTCTTTATATGATGTTTAGACTAGGTACAGTATTTGTTGTATAGCTATATACAATAAATTCTGGTAGTCTGAAATAGGGAATAGGTAAAGGGTTAGGTTCTTAGAGATGGAGTTGCCAATGGGTTTTGCAAAATGTAGGGTTAGGGTTAAGGTTACATATTCTCTAGCTTTATTAACAGAGTTTGGTCCCTGATTGAAGTTGGGGTTTTCACTATATGGGAAGTTCACTGTGAACTGATTAGTTACTGGATTTTGTGTTGTGAAATATGCAGAAACAGGGATTATGAATCGTTCAACGTACATGTTGTCAATTTAAGAATTTTAATGCTTAGGTGTAATTTCCTGTCTTAAGGAGAGGGCGGAGGGGGGGGGGGGGGGGGGGGGGGGGGGGTACCACTCCATGTACCAGTACCATTCCATGTATATGGTTTTGATGATTTATAAACGTACACAGTCATTGCGATGTTTGGCAGATCATCATGGGTTATAGCTCTGCACAGTTGGTAATCTTCTGGCTGAGTTTGCAGTTAAACTTATTTCGTTGTTGTTTGTGAACAGCCTCAAGGAGTTTTGAAGAGGAAAGGTAGATCTTTGACCCTGAATCCTGGGAGAGTGATGTTTAGGGATGATGTCACAACACCGTCCCCTAATAGCAGCTTGGCCCAAGGTAAAGTCAATTTGTATGAAATCAAAGGGTTCAATGTTGAATTACTGGGAGTCACTCTTTACAGATAAATAACTTGTCTTACAGCATATTTTGTTAGCTGTATAAATATTTGATAGATTAATTGTTTTTGGACCTCTAGTTAACAGATACAATTGCAGACTTGCCAACCGTTCCGTTTTGGGGAAACTTTTACGTTTTTAGAGCCATGAAAAACGGAACGTTCCGATTTGGGGAAATTATACATGTTAAATACCAGTTGGCTTTCCATAGTTTCGATACGATGAGTGCTGGAAGGATTGTATTGCGCAAGATACGTGCAGCATGCTTGTTGCGCGCCACGCTGATCTCTATTTGCAGCGTGTAATATGAGCCCGCGTGTGCCCATAGAGTGCCATGAACAATCCCTCAGTCATAGGGCGTGTTCACACCGAAGGGGGGAACCGTGGGCGGACCGTGGATCGCGCTATCGTAGCGCGACCCACGGTACGCCCATTGGCATTCGCCGGATCCACACCGCAATGAGAGGTCCTGTTGCCATGATGCGTGAGGTCAGAGCGGTCAAAGATTTTGCGCTCTATTACTCATTAGGGGTGTTGAGTTGTACCGATTCAGATTCAGATCGCACCAAAATAGAATGAGTATAAAATTCCCCGCGTGTAGAACGATGACTTCCGGCGTGCTATCGTAGCTCGGGTTCACACCGGCAGAGATAGCGTGGTCTAGCGCGCGCTAGACCGCGCTATCTCTGTCGGTGTGAACAGCCTCACAGGCACCGTACAGAGTGTACGCGTCGCACTAGCACTATCGCTCATGATCACCGCATGACTCTGGCTGTATATGCGAGATATGTATTTCACATGCAGTGCAGTCGCAGCGTACGGTATGTGATGTGCGTTCCGTTTTCTGAATTTCAAATGTTGGCAAGTATGCAATTGGGTTCATATTGCAAAGGCAATAGTAATTTTCCAAAGGAGAGAAGTTTCATATATCTGTCCACATTGACAAAGGTATAGCTCCATCTTAACCCTATTTTAACTGGGCTATTTCAGACCGGGTTTTTACTTGGGGGGGGGGGGGGGGGGGGGGGTCAATTTGACCCCCCACTAAGATCTTGGCCGTTTCACTGCCGATCGCCGCGAAAATTTGCATACATGTCAAGTGAAGTGTATAGAATAGTATGGTAATTTCAATTTTTTGACAAATTCATTCATTTGCATATTTATGGTTATTTATGCAAATAAGGTCATAAAATTCATTCATTTGCATATTTATGGTTATTTATGCAAATAAGGATTTTAAAATTCACATTTTTGCCCATAAATCATACATTATTCATATTTTAGCATTTTTTTTCACTACATATATTTGTTAGAACATTTGGAATAATAATACAACACAAAAAAGTGGAAGAGCCACGTTATTCCTTATGTTATCTGTTGTTGTGATAATTTGTTACGTATTTCATTGTTCTTTTAACTTAATTATGTATTTTATTGTTTTTGTTGTTTTATATCATTTATAACTATAATTCAACTATTTTGACCCCAAAACAAACACCTTTACCTTAAACAAGACTAAATAACCATGTTTTCCTAGGTTTTGTACACAAATCACAAAAATGAGCGATTTTTGGGCTGACATGCAAAGACAAAAGGTCACTTGACTTTGTAACTATATTTCCGATCTTCCAAAATATCGTTTTAAAAATGAGGTTTAGGAGTAGTCACAAAATTTCTACAGGGGGGGGGGGGGGGGGAGTGTCAAATTGACCCCCCCCCCCCTCCCCCAGTTAACATAGGGTTAAAGTATACCAATCACCAATCAACCTAAAAAAAACTTTACCTCACATTCTAGAGGTTAAAGGTTAAGGTGTATTAAGAAAATAAAGGTTAACATAAAGTGTCTGACTTTGGTTCCATGCGCACCCTATTCTATGCAAGCCTGTAAGCATTAGTTGACTAGTGTACTAAACAAGTCATTTTACTATTTACTGATAATATATTCATATCTCAATATCTATTTGTAGAAGTAACATTTAAAGCTACTAATATTTTAAATACAGTATAGGGATATGAAACCCCTTACATAAAAAGCAAAACAATCGTTTTTGTCTCGCCTGCGTAGCAAAAAGCGAGACATAGGCGCCGCTTTTCCGGTGACGGCGACGGCGTCAACATCAAAAACTTAACCTAAGGTTAAGTTTTTGAATTTTTGATATAATTTTTAAAGTAAAAGTTCTTAGTCAATGAAACTTTGACTATAGGGTAATCAAGTATCCCCAATCATGTGAGTAGAATTTCAGATCACAAAGTCAAGGTCAAAGGTCATTTCAGGTCAACAGACTTGGACTATGTTGTAGCATCATCATCGAAAACTTAACCTAAGGTTAAGTTTTTGAATTTTTGATATAATTTTGAAAGTATAAGTTCTTAGTCAATGAAACTTGGACTATAGGGTTATCAAGTCTCCCCAATCATGTGAGTAGAATTTCAGGTCACTAATTCAAGGTCAAAGGTCATTTAAGGTCAACAAACTTAGACTTTGTTGTGGCATCAACATCAAGATTTTCAAAATGCTTCTTCTTCGTAATTTTTCAACCGATTTTGATTCTGATTGTTTCATATGATAGGGCTAGGAGGGGGATTTAAAATTTCTACACAGAATTGTGAAATTCATTATCTATGCTAATTTATGCAAATTTATTCGAAATCACAAAAAAAGGCTTCTTCTCCTTTATTTCTCGACCGATTTTGATTTGGTATGCTTTATATCGTAGAGCTAACTTTTGTACACTAAACTTCTACACAGAATTGTGAGATTTTGCTCCATTGATTATTTATGGTACTTTATGCAAATGAAATGAAATTATGTCCCTTCCAGGGCATCAAATTTTTATTTTTTGACCAGTTCAAAAGTGTACCACATAAAATTTACGATATTTGTTGTTGCGAGATGCGGATGAGCGCTACGTCATTGACGTTCTGGTTTTATCATATTGAATCGCGTTATGCAGGCGAGACCGCCGAGAGCGTTTCCCTTGTTTTATAACAATAATAATAATAATATTTATAATTCGCACATATCCACCCTAAGGGATGCTCTACAATGGTACAATGTACAATGTAAGGAATGCTGTCCAGAACAGTATCTTTGTAAAGATATTATTCTGAAATATAAAAAAAAATGATTATTATTGTTTTGCTTATTAAACCAACGAGATACATGTTCACCAGAGCCCCGTCTATAACTGTTTATAAAACGGGGCCGTAAAACGAAATGTTTATTTTTAAAAAATCTGTAACATTTACCAACTCTTTTTTAAAACATAATATAAACTACAGTGTTAAAATGTCATTAAAAAGAAGGGGGAGCGAAAGGTGGTTAGATTATTAGGACACTTTCTACCTACAATATGCAATTTTGAATGCAGTCATTCCCCTTTCCTCTATGTAAATACGGAGTAGTGAATCACGCTTCAGATAAAAATACTGCTTTTGTTTTCTTTGGAAATGTTTCTGTGCAGGATCAACATTGTATGGGGAGAACAGTCAGCTTGAGCAGATAACCATTTCTTTGCCTGAATATTCTATTCCACACACTGAATCTTGCAGTGTCAAACTTATCGGTTAGTATTATACTACTATTTAAAATGTTCCGGATTTCAATATTGTACAAATGATGCGCGCAAATGAGTTCATTCTAATAATAATAATAATAATAATAATAATAACTAGATTTGTAATACTTGTTTGGAACAAGTATAGGTGGGCTGATCCAACAAAAATTGAGACAAAATAAAGGGCACTTTTGAGATATATTTTTGTCTCAGCTACAACATACTCGAAGTTCAGCGTAAACGAAGCTAAAACGACGTAGTTATTGCTCGCGAAAGACGGGAATGTAGAATCGAGTTTTGAGAAAAAGTCTTGTCCTATAGAGAATACACGCGAAATGTGAAAAATTGACATGCCTCCTTTAATCGCAAAAATACGCCATGATGCCTTTGTCAAAATGAAGGATAGTAGTTACTTCTTTTGTAGAAAATTGTCACAGCTAGAACATATCAAAATTTGAAAGAAAATTGATCAATATTTACAGAGATACAATCAATTTTCCATAAATATGCTGACGTCATAATATGCAAATTGAAATTTTGAGTTTGGAGGCCATTATGATGACGTCATGAGTTAATTGAGGGTCAAATGAGACATGAAATCAAATCTTCGATTAATACTCTAACAAAATATGAAAACAAAAATTGGATCACCTTGCATCCTAAAGAGCTACAATAGATTTTGTATAGACATGTTTTTGCCCATACAGCTATGTATTACAAGAGCTCGCGCGCACGGACATTTTTGTTAAAGGGTCAATCATTCCGTTATTAATAGTCATAAAGAGACAAAAATGGTATCAATTTGTTTGTAAAAATATGTGGAATATTATGAAATAAAAAAAATTGCGATTTTATGTTGTGTAATAGTTTTACGCGCGAAAAATGCGCGCGCATGCGCGTGTGCGCAATTTTATATAAAATGCTTAGAATGGCCTTAACTCATATCCTGCCATGAAACTGCTAGCGCGCTATTGTTATAGATCAGTGCACGCGAGCGCGCTATCGATAGATTGCTTCGTTCATGCTAGCGAGCTACCGTTTGTCTGCTTTGTGCACGCTATCAAGCATATGTAATAACAGTTATTGTTCATGCCCTTTGTACCGTGCTGAGTGCTTTTGCAGCGCTTTTGAAAGTACCATCGCGTGCATCAGATTATCGGCTTTGGATTACGCGTCTTTGTATACAACAGTCAGATTGGATTTTCTCGAGTAATTCAGCGATTTGTTTTTTTGTAAAGATTTAAATAACACGCACTTGAACCAACCTTAAAATTAACTTGGCACACAGGAGATTTGTGGCTGGCACAATAGGGATTAGCACTGTGGCACTGGGTGCATTGTATGGGTGGCAGCTTAAGAGTTAAACGTATGCAAAATGATTTTGAGACGATTTTGAGCATTTTAAAATTTTGCGCGCGCATTGACGCGCGGACGTACGCGCACGCGCGCGTTATTTGACCTGCAATTGACTGGACGGATATTGACCTTAATCATGATAAATTTGCATGAGAAATAACCTTTGGTTATGAAGATATGATCATGTGTTGATATTCGTAAAATTTTACAAAATGGCGCCTAGATGACGTCATCAGTGAAGGTCAATGTTGAAAACGTTATTGTGCTTTGTACATATGCCTATACATATGTGTGCCAAATTTGAAGGCATTTGATTGAGCCATTTTCAAGTAATCGTGCTTACAAAAAAGTGGTTCGAAATAAGAAAAATAAAGAATAATAAATAAAGGCAATTCTTACGAAATTATAAGGTGGGCTGTACGTTATACAGCCCACCTGATAATAATAATAATAATAATAATAATAATAATAGCCTAATAGTCCACTCCATATTTTATTAAACCGAAACGGAAATTCTTTTTGCCCAATTGATCGTGAGCCCGGCAGCCACTGAGCAGCGCCAGATCGAGGTTGCTCTATCCCTAATTGTTGAACGCCAAACAAGGTAGCAACAACTCCCAATTTTTAACGTCTATCTGCACTCGAGTTGAGGCTGTATACATCTATCGGACAATGCCTAACGGCTTCCTACAATAGGTGCATGACAGCCTTAACAAGAGTGGATAGATCCTGTTATGAACACATGGAAACATGCATCCTTTGTTTTATACAAACAAACTCCTTGATCCTTATTATTTGATGTACCGTATTTGCCAGCGATAAGGCTGCAGCGCCGCATAGGCTGCACCCCCAACTTTAACATTTCAAAGAGGGAAAGAAAAAAAGAAAAAAAAAACGGACAAAACAAAATAATCGTAATTTTCTTGTAAAACACTATTTTTTTTTACAAACCGATACCAAATTCATCAATATTCTTATAATTTAACGGAAGTTTAGCTATAAAAATGATCGCAGGCAGATTTGGTGTTCGATATATACCGTAAATGTATACCAGTGTATAAGGCGCACCCCTACTTTGAAGACAAAAAACAACAAAAAAAAAAAATCGGGAAACAAATTAATTCTGTCATCTTTAATTTTAAAATTTTCTAAAGACAAAATAAATATTTATCTCTTATTTTAAACACTGCATGTTTCTTCTTAAAGCGCAAAATTACTTGGTAATCACAAAAAGTTTCGATACTGATAGCTGTTGCAAGGCAAGTTCAGACTAGTCACAGAAAAAATGCGCTGTACACCTTGTTAGCTGTAATGCGTGCCCAAACAAACCCAAACAAGAAATCATTCAAAACTATGAAAGCACAATTGAAAAGACAACTACTGCTCAACATTACCATAATCAGATACATAACTTGGACAAAGAATTCAATAGTCGTCCAAGAAATGCTACAGAAATTGTGATAATCGAGGAGTAACTGGGTACATTTTTATCGAAAGAGGCCTGCTGCTTGTTATACTGTTTTTTACCGTAGAGGGCAGTATATTGGTTCTAGGCTCGTGACTAAATTTAAACACGCGTAATCTTGCACGGACATCGCAGCATGCCCATTCCGATAATAAATTTACCTATGAGTAACTCCTTAAATATCACTATTTCTGTGACATTTCTTGAACACGTATTGTATTCTTCCTCCAAGTTATGTATCTGCTTACGGTAATTTTGAGTAGTTGTCTTTCCAATTCTGCTCTCATAGTTTTTAATGATTTTTTTCTCGTTACGATCACATATTTGTTTGGGTTCGTTTTGGCACCATTACAGCTAATGAAGTGCAGTGCACATTCTTTCTGTGACTAGTCTGATCGAACTAGTGCTTGCAACAGCTATTAGTATCAAAACTTATTGGGATTACCAAGTAATTTTCAGCTTTTAAAAGAAGCATGTGGTGTTCAAAATGAGAGAAAAATATTTATTTTGTCTTATAAAAATTATACGATCGGTATGTTGTAAAGAAGTATTTTTAGAAGGCCGTTTTATTATTTGAACATTAATTTTTCTTTCAACCTGATTTATTCATCCTGCCGAGAGACCAGTACAGTAGCTAGCTAGCTGTGCTGGCAACAACAACCCCATACGGCAAAGTGTTTTGCAACCCATATTTATAGCGGCAGTTTCGATTGATTCAGGATGAGCTAGAATAATGATTGGTAAAAATTAAATACTTAAGTTTTAAGGTGGATTAATTTTAGTGGTGTGCAAAACTGCAATTTCATTATTTTTTTCAGAGCATTTGAGGAATCAAAATATCCTGTACCTAGCTGTGTATAATAATATTTGATTTTTGCCGACGAAAAAAGTGCCCCTTATACACGGAGATTTACGGTACCCCTACCACAATGTACGGCAGAGCTACCAAGTATCACGCATTAGGCGTGACATCACGCATTTCGAGGGTCTGAAAACGCTCTCACGCACAGCGTGTGCGCTAGATTAAAAAAAAAAGCTATACCTTATACGTGTGTTATACCCTCGCACGCGCGCTCGCACGCCGAATCATGAAAATGTCACGCATTGCGGATCTTTGAACTTGGCGTCTCTGGTACGGTGTAATGCGAATTGCATGAAATGGATTCAAAATGGCGACTTCGGCTGGATGCTTCGCAGCAGCTCCGTTAAACGGTCCCTTCTGTTACTTTTGCGATGCATTAAATGGCACGAACTTAGATCAAGATCTATCGGCAGATGTTGATTTTGGAAGTTTATTTTCGTCTTCATGTCAACAATGCAAGATAAAATTATCGGTAAGATGTGTGAAAATTTCCTGTACCATAGTGGTATAGTTATTGTAGTCCTATATGTGCAAATTTGTGACGTTTTTTAATATGGTTTTGACTTGCGTTTTTTTATTTTACTCTTTCTCCGCGAAGGCTGCACTCCAACTTTTTGAAATTTTCTCTTCCAAAAATACTGCGGCCTTTATGCCGTCAAATACGGTAAAGAGAATTAATTTTTTTTTGTTTTGTGTGTGTCTTTATTGTTCACAAATTATACACCCCAAGTTTAATAGGCTTACTTTAAAGATAAAGTTGAGTTCTGAGGGTGATTCACTAACAGCTAAAATTGATCCCAAATGAGATTAAATCGCTCTTAGGCTCAATATCACTTCTAAGAGCAATATCGCTTTTAGGAACTGATTCACTTAAAGGCATTTGGCATTAATGCTAGCATTAAAATCGCTATTAAGGCTAAGAGTGATCGCAATCACTCTTAGCCTTTTTTTAGTTTTAAGACAGTCTTAGCAACACTTTCTGGCAAAGACAAAACTGTCAAATTGAAGCTAAATTAAAGCAAACACAAGGAAAATAGATATTGTTAGTCACTGATTTGATTTAGTCTATGATTGGGTAGGCCTAACTTAGTGCCAACAACATGTCAGACACCTTAGACTTGGTCAAGATTAGACTGTACGATGATCACCCCCACAGCCTTGGCCCAGCCCACGCTATAGAGCCCGCTACATGCTACTGCTAGCTAGCTACATGGGGACGGTAGGTCTAACTTACGTACATTACGTACGTTAAATACAGCATTTTACTCTAAACAAGCGTAAAGAGAGACAAACTATACCCACAGAAAATTGTATTAATCCTCACACTGCTACATGAAAAAGTCATGAATGATTTTGTTTCTGTCTTATACGGAATTTCACTCAGTTTTGTTCTAATGGTAGAACAAAATCAACATAGAAATGAACGTCATTGACAAGTTAAGCGATGATAGCTAGCTAATTATCGTTATGTCTATCGGTCGCGCTCGCGTGATTGATTGATGCCCAGTGACCCCAATTTGAGTCTGTTGATTGGATGGATTGATCACGTACATGCATATGCGCTCATGATTATTCACGCTGGGATTGATCCCAGCTTAAAAGTGATTAAGTGAACCAGTCAGGTAGAATCACTTTTAAGCTCGGATTGAAATCAATCCCCAAAATTGCTCTTCGGAACGATATCGTTCCCAGTTAGTGAATCACCCCCAAGGTCATGCAATTCCATTGTGAAAGAACAGTGTGGAATCGATCAGAAAAGGTTTATCATCTAGCACATAAGTATTAGTGTGTTCATACCGCCTGTGCTACAGCATTTTTGTACTGTACAAAAACTGTACACTGTACACAAAAAAGCCAGTATTTTTTTGGAAGAACGCCATCTACTGTTCGAGACCTGTATAACATCATTGCAGTGCTAATTACACAGTAGGCCGGCTAGGCCTTATGCAGTGCTACGGTCTTCAAGTGTAATGCACTAAGCACGTACATGTTCGTGGTGCGCACAGGCATGCGAGAGCGAGAACACGTACATGTACGTGGTACGCAGTCAAGTGGTTAAGTATATTATAAAATAAGTTATAAAATCAAGATACTGGAAAAATAGCCAAGAAATTATGATAGTAGGGAAAAAAGTTTAAAAATAGAAGTATATTATGAAATAAGTTATAAAGATATTGGAAAAATACTATAGCCAAGAAATTATGAAAGGAGGAAAACTAGTTTTAACAAAAAAAATTATTAAGTATATTATGAATTCAAATAAGTAATACAGCTACTTGAAAAATTATTCATGTTGCTGGTACTCACTATTCCTGTGGTATTTTGTGTGGTAACATCAGGTATACCACAGAAAATGCAAACTTGCCACAGCCAGCCTTTGAAATTACCACAGGAGTATAACCTCGGGAGTTCCTGTTGTACTGAATATTCCTGACATTACCACAGGAGTCTAGTTATCACATCAACTCGGGAGTTCTTGTGTTACTGAAAATTCCTGTGGTATTTTGTGTGGTAACATCAGGTACCACAAGAAATACCAATTACCACACAAGTTCATGTGGTACTTAATATTCCTGTGGTATTTTGTGTGGTAACATCAGGTACCACAGGGCATTTTTGTAAGGGATGCCCTTGTATCCCACTCAAGGCCATTCAAAGTTGTATACCGGTAAATACAAGAACCGCAAGCACCTCATAATAAACTTTGGATTTACATGTATTTGCCATCGATAATGCCATGGACCAATTTTACTTATGTACATATAACCCCCTTTTTATATCAAATAAAAAGGATCTAGGAGTTTCGTTGTATGAAATTGTTAATGTCTTTATTCTTTTGTTGAGGCTGTCGGCCCGTATTGTACGAAGGTGTAAATATGATAGTTCATGTAATGAACTCATTTGCATGAATCATTTATATAGTAATGCCTGTAATTGCCACTTTCCAATGTTCCTTGAACAGGTAACCTGCTTGGAACTACAGTCATAGATCCCATAGACGGGGTAGAAAATCTGTTGAGGCTACCTACAGGCTGTGGTGAACAAACCCTTGTCCGCCTTGCTCCAACAATCTTTGTCTCTCGGTACCTGCAATCCGTAGGATCAGCTACAGCAGAACAAGAGAAACGGATATATGAATACATCGCTTTTGGTAATGTGGTGGCTATAAATTCATAGAATATTTGATGATCTAGGCTTGAAGTATGCCATCCACAACCCCCCTTAAAATAACAAAGAAGATGTAGAATAGACATTTGATGGTCAACCCAAAGAATACTGAATTCTTTCATTCCTGCACAGGGACAACCCAATCCCAGTAGGCAATGGGTTAAAGTTTTAAGAGCGTAAGGGGGAAATTATGTCCGCCTGCTGATTGCAAAATTGCTTAAGGTTTATAGAGGGTCAGCATATCATAAATGTGCCCAGGGGCAGATCCATGCATCATTATCATCATTTTTGTTATTACTACTTTACTACTACTACAACTACTATGGCTACTACTACGACTACTACATGTACTAATATGACTACTACTATGTCTACCATCACTACTACTACTACTAATACTATGACTACTACTATGTCTACCACCACTACTACTACTAATACTATGACTACTACTATTATTATTATTATTTTTATGAGCGTAGGACCTGCAGGTACCAGAAATTGGGTGATTTTGGAAGTTTTTTTGTTGCACAGAACAATCATTTTGTTTTGTACTGATCTGCACATTTGAAAAATTGGCAACTGCACCAATTTACACAGATAGCAAATGAAAGTTTAACACAGGCATAGTTAACCTATTCTAACTGTGCTATTTCATATGGGTTTTTACTGGGGGGGGGGGGGGGGGGGGGGGGTCAATTTTGCCCCCCCCCCACCCCCCCTAAGATTTTGCCGCGAAAAATTGCATGCATGTCAAGTGAAGTGTATAGAATACTATGGTAATTTCAATTTCTTGACAAATTCACTCATTTGAATATTTATGGTAATTCACGCAAATACGGTCATAACATTCACATTTTTACCCATAAATCATACATTATTCATATTTAAGCATTCTTTTTCACTACATATATTCGTTGGACCATTTGAAATAATAATACGACCGCAAAAGTTGGAAGAGCCAGGTTATTCCTTATGTTATCTCTTGTTTTGATAATTTCTTATGTATTTCATTGTTTTTTTAACTTATGTATTATATTGTTTTTGTTGTTTTATTTCATTTCTAACTAAAATTCCAACTATTTTGACCCCAAAACAAACAACTAAACTTTAAACAAGACCAAATAACCAATGTTTTATCTCTTTTTAGGAAAAATGATATTTCCATATGTTTAGTACACAAATCACAAAAATTAGCGATTCTCGGGCTGACATGCAAAAACAAAAAGTCACATGACTTTGTAACTATACGTCCGATTTTCATTTTTTTTTTTTTTTAAAGATGCGTAAGACTCAAAAGAAAAAAGGCATGAAAGGAATTTTTTGTATCTGCCGCGGTTCCGGAGTAGTCGCTTAATTACTACAGGGGGGGGGGGGTGGTCAAATTGACCCCCCCCCCCCAGTTAACATACCTGTAGGGTTAAAACATTTTCCCTCTTATAATTACATCACTTACTTGGTTTTCCCTCTTATAATTGCATCAATTACTTGTAGGAGTTGCCCGTGAGTTGGGCTTTCGGCAACCCGATGGTTCATATACATTATTTGGGAAAGGACAAGGAAGAACATGGTAAGTGACTTTACCTCCTCATTTCTCAATGTCTTCCCTTATATCTCTCCTCTGCTTTCACATCTCACCGATTTCACCCTTTGTAATCATCTTTATCTCTCCTTTTTGTACCTCTTCCACCCAAGCCACCACATTTTTACTTTTTGTTTTAATCTTTATATAATCATGTACGGTATACTTTCACCCCCACCCCCAAAACACACTACACACACACCACTTTTTTATATTAACTCTTTATATGCCACACTATCTTTTAGAAATTATTTAATTCAATTCAATTTAAATTTATTGGTCAAAAAAGAAATTTGTTGCATTTACATGCAATATTCACAGGAAAAACATGATACATACATGTAGTACATAAAACGAGTAGGGTGGTTCTAACATTTATTGCACTTTCCCCTATTTTGAGATTTTCTAGTAATGATATTTTGAAAGATGTGATCAAACAGTAATTACCGATCTCACTAAAGCCAGAAATGGATCATTAGATGTTACATCATTTATTTAGTTAATGGCAATCCAAAATGTGTTGAAAGCGGAAAAATAAGAGAAACAGGATGATGAAAGTTTTAAATAATTGGACCAATAATGAGAAAGTTATGAATATTTGAATTATGAAATCTCTACATCTGTGCGAAATCTCAAATTGAAAAAACATTAATCAAATTTCGCCACTCTCCACACAAATGTTAAGGGGTACCCAGTAGGATGTGAAAGTTATTGTACATGTAGTTTGCTCACCTTTCTCGTCTGTAATATGGCGCCTTGCTGGAATGCTTCCCAGGAATAGAGAATGTGTGTACATTGTGTGCAGGCAAGTCTCAATCCAATGAGCAGTGTAATAATATATCTGTTCATCGCTTAGAGTGTGTATGTATTAAAGGGATAGTTGAGTTCTGTTTCCAGACCACAAATGCCTTCAAGGTGCATGCTTATTGCTCTAATATCTTATCTATGACATTTCTAGTGCCCCTTTGGGATCTAAAATTGCTATGAAGGTAATTTTAGACCCCAAAATGTGTGAAATTTAGCCAATACATTCATACCAATTCAGCTCCACTTTCAAAAAAATATGGTGACCGTTAATCAATTACCTGGTAATTAATTAATAATAACAATACATGGGCCGGCTGGTTGTGCGTAATATAACCAACACGACAAAGCCAACAAAAAATCCAACATCGGCATTGACTGATATACAATGTAAAAGGCGCTATTTTGTTTTTTCAACCGCTTTTTAAAATTATTGAATATTTGTGGTGGTACACAAATATTAGGAATCGTTATATTTATGGATATTTCAGCCGTCTCTGAACCGATTTTGATCAAACAGATGATTTTGTCATTTAAATTGTATGTTCTTTCAAATTCGACACTCAGTTTTTCATTATCTCACAAAAAATTATTTTGTGTAGTGCCCTCTGCAACAGAACTCAACTATCCCTTTAAGCGCTATATACCCAGAATATTATTATTTATCATTATTATGGAAATATATTATCATACGTCCCTGAGTCACACATGACAAATTTGTATTTTAGCAATTTAGTGTGTTAGGAAAATGGGAAAGTCGTCTGCCACTGTTCATCACAGTGACATTACAGATACAGCCAATTTGAAGACAACTTTAGACAACTCATTAGTTGGCTTGAAATGTCTGTTTCATTCAAACTTTCAGAAATCTGCATCGCTATTTTTTCTTCTTTCTTTCACATAAATTTTCTATAAAGGTTGGATATTACTTTAGTCTATATTTTTCCTGCTGTTCATTCCAATCGCCTCACATGACAATCTACTCTCATGGCAAATACAGGTTTAATATCCTTTCTGTTCCCTTTATGTATGTGGTTACAGGTTGACAGCATTTGTTGTGAAGTTGTTCAGCCAGGCTAGTCAGTTCACTAGGGTAGACCCAGTCCATGTTGAAGGTAGTATAAACTGGCTCATTGACAACAACCAGCTACCGACAGGGGCTTTCCAAGAAAATCTTCCTGCAAATAAGCAGTACATCATTGTAAGTCATTCAAATACATTATACGTACCTGTACACAATCATACAATCATTAGGTAGCCTGGCGAATTTCACTGGCGTGAAAAAGACACATCCATTCCGCCCAGTATAATGTGTAATTGTTAAAAATGATAATTTTATAGCATGGAGTTGCTTAATACCTCTGAATCTATGGGGCAGGCAGGGAGTTGGTCTCTTCAAGCTTTGCGGGCTACATAAGGTAAGAAGATTATTCTTTTGTCAAGTTTGAAAATTATTAAGATAATTAGTATTTTTGTAGATGTATTTTTATGTTAGTTTATAACATTGGTATCGTTCTAAACGATAAATTGTGCTGAATTAATATGCATTCTGTGTAAGGCGTGGCATATTATCTGTTAATTTTTTTTCCTTTTTTTTCTTCTATAATAATAATAGCCTAATAGTCCCCTCCAAATTGTATTAAACCGAAACGGAAATTCTTTTTGCCCAATTGATCGTGAGCCTGGCAGCCACTGAGCAGCGCCAGATCGACGTTGCTCTATCCCTTATTGTTGAACGCCAAACAAGGTAGCAACAACTCCCATCTTTTAACGTCTTTCGGTATGACGCGGCTGGGGTTCGAACCCACGACCTCCCGGTTGTGAGGCGGACGCTCTACTGACTGAGCCAACACTCCGGTACAAAATCATCAGTAGGTTGATTTTGTTAGTGAGAACCAAATCAGAATCAAGTGCTAATTAGCAGATGCAAATTTTTCTGGCTTTCCACCATTGATTTCTCACTCTAGCTGCTAAATATTGTCTGAAAGAAGAAGAATGCGCCCAATATTACCTAATGGAGCTGTCATTTATACACTGCTGGATCACAAATTTTAATTGACTGACATCACCAACTATTATGCCTTCGTGCCACTGCAATTTGATAAGCCATCAATCTATATAAGTGGGAACACTGAGACCTCTGTCACCATGACGCACATTACGTCATTCACTCACTCACAATCTATATGTGTTGATAAACTTTGTTTTGGTAACATCAAGTTTGCACAGACTATAACATATTGATACTATTGTAAATATTCTGATCACCCACAAGCACTGCCACTCGTGAGGAAGGGGGAGAACCCCAAAAATTTAGAATTAAAATTATAAAGTTGGCATAAAATGCATTTCTTCAAAGTGTGATCTCTATACAGTGTGAACACTGTGGTACATGTAGGTGAAGGCTGTTCACTCATACACAAACAAGAGGTCCTTTGTTTTATCCTTGCTGATATAGTACATGTCACTATGAACATGACTGACAAAGAAAGCAAACAAAATATGGGGCCAGTCACCAAGAAATGAGTCCAGTGTCGCATTAGGCTCAATCGTAGTAATAGCGATGTATAGTGTGTATGTACTGAAAATTGACCCACCTACCACATTTAAGATTTTTCCAAAAATCGACTTATTAATGTCTTGTAGTTTATGTCCCCAGAGCTTAGGTCACGAAAATATCTCCTAACATTTTTTGGCAAATAATATAGGCTATGTAATCTGAAATTATCACGAAAATGATGCATTTCTCAAAACTGGGTAATCCCATTGTTTATAAAGTCCAATTAGGTTTTTGTTCATATTTCTGGATATAATTTATCAATTTTAATGTGTGACCCCTTAATTTAAAGCTTACTTAATGTAGATTCATATAATACTTAAAAACAGGAATCAAATTTTTGACCAACTGGACTCATTTCGTGGTGACAGGCCCCATATACAGTTCCTCAGGTAGACAAATGAACATCCCTTCACTGCTATTATGTAAAAATGTGTTGAACAGGTGTCACATATTCACCTTTTTACATAATAGCAGTGAAGGGATGTTCCTTTGTCTACCTGAGGAACTGTATATTTTGTCTGCTTTCTTTGTCAGTCATGTTCATAGTGTGTACATCCTTTAATACGCAAGGTGCATACCCACATTTCTCCCTCTCGAACCATGATGGTGTATCAAATAAATGCAGGTACCTGGTAATGCTGGACTAGTAATTGCGGATTCCTCAAGATGATCCTTAATACTACCCTGGATATATAAGACCACATTACCATGATAATATCAATAGAATGTGATATGTATTACTCTATATGCCTCATCATTACCATCAGTTGTTAACATAAAATTGTATGAGGCCAATTCAGTCTTCTCCTTCATTGGTATGTACGTACAAGCCTCAAAATGTCATCTTTTATGCAAACAATCCCAAATGACTATGCAATTAAACATGCAGTCCAAGTAAAGGCCCGGTCACACAGAGGGGACGCATGGGGGACGCACGGCCAGCGCATTGGAAATTTGCAATTTGGGCCAGTGCGTTGTCGTTCGCTAGGCGTGCGTCATTATTCGTTACTCGTTCGTCGAGCGCGCTGGACCAACGCTGGACAAGCGCTATGCATTCGTCGTCATTCGCTGTGTGCGTCGTTTTTTTTTTAGCATGCTCAAAAGTGTGCGCGGAGCTCGACGCATGAATGTACACGCCAAAGGCACGCCAGACATGCGTTGAGCGCGCTAGACCAGCGCCAGACATACGCGGAGCACACGCCCTGTATACGCACAGGGCGCTAGCTACACGCTGTGCATTTTTTGTCAGCTCGCTAGCTTTTCCAAAATCATGACAAAAGTTAGGCACACAGCCTTTTCCGATTTCCAATGCGCTGGCCGTGCGTCGTAGAACGCGGTGCATGCGTGGACCATTCGTCCAGCGCGCTAGCAACACGCTATGCATTTGGTGTCAGCTCGCTGTAGCTTCGATAAAAGTTGGGCGCACGACAACGCACTGGCCAAAATTGCAAATTTCCCATGCGCTGGCCGTGCGTTCCCCATGCGTCCTGGCCATGTGACCGGGCCTTAAAGCCTGGGGCAGACTACATGATCCAACTGCGATTTGATTTGGAAAATAATATGCCATTGCATGGGATATGGAAATTTAAACTAATATCATCTTCCTGAATAGGCTGAATAATGATATGAAACAAATGATCAAAAGTTTAGTCCATTATAAAGCCTTCTGGTCAGCGTAAAAGACCAAACGGCATCAAATCGTACGTTGACAATCGCACAACTAAATTGACGTCACTACGACTCTGAGTGGATATTTGTTTTACTCTAGCTTCAAGGAAGCTTGCAGTCCCCCGATATTGTTTTGTTTTTGGTATAAACTATTCCGAACCTCGATTATTAAGCGTTTACATATTTGAATGTTTAAGTCAAAAGGTATTGCAAATTATTCCAAACTTGGGTCATAGTTAGGTTGTATAGTGCATCTGTAAAAATTCTATGCTGACTATAATGAGTACGAGCTAGACTTTTACTCACCACTGTACTTTGTTGTGTAGAAACTTGAGAGTGATCCTATATATGTAGTATGAAGATGACAGTGGCGATCGCGATGTGTGTTGATCAATATGAATGTCGAGTGTGGCACGTTGAAGAAGAATTGTAGAAATTGACACTCCTAAATGTTGGGGAACAGAGGGAGTGTTCGTAGTAAATGTCCCCGACGACTATATACAAAATACTAGACTGAAGACTGAAGAAGTTGAGTCTAGTTGTGGCAAGAGTTGGTAATATAAACGCTATCTAATAACCGGAGGCCTCGGCTAAAGTACGAGAAGCGGATCGCGTTCTTCTAAAGTTGTGGCAAAAATGAAGTAACGTAAATATAAACACCTCGGGCTAGCACAAGCGTAAATCAAAATATGCTAGCCCAGGAAGAAAGTACACGAAAATAACCACTGGCGCGTTGTAAATAAACCGCGTATTCCAAGTGAAATAAGTGTCAGAATTGAAGTCACGAGATGTCGAGTCGCGAAGCAAAAACAAGCAGTTCGCTATTAACAGTTATCGTGAAGAAATCACAGGCGTGTACTAATGGAAATCCAACGGAAAACGCTACACTATGTCGCCGTAGCTGCTGGATGAAAAATCGCGAAGATCGCTATAAAAGTGCATCAATCCAATACGTGATGATCTTACGAGATCATGCAGGAGAAGTACCGAAAACCCCAGCTCCGTGGCGAAAACGTGACCAGCGGAAGCTGTGATTGGTCACATTACGAAAACAAACCATGGCGACGAGATATGTGAAGGCAGGTGCCAAAATGTGTCAAGAATGTGAAACATACGACGTCGCAGGAAAACTGCATAAATTATCAGCGTAAATTTCTCAAAAGTTGTCGGCACAACAAGGCAATATCAAAACATTACATAAAGTTTGTTGACACTATAATGGAGCATAAATTCACTACATATAATCCCCCTCTAGATTGTTGCTTGAGAAGATATGAAAAAGGAAGCAATCGATGAAGATATACAAGTAGTGTTCAACTCACTGCAAAATACTGTACAAAACGTGCAGGCCAATGAACGTGTCTCCCTGACCTGGTCGTCTTCACTGGAGGAGGAGTAGGCGTTGCAGAAACAGGAGGGCGTACATCCTTCAAACGTGATGTAGGAGCCTTGACAAGAGGAGGAGCCTTGACGGGAGGAAGAATCTTGTCAGAAGGAGGAAACTTGTCAGAAGGAGGAACCTTAGAAAACTCTGAATCGATGTATGCCGGCTTCAGTCTGTCGACACTGACACTACCATGTTTTCCACGCACATCGAGAGTGAAAAACTTGTCAGAACGGCTAAGAATCTGAAAAGGACCATCATACGGAGGTTGTAGCGGCTTCCTCACAGCATCATGTCGCACGAAAACATGTGTACAAGTAGATAAATCAGGATGAACCTGTGACTGACGTTGAGAAACACGAGGAGGCTGAGCTCTCAAGTCCTGCATCTGTTGCTTGAGTCTATCCACGTAATCGCTGAGATCAGCACAACTGCTAGTCTGACTGGGAGCAACAAATTGCCCCGGCAACCGAATGGTGGTCCCGTAGACAAGCTCGGATGCACAGCAACCCAGGTCAAATTTCACAGTCGTACGAATACCCAACATGACGAGAGGAAGGGTCTCAGTCCAGCGAGCGTTAGAATGAGCTTTGAGTGAAGCTTTCAGTTGGCGGTGGAAACGTTCCACAAGTCCATTAGAAGCAGGATGATAAGCTGTAGTCCTAGTACGCTTGCTCCCTAACAGGTCGGTGAGAGACTGAAACAACTTGGACTCAAACTGGCTACCTCTATCTGTGGTAATAGTGGAGGGAACCCCGTAAAGAGCAACCCAGTTGGCGACAAAAGCCCGTGCGACGGACTCTGCTGTTATGTCCTTGAGTGGTATAGCTGCAGGCCAACGAGTAAACCTGTCTATGCATGTAAGTAGATATGCATAGCCCTCTGAAGGAGGAAGAGGTCCTACCAAATCTATATGAACATGGTCAAATCTGGCATCCGGAGTCGAGAATGTGCCCAATGGTGCCCTCGTATGACGGTGTACCTTACACTGCTGGCACTTAAGGCAAGTTCTGGCCCACTTCCTCACATCAGTGTTTATGCTGGGCCACACGAAACGGTCAGTGACCAAACGCTGAGATGCTCTGATACCAGGGTGTGACAAATCATGAAGAGCACTAAAAACTGTGCGCCTGAACGATGGAGGGACGTAAGGACGAGGATTGCCCTTAGTAGTATCACACAAAATAGTACCAGGTGAAGAAGGAAGAGGTATGGCGTCCAGATGAAGAGACGAATGTCGTAAACTATCAAGTTCCAAATCAGACTTCTGAGCTTCAGCGATAGCCTCAAAATCGATGACGGAGGATGCATCTATATGTAGAGCATGGATGTCAGCTCGAGAAAGGGCGTCAGCTGCTGTGTTGTCTTTCCCACTAATATGACGCAAGTCAGTAGTGTACTGGGAAATGAAATCCAAGTGTCTGATCTCTCGTGGCGAATATCGATCAGGCTTGGCATTGAAGGCATGAACTAGTGGTTTGTGATCAGTATACACACAGAAATGCCGACCGACGAGAAGGTGGGAGAAATGCTTGATGGCTAAGTAGATGGCCAGAAGTTCTCTGCCAAAAGTTCCATATCGAGTCTCTGCAGATTGGAGACGTTTGGAGAAGAAGGAAAGTGGCTGCCACTCCCCATGAACCAGCTGCTGCAAAACTGCCCCCACCCCATAGTCCGAGGCATCGGTAAGTAGACAAACAGGAACGTCTGACCTGTGATGAACCAGAAGAGTAGCACGCGATAAAGCCGACTTCGTCTCGTTGAAAGCTAAAAGTGCCTCAACGTCGAGCTCGATTGGTCGATTCTTCTTCTTCTGATTCTTGAGTAGGTCGGTGAGTGGGCGAGCAATATCTGCGCAATGGGGTACAAAACGACGGTAAAAGTTCACCAACCCCAAGAATTCCCGCAGCTTACGTAGAGAAGTGGGTGGTGGAAACTCCTGGATAGCAACTACCCGGTCTGGAAGAGGTGATATGCCTTTCTCGTCGATATGATGACCCAGAAAGGTGAGGCTAGAAACTGCAAACACACACTTGGCTGGGTTGATTACGATACCGTGTTGAGACAAACGGTCAAAAAGCTGCTTAAGATGCCGCTCGTGCTCATCCATATCCGTACTGCTAACTAGAAGATCGTCAATATATGCATAGACGAACGGCAAACCCCTCAAAACTTCATCTATGAATCGTTGAAAAGTCTGTGCAGCGTTTCTGAGTCCAAATGGCATGCGGGTGAACTCAAAAAGGCCAAAGGGTGTCGTAATAGCAGTCTTGGCAATGTCACATGGTTCTACCGGTACCTGATGATAGGCACGAACCAAGTCCAACTTGGAAAAAACCTGCTTGCCCTGAAGTGCACCAGAAAAGTCTTGTAAGTGAGGTATAGGGTATCTGTCAGGAACCGTGGAGGCATTGAGAGCACGATAGTCCCCACAAGGACGCCACTCACCTGGCTTCTTCTTGGGAACCATATGTAGAGGTGAGGCCCAGTTACTTGAAGATGGCCGTATGATTCCAAGCTCCTGCATATGCTGAAACTCTGCACGGGCGATCTCGAGGCGATCTGGCGCAAGGCGACGAGGCCGAGCCGTAACTGGAGGACCATGAGTGACTATGTGATGAGTGGTAGCATGCTTCACTGATATGTCGTTGTAGGTAGGACGAACTATGTCCGGATAACCTTGAAGAAGGGCGGTAAACCGTGACGGTGTAGCAGTAGCTTGTCGGACATACATGGGGCTAATGGTACCCGTGAATGAACCGAAACCATGCACAGAAAGGCTAGTAGTCCTATCGATAAGCTTGCGGAACTTGACGTCAACCAGTAAACCGAAATGGTCCAGGAAATCAGCTCCAAGAATAGGCGTCGATATGCTGGTCACAATAAACACCCACTTAAATGTCCGGCGAAGTCCCAGGTCGAGTGAAAAAAACCGCTCTCCGTAGACTTGTATAGGGGTACGGTTAACAGCTTCAAGCTCTATCTTGGAGTGAGAAGGTAGAGAAGAAAATGATTTCCCAAGAACAGACCGTGGGAAGACACTGACCTCGGCACCAGTATCTACTAAAAAACGAGTTCCGGTTTGCTTGTCAGTAATATAAAACAAGCGACTCTCTGGGTTCGGACCGACACTACTAGTCGCTTCAATATGTCGGTCTAGTCGTTTCCCTGAACAGGACGAGGAGTAGACTGATGAGAAGAAAATGTACAAGGTAATAAACACCTGTGAGCCTTGGTACCAAAATTGGAGTGATACCAACAATAACCGTTCTTATCTGGCTGTCTGCGAGACCTGCTCATTGATCTGCTCTTCGACTGTCGAGAGTTGGCCTTGGCACCACGTTCACTGGACCTGCCACGTTCTTGAATGTTCGCGGTCAACGCCTGTACCTGTAGCGTCAATTGATGGACTGAAGCCTGTAAATCCTTAACAGACACACTATCGGAACTACAAGCACATGCTCCTGTGGTACAAACCGTAGCTGACTGACTGGGTGTAGCAAAACTAGTAGTAGCCGCAGGCTGAGAAACTGTAGCTAAAAAAGGTGATGGTGCTGCTACCTCAACAATCTTATCGGCGATTAAAGCTAACTGTTCGATTGAAACTTCTTCACTCGTAGATGCAAGAATTAACTGTACATTATTGGGCAATCGCTGTAAGAACAACTGTTTCAAAATGTTATCCTCTAGGGAAGACTCACCCAAGAGCTGCCTCATGCGACGCAGAAATTGACTCGGTTTCCGGTCACCTAGTTCTTCCGAGATGAGAAGTTGGTGTAGACGGTGCTGTTGAGATGCCGAAGTGCGCTTGATAAGTTCAGTCTTAAATGAAGTATACCGTTCTGTAGTAGGCGGACTGATCAAAAAATCACGAACTTCTTGCGCGATCTCTGGCTGCAACGAACCAACAACATGTGCAAATTTAGTATTCTCGGCTGTAATACCTCTGGTTAAGAATTGTGCTTCCACTTGTGCGAACCACAGGGACGGATCGTTCGGCCAGAAAGGCGGAAGTTTAAGACCGACAGCTCCAGCAATGCTGGGCGAAGAGGAAGAAGTAGAAGTATCACTGGTAGTGGTAGGATCGACTGGTACTGTAAGATCAGGCATAACGATGTTGATAATGATAACACACAGCGAGTAAAAACGGATCACGTCGGGGTCACCATTGTAAAAATTCTATGCTGACTATAATGAGTACGAGCTAGACTTTTACTCACCACTGTACTTTGTTGTGTAGAAACTTGAGAGTGATCCTATATATGTAGTATGAAGATGACAGTGGCGATCGCGATGTGTGTTGATCAATATGAATGTCGAGTGTGGCACGTTGAAGAAGAATTGTAGAAATTGACACTCCTAAATGTTGGGGAACAGAGGGAGTGTTCGTAGTAAATGTCCCCGACGACTATATACAAAATACTAGACTGAAGACTGAAGAAGTTGAGTCTAGTTGTGGCAAGAGTTGGTAATATAAACGCTATCTAATAACCGGAGGCCTCGGCTAAAGTACGAGAAGCGGATCGCGTTCTTCTAAAGTTGTGGCAAAAATGAAGTAACGTAAATATAAACACCTCGGGCTAGCACAAGCGTAAATCAAAATATGCTAGCCCAGGAAGAAAGTACACGAAAATAACCACTGGCGCGTTGTAAATAAACCGCGTATTCCAAGTGAAATAAGTGTCAGAATTGAAGTCACGAGATGTCGAGTCGCGAAGCAAAAACAAGCAGTTCGCTATTAACAGTTATCGTGAAGAAATCACAGGCGTGTACTAATGGAAATCCAACGGAAAACGCTACACTATGTCGCCGTAGCTGCTGGATGAAAAATCGCGAAGATCGCTATAAAAGTGCATCAATCCAATACGTGATGATCTTACGAGATCATGCAGGAGAAGTACCGAAAACCCCAGCTCCGTGGCGAAAACGTGACCAGCGGAAGCTGTGATTGGTCACATTACGAAAACAAACCATGGCGACGAGATATGTGAAGGCAGGTGCCAAAATGTGTCAAGAATGTGAAACATACGACGTCGCAGGAAAACTGCATAAATTATCAGCGTAAATTTCTCAAAAGTTGTCGGCACAACAAGGCAATATCAAAACATTACATAAAGTTCGTTGACACTATAATGGAGCATAAATTCACTACACATCCTGGGTTTAAGACAAAACTTGTGTTACAATGTCAAAAATAACATGGCCATCTCTTGTAAAATTTATAATGTTCTTGTTCAAATTTTGGTGAGATTTTTGGCATATTGTACATGTGCGTGTACTCGTACTTTTATAGAAATCATGAATATAACACAAAAATAGCCACAGATATATTTCTTGTTCATTTATAAGTAAATTCTTTAGGGATCACTGTCACACATAATCTCGTGAACACCAGCACCATTTGTCAGTTTAAAATATGGTTGATGTGTGGGAAATGGTGAAAAATATTTTATGAGCTTTTTAACACTTTTTACGTTAGTGTGGAAGACTGTCATTGAAAAATTGTCCCCTGAAAAGGATGGCTCTTCAAATGCCCTCAAATGCCCTCATATTTGAAATATGACAAGTAAAAGCTATTGTGGACTACACTCCATGGCACATGTCCCGTATGCACATTTATATGTAAAGCGCACTGCCTTTTAGTGAGACTGCAGGCCTATATATTTGTTTTCATTACAATGATTCCAAAACCTCCGGTAAACACCAATACTTGTGTGCTATATGATCTACATGTACATGTACAGTACCTTTTCCAATCGCTTCCATGCATGCCATCACTTTCACAATGCAATCGCATGACCCAAACTCAACTTAAAGGGATCGTTTAACAATGTTAAATCTGAGATACACGGCCCTACGTGCTTTCAGTGTCTGTGATATTGCATGAAGCCCTAAAAAAAATTGCGCTTTAAAATGATCAAGAAGTGCCTCAAAAAAGTAAAAATCTTTGAGTGACGGGTTTTACCATACTCGTTTTCCCCAATAGACTGTAGTGTTATGAAAACCGTCAGGCGAACGTTTTTCAAAATTTGTAATTCCAATCATAAATATCTTGATAATCAGACAGGACATGGGGTTCCTGACTGACCTAAAGGTTTATAATTATCAATGCATCATGAGCTAAATCCAGAATTTTATTTCAGAATCTGAGACAAAGTTACCGGATCCCTATACGTACTAACATATCTCACTTTTGCAAATCCTTTGATTTGTTTATCAGGGAGCTGTAAATGGAGAAACTTCTATGACAGCATTTGTTCTCATCTCTCTCCTGGAGAGCCGGAATTTACTTGTCCCCGCAAACCAGGTAATGCAATTTCACATAACATTTGTATACCGTATATAGAACTGTAACATAACGTGACCAAAAATGTGCAAATTGATAGAGAACATGTGAATATGGGATTATCATTCCTTGGTACTTGTATGTCCATTGTGGTTTAATAATGAAATGTACAATTTGATGAAAATTGCTTGTCATCAAAATACATTTAAATTGGTTAAAGGGATAGTTGAGTTCTGTTTTCAGACCACAAATGCCTTCAAAGTGCATGGTTATTGCCCTTATTCTTATCTATGACATTTCTAGTGCCCTTTTAGAACCTAAAAATGCTATGAAGGTGATTTTAGACCCCAAAATGTGTGAAATTTAGCCAGTACGATCATACCAATTCAGCTCCACTTTCAAAAAATCACTATGACCGTTAATTAATTATTTAATTAAAAATAACAATACATGGGCAGGTTGGTTGGCGTAATATAACCAACACAAAAATACCAACAATGGAATTGGCTGAAATAGGACGTAAAAGGCGCTATTTTGTTTTTTCAACGATCTTTTCAAATTATCTAATATTTGTGGTGGTACACAAGTATTAAAAATTGTTATATTTATGGATATTTCAGCCGTCTCTGAACTGATTTTGGTCAAACAAAGATGATTTTGTCATTTAAATTGTATGTTCTTTCAAATTTGACACTTGGTTATTCATTATCTCACAAAAAATTATCTTGTGTAGCGCCCTCTGCAACAGAACTCAACTATCCCTTTAAGAGACCAAAATCAATTAATCAATTGTAGGAATTCAATATCTGCAGACTTTCCAATCATAACACTCATCTCTCCTCAATCCATCTTTGCAGACTATCCAACCACAACACTCAACTCTCCTTAATCCATTGCTTCAGACTATCCAATCATGACACCCCTCTCTCCTGAAGCCATCACTGCAGACTATCCAATCATAACACTCCTCTCTCCTTAAGCCATTACTGCAGACTATCCAATCATAACACCCCTCTCTCCTTAAGCCATCTCTGCAGACTATCCAATCATAACACTCCTCTCTCTTCAATCCATCTCTGCAGACTATCCAATCATAACACCCCTCTCTCCTCAATCCATCTCTGCAGACCATCCAATCATAACACCTCTCTCTCCTCAAGCCATCTCTGCAGGCTATCCAATCATAACACCCCTCTCTCCTCAATCCATCTCTGCAGACTATCCAATCATAACACACCTCTCTCCAAAAGCCATATCTGCAGACTATCCAATCATAACACCCCTCTCTCCTCAATCCATCTCTGCAGACTATCCAATCATAACACCTCTCTCTCCTCAAGCCATCTCTGCAGACTATCCAATCATAACACCCCTCTCTCCTCAAGCCATCTCTGCAGACTATCCAATCATAACACCCCTCTCTCCTCAATCCATCTCTGCAGACTATCCAGTCATAACACCCCTCTCTCCTTTAGCCATCACTGCAGACTATCCAATCATAACGCCCCTCTCTCCTCAAGCCATCACTGCATACTATCCAATCATAACGCCCCTCTCTCCTCAAGCCATCTCTGCAGACTATCCAATCATAACACCCCTCTCTCCTTAAGCCATCACTGCAGACTATCCAATCATAACGCCCCTCTCTCCTCAAGCCATCACTGCAGACTATCCAATCATAACGCCCCTCTCTCCTCAGGCCATCTCTGCAGACTATCCAGTCATAACACCCCTCTCTCCTCAAGCCATCTCTGCAGACTATCCAATCATAACACCCCTCTCTCCTCAATCCATCTCTGCAGACTATCCAGTCATAACACCCCTCTCTCCTTTAGCCATCACTGCAGACTATCCAGTCATAACACCCCTCTCTCCTCAAGCCATCACTGCAGACTATCCAATCATAACGCCCCTCTCTCCTCAAGCCATCTCTGCAGACTATCCAATCATAACACCCCTCTCTTCTTAAGCCATCACTGCAGACTATCCAATCATAACGCCCCTCTCTCCTCAAGCCATCACTGCAGACTATCAAATCATAACGCCCCTCTCTCCTCAGGCCATCTCTGCAGACTATCCAACCATAACACCCCTCTCTCCTCAAGCCATCTCCGCAGACTATCCAACCATAATGCCCCTCTCTCCTCAAGCCATCTCTGCAGACTATCCAATCATAGTGCCCCTCTCTCCTCAAGCCATCTCTGCAGACTATCCAATCAAAACACCTTTCTCTCCTCAATCCATCTCTGCAGACTATCCAATCATAACACCTCTATCTCCTCAAGCCATCTCTGCAGACTATTCAATCATAACACCCTCTCTCCTCAAGCCATCTCTGCAGACTATCCAATCATAACACCCTCTCTCCTCAAGCCATTTCTGCAGACTATCCAATCATAACACCCCTCTCTCCTCAAGCCATCTCTGCAGACTATCCAACCATAATGCCTCTCTCTCCTTAATCCATCTCTGCAGACTATCCAATCATAACACCTCTCTCTCCTCAAGCCATCTCTGCAGACTATCCAATCATAACACACCTCTCTCCAAAAGCCATATCTGCAGACTATCCAATCATAACACCCCTCTCTCCTCAATCCACCTCTGCAGACTATCCAATCATAACACCTCTCTCTCTTCAAGCCATCTTTGCAGACTATCCAATCATAACACCCCTCTCTCCTCAAGCCATCTCTGCAGACTATCCAATCATAACACCTCTCTCTCCTCAAGCCATCTCTGCAGACTATCCAATCATAACACCCCTCTCTCCTCAAGCCATTACTGCAGACTATCCAATCATAACACCCCTCTCTCCTCAGGCCATCACTGCAGACTATCCAATCATAACACCCCTCTCTCCTTAAGCCATCTCTGCAGACTATCCAATCATAACACTCCTCTCTCCTCAATCCATCTCTGCAGACTATCCAATTATAACGCCCCTCTCTCCTCAAGCCATCTCTGCAGACTATCCAACCATAACGCCCTCTCTCCTCAAGCCATCTCTGCAGACTATCCAGTCATAACACCCCTCTCTCCTTTAGCCATCACTGCAGACTATCCAATCATAACACCCCTCTCTCCTCAATCCATCACTGCAGACTATCCAATCATAACGCCCCTCTCTCCTCAAGCCATCACTGCAGACTATCCAATTATAACACCCCTCTCTCCTCAATCCATCACTGCAGGCTATCCAATCATAACGCCCCTCTCTCCTCAAGCCATCTCTGCAGACTATCCAATCATAACACCCCTCTCTCCTCAATCCATCTCTGCAGACTATCCAGTCATAACACCCCTCTCTCCTTTAGCCATCACTGCAGACTATCCAATCATAACGCCCCTCTCTCCTCAAGCCATCACTGCAGACTATCCAATCATAACGCCCCTCTCTCCTCAGGCCATCTCTGCAGACTATCCAATCATAACACTCCTCTATCCTCAATCCATCTCTGCAGACTATCCAACCATAACACCCATCTCTCCTTAAGCCATCTCTGCAGACTATCCAACCATAACACCCCTCTCTCCTCAAGCCATCTCGGCAGACTATCCAATCATAACACTCCTCTCTCCTCAAGCCATCTCTGCAGACTATCCAATCATAACACTCCTCTCTCCTCAGGCCATGTCTGCAGACTATCCAGTCATAACACCCCTCTCTCCTCAAGTCATCTCTGCAGACTATCCAACCATAACACCCCTCTCTCCTCAAGCCATCTCGGCAGACTATCCAATCATAACACTCCTCTCTCCTCAAGCCATCTCTGCAGACTATCCAATCATAACACTCCTCTCTCCTCAGGCCATGTCTGCAGACTATCCAGTCATAACACCCCTCTCTCCTCAAGTCATCTCTGCAGACTATCCAACCATAATGCCCCTCTCTCCTCAAGCCATCTCTGCAGACTATCCAATCATAACACCCCTCTCTCCTCAAGCCATCTCTGCAGACTATCCAGTCATAACACCTCTCTCTCCTCAAGCCATCTCTGCAGACTATCCAACCATAACACCTATATCTCCTCAAGCCATCTCTGCAGACTATCCAATCATAACGCCCCTCTCTCCTCAAGCCATCTCTGCAGACTATCCAATCATAACGCCCCTCTCTCCTCAAGCCATCACTGCAGACTATCCAGTCATAACACCCCTCTCTCCTCAAGCCATCTCTGCAGACTATCCAATCATAACACCTATATCTCCTCTAGCCATCTCTGCAGACTATTCAATCATAACGCCCCTCTCTCCTCAAGCCATCTCTGCAGACTATCCAATCATAACGCCCCTCTCTCCTCAAGCCATCACTGCAGACTATCCAGTCATAACACCCCTCTCTCCTCAAGCCATCTCTGCAGACTATCCAATCATAACACCTATATCTCCTCTAGCCATCTCTGCAGACTATTCAATCATAACACCCTCTCTCCTCAAGCCATTTCTGCAGACTATCCAATCATAACACCCTCTCTCCTCAAGCCATTTCTGCAGACTATCCAATCATAACACCCCTCTCTCCTCAAGCCATCTCTGCAGACTATCCAACCATAATGCCTCTCTCCTCAATCCATCTCTGCAGACTTTCCAGTCATAACACCTCTCTCTCCTCAAGCCATTACTGCAGACTATCCAATCATAACACACCTCTCTCCTCAAGCCATCTCTGCAGACTATCCAATCATAACACACCTCTCTCCTCAGGCCATCTCTGCAGACTATCCAATCATAACACCCCTCTCTCCTCAATCCATCTCTGCAGACTATCCAATCATAACACCTCTCTCTCCTCAAGCCATCTCTGCAGACTATCCAACCATAACACTCCTTACGAGAAGGCGAAAACACGAAAACTGCAACATATACATACACATGTAGATCAAATTAAGAGACCACTGGAGTGGTCCATGCATACTTTTAATCACAAAGGCTTATACTGCAGAGATGATTGGTACAGAAAAATCAATAAGTAGCAGTAACAAAAGACATACTAAGCTGTTTATCCATTTTTTTGCACTGCTATTTATCAACTTTGCAGTACCCTGGCTCTCTCTCCATCAGTTTAAGTTATGTATGGCTAATTGCAGGTTTGTGCCTTTCTTGCAGAAAATTAATGATTCAATCAGGAATGCGGTCGAGTTCCTAGAAACCCAAGTTGAACAGATAGACAGAGTCTATGACAAGGCTATCGTCACTTATGCCTTGGCGCTGGCTGAAAGTGCAAGAGTGGAGAATGCAAATGACAAGCTGTGGAGTGATGGAAATGAAGATGGTGCGTAGAATAGTAGCCTGTTGAGTAATGTAGGTGATCTATTAAGAGCCCTGATTTTCAAAACTCTCTGTGTGCCACATAGGATTTCACAAGAGATTGACAATTTCCATCTTTTTTTGTCAGTAAATTGCATTAACCGGTAATGTCTTAATTTCCTGTATAAAGCTACCAGTGCATTCAAGTAGAGATAAGGGGTTGTCATGAAATAATTTAAGACCTGAAACGGCTAGCAAACGGTCTAATCGGTTGAATAATGATATTAAATAGACAACGATATCCACATTTTTGTTGTATCATCATACATACTATACCTGTGCTTGGCATTTCATGATTATATCTACAAATTTACGGATGAAGATAACAAAATATAAAGAGATTTGGTGAAAGTACTCTGAATTTGAGGTAATGTAGTTTGAAAACTGGTCAATAAGACTTGTAACACCAAATTAACAATTCAAAGAGTGAATGATGGACAATCAAAATAAGTTCATGAGAGTACTTGAAAAATTGAGAAATAAGTACAACAGCAGCCAAAGTGAAACCATAATCCTGGGAATCGATTATGTGGCAAACATGGTTGTTTTGATTCCATTTTCTGAACATTTTAATGTTAAAAATAACTGACAAATTATATGTTTTTGGAATGAGCTTGAACTTGAATTTGTTTTATTGTTATTATTATTATTATCATTGTTATTATGATTATCATGATTATTATTATTATTATTATCATTTCATCATTATTTTTGGACTTCTAGCTACTGGGGCTGTTAGTTTTACTCTGATTGATGCCAATCATAGAGATGGCAGTCAGCCATATTGGAACCAGAGAACGTATTCTGCTATTGAGATAGAAACCTCCGGCTATGCTCTCCTGGCACAACTTGCCTTACATGATTATCAAAAGGCAGGCAAAGTTGCTCTATGGCTCAGCAATCAACAGAACTATGGTGGAGGATTTGTATCAACTCAGGTGATTAAAATATTTGTATCATTAGAACTGACTGACCCTAAAAGGAAAATCTATGCTTAGAGTCATGATAGCTGGTTCACTTTTTTGACCATTTAATTCATGAGTGTGCTCGGGGTGTGATTTCTTGCGTTGTTATATTTTGTTGTTGCTTTTTTATTTGATTTCTTTTGGTAGACTCCACGTCGAATTTGCATTTAAATGTATTAATATTAACACTAAGTATTCATGTGAATTAATGTATTCTTTTATTGTGTATAATGAATGAATTTGTTAACGTTGTTTAACATGTATATCTCAATGTCCAGTTACATGTAATTTGTTTCTATACATGTATCTTGATCATGAAGACGAGAAGTCTACTATAGAAATTGCCAACGAACTGAATCAACATTTCGCCCAGACCTGCACTACACTCCCTCCTTTGAACACACGTCAACTTCCTGCTTATCTGCCAGCCGCTTCTTGCCCGCCAATCATCGACCGTCGGCAGGTATTTGAGCGGCTTCGTCGGTTGAAGTGTCGAAGGTATGTCATCCTAGGGATCTACTGCTTTGGTTGATAAAGGAGTTCGCTTATGAGATTTCAGAACTCCTTACAGTTCTTTTCAACTTATGTCTGAGATCTGGATGCTTTCCTGATGCCTGGAAAGATTCTTCTGTCTGTCCTATTCCAAAGGGCAGTCGTGTTACCGGATATGACCGATATCAATCACACCCATTCTGGCTCGCCTCTTCGATGGATTTCTTGCTGACTGGGTAATGGAGGACATTAAGCCCTTTGTGGATTCTCACCAATTTGGAAACATGAAAGGTTCTTCGGTCGATCACTACCTTGTTGGATCGTTGACCATAGTCACAAAGGCCTTGACCGGCCAGGCTTTGTCGCCAATGTCTGTGCCATCGACTTTTGTAAAGCTTTCGACAAGATCAATCACACTATTGCCATCAAGAAAATGATCAATCTCGGTGTTGATAGGTCCATTCTGCCAACCATCTGCAGTTTTCTTTTGCGGAGAACGCAGTCTGTTCGCTTCAAGGGTCTATCGTCTGAATCCCGACAGCTCTCTTGCGATGTTCCGCAAGGTACAAAACTTCGCCCTATCACATTCCTTGTTATGATCAACGATGCTGCTGAAAATTGTGACTACTGGAAGTATGTCGATGATTTGTCACTTGTGGAAGTTGTTCATCACTCGCGGCCGTCAGAAATGCAGTCGAATCTCGATTCCTTAAGTCGCTGGTGTGATGACAACGATATGGCTCCTAAACCGGAAAACTGTCAAGTGTTGCAGGTCTCTTTTCTTCATCATGCTCCTCCCCCTGTTCATTTGTCCATTCGTGATGTACCCTTGCAATCCTGCTCATCTTTTAAACTTCTTGGTGTTATCGTTCAGGATGATCTTAAATGGAAAGAGCAGGTGAAACGCATAGTTGGAAATGCATCACGTCGCCTCTTCATTCTATGTAAACTCAAGAAGTTTGGTGTCAAACCGGAGGATCACGTGTTCATATACTCTGTGTACATTCGACCTATACTAGAGTATGCAGTACCTGTTTGGGGATCAAGTTTAACCCTGCGCCAGTCTGCTGAAATTGAACGAGTACAGAAGAGAGCTCTTCGCATGATTTGTTACCCGACTGACTCTCACTTTGATGACCTTCTTCACCAATTTGACATTTCATCTCTTGATAGCCGACGTGTTGAGATCCTCACACGATTTGCGAAATCACTTCTGGGTTCTTTAAGACACCGCTATCTCTTGCCTAAACCGCGCCATGTGATAACTTGCTGTAGCTTGAGAAACTCAGATCATTTGTCCCTACCACGATGCAGAACTCAGCGCTACAAACAATCGACAGTTCTTTTCTCTTGTTCGTTTGCTAAATTCAATCAACTGAAATTTTGTTAGACCTGTTTACAATGTATTGTCATTATCCGAACTCTCTCCCTCTCTCCGTCTCTCTCTCTCTCTTTCTCTTTCTCCTTTCTCTCCTCCCCTCTCCCACTTTTTCTCTCCTCCCCTCTCCCACTTTTTCTCTCCTCCCCTCTCCCACTTTTTCTCTATTTCTGTCTTGTATTTCCTTTTCTCAATTTTCTGACAATTTGATAATTACTCATTCATAATTTTCACCAATATGTATAGGTCATTGACATTCACCAATGTAAAACAGTATTATAACAATTCCATAATGGCATTCGTATTAATGTATCATTTGACATTTCTGTATTATGTACATTTTACTTTTACAATGCTTCAATAAGCTGAATCATCTCAATTCTTGTTCATTTGCTTACATTTTTTTGGTCATAAATTGAAATCTCTTTTCTTTTTTCTCTTTATCCTTTCCCTCTCCCTCTCTTCCACTTTTCACTCTTTCTTCTCAATTCACTGACAAACTGATTATCACCATTTTATAATTTACAATCCTTTTTTTTTTTTCTTTTTTTTTCATACTTTAAGTTATTACTGAATTTTTAAATCTACTGTTTTTAATGCATTTTTATATGATACATAGTTAGCCAATTATTGTTAGTCTTTGGACTTTTTATTCGGTATATTTGTAACAAAACCGAAATTGAATTGAATTGAATTGAATTGAAAGTGGAAACTAAAGATCAAGTTTAAGTTCAAAAAAGAAAAAAAGGTTTTACCTAACAGAATTACATGTAGGGTTGTTGTTGTCAAATTGGTTTATTTAAAAAAATCAATGTGACATGCAGTTCACGGCTGATATTGTATGTTTTACAAAGCAATCAGATATTTTTATGCCTCCGCTACCAAGTAGCCGGAGGCATTATGTTTTCTGGTTGTCCGTCCGTCCGTACGTACGTCCCGTTCTCGTGATCGCGTTATCTCAAGAACCGATTGATGGATTACCGCCAAACTTGAATCATGCATGTATCTTGAAGAGCCAATGAACTGATTAGATTTTTGGGTCACGAGGTCAACCTTCAAAGGTCACAGGGCTCATTATATATGCAAAATAGCTTGTGATCGCGTTATCTCTAGAACTGATTGATGGATTCCTGCCAAACTTGAATCATGCATGTATCTTGCACAGCTAATGAACTGATTAGATTTTGGGGTCACGAGGTCAAAGTTCAAAGGTCACAGGGCTCATTATGTATGCAAAATAATTGTGATCGCGTTATCTCAAGAACCGATTGATGGATTACCGCCAAACTTGAATCATGCATGTATCTTGCAGAGCTAATGAACTGATTAGATTTTGGGTTCAGGAGGTCAAAGGTGACAGGGCTCATTATATATGCACAAATAGCTTGTGATCACATCATGAGAACCAAAAGACAGATTACTATCAAACTCAAGACATGTATATGTATCTTGCAGAGCCAATGAACTGATTAGATTTTAGGGTCATCAGGTCTAAGGTCATGGGGCTCATTAAGGATGCCTATAAATAGCTTGTGAATGCATTATTAAAGATGACAGATGGATTACAATCAAACTTGAATTTTAAAAGTTGCTTCCATTTTGGTTTGTAAAATTGCTCTATGGCGGAGGCATCATTTTCGACTGCGCGCAGTCAATTCCATCTAGTTAATATAATAAAACAGTGTCAAACTACAAAATACAACAAGATAACAATGGTAACATCACACAGCAATATTATAAAAGATTTTGAAAAATGTATTGAAGATGTGGATCAGTTTAGTTATCAAAATAATTATTTTGTTTATTTGAATGTTAATGATTTGCTTTACCAATTTGGCTACACATGAGAAATTTTTCATCTTCAACAAACTTTGTCCCATATTCAGGTCCTGAGATTAAGCATTCTGAGGCCCTTGTTATGATTTTTTTAGTACCCTTAAAGTGTACCAATCACTAATGGTATTTTGCTTTGTATACATATACCCTTTTCTAACTGCACTCTATCGGAGTCACACCGATGAAAATACCGATTGAATTTTCCTTATGTAAACAAAGGTGAAACCGCAGTTTTCCCCCTGTTGCTTTCTAACTGCCGGTGAAATTCTCTCGCTGTGGCGAGCCCATGCCGGAAGTGAAGAATTATTGCGTAATTATTAAGCCCGCGCTCCATCTAGCTAGCATGCAGCATGTTCAACCATAAGTCAACAAACACAGCTGGTTACGATAAAGCGCGCGTATACTGCGACCATTGACCATTTTAATCGCTGTTTTAATCGCCTTTTTCTCCCGAACGTTTTCTAACTGCACGTTTCATCGGTGTCACACCGATAGAATGAGAATTTCTCCTGCTCTTGAGCAGGAGAATTTAATCGCCTATTTCTCTTCTTTTCATCGGCTATTTAATCGCCTTTTTCTCCTCTGTTGCTTTCTAACTGCCACTTTCATCGGATGCGTCTGGATGCATCCGATGAAAATCGGTGCAGTTAGAAAAGGGTATAAGGTATCCATATCGCTTTACTATATTCAAAATAATAGCTTCAGGTATTACTTCTGGAAAGTGATACTGCAAGATTAGCTATGCTCTCAGTAGACCATTTCCGTAATGTTAATGCACACATCTTTGCTAAATTCCATATTACGAATTATGTTACAAATACTTGTATTTCAATAGTCAGAATGCGAATTTTATAGTATTACATTGATTGTCGCTAGAACCATGTATTTGCATATTAAATGTTTAATTTGATCTCTTATTTATTATCCATGTATCTTGACGGTATGAAGGATACCGTAGTAGCACTACAGGCACTTGCCAAGTACGCTGAGCGTCCGCAGTTCAATACCATCAATATGAACTGTGATTTGGCAACTGAGCAAATCCGTCTTAAGAGACATCACATTGGGAATGACAATGCCAAAGTACAAGAAGAAGTTGATGTAAGTATGTTATGTATGATCTGTAAACTGCTGTTAAAAAAAGATCTTACCTGTAAATAAAATGGAGCTGCACGAACCAAGGTCCTACCCGAATTACCACGGTATATATGAACAAGGCCTAGTGTACCAAACTTGTGCCTTTCAATCAGAAATTTCAATCAAATTTTTGATTATGATATTCGAGATATCCAGATAAACAGAATATTTGCAAGTCAAACTTTTTAATAATAATCTGGTGAACTACATGTAAAGTATTAGTACATCTTTATCATTGCATTACTGGTAAACATGTACATGTAATAGCTCTACTATATCATAAGGGCTAGGTGATAATGTAAAATATGATATTAATATCACCTAGCCTGAATTGGCACCCATACCTGCGTGAAGAGGCAGGTAAACAAAGGATAAAATGTGTGCGTCCGAAATCATCCATTCCCGCACCCGACAAATAATTATGGCACCAGTGGCTTCAGAGTTTGCTATAATAGTGGACTCTAATTCTTTTTCTCATAAAAGCACTTTGAAATTCGGTCAAGAAATAAATATGAAATGTAAGATTTCGCTACCGGAGTGATAGGAATTTGCTTACCTTACACGTGTTCCTGATGATAATTACTAAAGGTGCGATTTACATTACAAAACGCTGACCTCTTACGAGAGTTCACGATAAAAGTTTCGTCTGAAATGCAAAGACACGCGGTATACAGGTAAAAAAGCTGTTTTTTGCGTTGCCAATTTGATAGGACTTACTTTACGATAATAGCAAGAAGTGTAAAAGGGCGCAAGCGCAGGGGGCTCGCTAAATTATCTCCAGCGAAATCCGTGCATGCACCTGAATGCGTATACTATAATAATGGCTATTATCGTAAAGTAAGTATCAAATGCATTTCCACGTGTTTGTGGTTTTAAAGGGTGGGTCATCTTCACTCAAGTTTTTTGAATTATTGATGACCTTGCCACAGCTCCAGCACATTCATAGTTACTTCGAGCCATACTGTACTAGAAGCACTACTGCAAAATCCCCTATACCGCCATCTCAGGTCAGGTGTAGCAGTATGGTCCCCAAACTCGCTGCTTCCCGAGCTGCGCTGTTGGTTCTTGCATCAAGTCCTCTGTCTTAGGTATTGGGTTACGCACTGTTGGCGAGTTGATCTTGAGATGGTGCTGTGCAATAACAGTATACTAGGGCAGAAAGTTCAGTATCGCTTTACGACACTTTTTGACAGGTTAGATATAATTCTTAAGTAACTGTTAGCATACATATGTATAACCTAAATAGAGATCTGGGCCTGTATTCAATTTAGTACTTGAATTTTGTCACTTTTTTTTAAAGCATTGATCTTAGCTCAGTAAAATTACTCAAGTCTTATTCAGATCACATCTAAGTAAGTAAGCAAGCCAACTTTAAGGCAATATACATGTGCATGAACTTACTGATGCCCAAAGAGACGGCACCCAATCCAAACTGATGTGCGATAAACGTGTTGCATTTATACTCTAATAGATTTGTGCGCAGTTTTTGACTGATAACCACATACCTGCCAATCAAATACTTGACTTAAGTCAGTTTAGAAGTGGTCTTAAATTTTAAGGGCAAAATCTTGGCCAAAACCTACATGTAAACTGAAAACCTGGTAAAATAATCATATTTCCGACTTACACGTATGGCAAGGCAAAACTGAATACTGGCCCTTTATTTATTTTTTTGTTGTTAACTTCATTCCTTTTTTAAACTTTCTTCTTTGACAGGTGTCACCTTCAATTGGACAGATCTTAACAATTGATTCTAGTGGAACTGGGGTTGCAAAAGCAAATGTAAGTCAAGACTATATATCTTAAATTCTTTGTTAAACATAAGTATCCGAGAACGGTAATACTATAGCAAATGATAGCATCTGTTCAAGTGTTCTCTTGAAGAAGAGATAATGAACTGTTTCAGTGGAGAAAAAAAACAATGAGAGTTCATGTAAATGGACATTTCTGTCCTAAATCAGTATTTTCAAAAATTCTGGATTGTTTATTTGATATATGTTTGATATTATTTCTAGGGAAAACAACATTCTATCTAGTTTACAATATGGATTTAGAATTGGTCATTCAACTATGCTTGCAATAACTAAATTTTTAGATCAGTAATGAATGCTCTTAATTCAAAAATCATATTATTGGTCTGTTCTTGGATATTTCAAAAGCTTTTGATTGCATTAATCATCAATTGTTACTTGCCAAACTCAGATTTTGGGGAATTAGGGGACTAGTTAGTGTTTGACCGGATTAAAGATTATTTGTAAATTATAATGGTATTCATTCCAGCAAATTGCAACTTTCATGTGGAATACTGCAAGGCTGTATTCTTGGGCTCCTGTTTTGTTTCCTCTCATTTATGCCATATATTATCTTTGCAGATAATAATAATGATAATAATAGTGGGTTCTTGTATAGCGCTCATGTCAGTCAGATTTGACCCTCCTGGCGGTCCCGATTATTACCCTGGCTTTAGATGACACATGTTTTTAAGTGATTCAGACGGATTTGAAGTCTTTGATGTATAAATTGAATATACATACAAATAAACAACGTTTTTGATTGGTGGAAAGTTAATGGCATTCGATGTCACCTAGATAAAACAAGTTATATGCATTAACACACCGAACACCAAATTTCACAGTCATTTTAGTAAATTTAAAAGTTGTAAATGTTCAAAGTAGTCCGACTCTGATAAAGCAATTGCAGTTTTTTAGGTATCACAATTGAGGAAAAGTCAAATGGTCAAACCATATTGATAAGTTATGTTCAAAGATTACCCAAATCATTGGTCTGATATGATACATTTCACACCACTTTAATTTTACATGTTGATGTACATTTGCATTTATCATATCAAATTCATTAATGTTACTGTACAGTGTGTATTTAAAAAAAGTATACCCTAATACAGTGCGTCCCCAAAAAAACTATACACTTTTGATATGGCTGCCGAATAAAAAATATAATATTCTTAGGGGAGAAATGTTATATGTATGGAAAGCTCATAAACTCAACTTTCATATGACACCAAAAAGTCCAAAAATAATTCATGCTTGGGTGAGCACTGCTCACTTTTGTAAAGGGTATGAAAATTACGTTGCGCAGGAATTAGCCTTCAAATTTGTGAGAGGTAAATCCTTTGGAGCTTACGGAATTGAGGATGATGACCAATTTATGATCAATTGTGATGAGTTTGGGTTTGCTAAGTGAAATTTGTGGTTTATGGGATTAACATTTTATGCATGAGTGAACAGGAATTGCATTTGTTATTACCGTATAGCAATGTAACTTTCCATGGTAGACTCAGTGGTGTGTTCATGGGAGTCAGGACGGGGTGATGGTACATGGTGCAGGGGAGGTGAAATGTAGGGTAGGACTTTGTTGGGTAGATGGGATAAGGGTCAAGAGGACATGTATGCCCCTCCCCCTCCTCTCTTTCTCTCTCTCTCTCTCTGCCCGGGTATGCTTGTGCATATCTTGACAATTCATTAGACAATCAACATTCAGCTATCAATCACTTAATCAACAATGTATCAGTCAATCGGTCAATCAATTAACCAATCAAGCATTCAATCACCATTCAGTATTTCAATCAATTTAATCATTCAATAAATCGATCATAATTAATCAATAACTCAGTCAATCACTCAATCTATCAGCCAACCAGTCATTTTAGCACTTGAGTTTCGCACAAGAAATACGGTACAGTTTAACACAAATTCACAAATTTGTAAAATGTTTGAACATGTCAGTCTTTCTCTTCAGTTTTCAATTTTACAACTGTTTCATCCATCTTGTAAGAGAAAAAAAGGGGAGAAAAAATCTGATAATGGAAACTAAAAATCAAAGTCTTCCGGTTCAATGGCCCACATGACCACCTCCTCTTTTGATGCACAATCTTTGTGAAGGTTTTTTTTTCAAAGTCACAGATGTAAAAAAACAAAAACAGTTTGTAACATGGAAATTACAACATGTACCATCACCCCATCCTGACTCCCATGAACACACCACTGAGTCTACCAGGGAAATTTACAATGCTACAATAAAAAATGCAATTCCTGTTCACTCATGCATAAAAGTTTGGTTTAATAAACCATGAAATTCACTCAGCAAATCATGAATGTATCATATCACCCTCAATTTTGTAAGCTTCAAAGGATTTACCTCTCACAAATGGGAAGGCTAATTCCTGCGCAACCTAATTTCCATACCCTTTACCAAAGTGAGTAGTGCTCACCCAAGCATGAATTATTTTCGGACCTTTTGGTGTCATATGAAAGTTGGGTTTATGAGCTTTCCATACATATATACAACTTTTTCCCCAGAATCATATATTTTTTTATTTGGCAGCCATTTCAAAAGTGTATAGTTTTTTTTGGGGACGCACTGTATAGTAGCTTATAATTTTATTTTATTTTAGAAGCCTCCCCCTCGACATTTTTTGCGATAATTTTTTAACGCAAGAAAATCTTGCACTGAAATTTTGTGACTTTTATTTTTCGAGTCTTGCGCATCTTTTGAAAGAATTTTTTTGAAAATCGGACCTACCATTACAAAGTCACGTGTCCTTTTGTCTTTGCATGTCAACCCGAAAATCGCTCATTTTTGTGATTTGTGTACAACACATATGGAAATCTTACTTTTTCAAATAAAGAGATAAAACATTGGTTATTTGGTCTTGTTTATAGTTTAGGTGTTTATTTTGGGGTCAAAATAGTTGAATTATAGTTGGAAATGAAATAAAACAATAAAAAACATTAAAATACATAAGTTAAAAAAACACAGAAATACATAAGAAATTATCAAAACAATAGATAACATAAGGAATAACCCTGGTTTTTCATTTTTTTGTGTTGTATTATTATTCCAAATGGTCTAACAAATATATGTAGTGAAAAAGAATGTTTAAATATGAATAATGTCTGATTTATGGGCAAAAATAGATTAGATCTTCCCCATCACTGTACATATACATTTGCACAAAAAGTACGAAGATACACCAACAACATGGTGGCCTGTACTTCAACAGAAGAAAAATGTGCATTTTAAATTACCATAGTATTCTATGCACTTCACTTGACATGTATGCACATTTTCACGGCGATCAGTCGTTTCATGGCCGAGATCATAGGGGGGGGGGGGGGGGGGGGGGGGGGCCTTAGAAGCCCCCCCTCCCCCCGGGCTATATAAGGTTAAAGCTGAGACATCAGAGAAAATGTTGGTAATAAAATTAAAGTGGAAATCCCTGGAAATCTAAACATTTTCTCTGGATTTATAAAAAACATGGATAATTAGTCCATTTTTCAGTGAATTACCCTATAAAATATATGAAGATTGTGTTTCTACCCATTTTTAACCAATTCATGCAGTGAAATAAACTATCAGGAATAGGTGAGAGCAATTTCATATCAATTAATAGCTTAAAAACTTCATGTTAAATTGAAAGATTTATAAAATAGTCACTTTTGCACCAAAACTGTGAATATGTAAGATTTTGCTGTTTGAAGGAGTAAATTTTTACCCTTGTTGTGCATACTGGAAATAAATATTTTACTGACGTATTCTTCAATCCATTATCTTTTAACTGGGCAAGAAAAAAAAGAAATCACAAAAAATGAATTTTGGCGCACTTTGGTCCCTCCCTTCTGCCGCCGCCACCAGAAAAGCGGCGCCTATGTTTTGCTTTTTGCTACGCAGGCGAGACAAAAATTGGGAAAACTGATCTGATCAATTCCTTAATTCTCCTAACTATATTATTACAATTTAATTACATTTTAGGTGGATGTAAATCGTTACAAAGCTATGAATTGGCTCTATATATCATTTCAGACAGTTAAGTGTCAAAAGATTTTCAAAATCCTGTCTTATGTCTTATTTTCGTGGAAGAATGGTTGGGAGAATTCAAAAATGGTTGGGAGAATTACCTGTTAAAAGGTGTTGACCATAGACACCTTCAAAGAAAACCATAAATATCTTAGTGATTTGAGAGTTTTTTCAGGATTTTTTGCATGCTAAAGGGTTAGTACAGTAGAAGAAATATATTAAGTAACATTTCATACAAAAATTACGCAGTTTTTTCATCAACCTTCAACAATGTTCCCGGGTCACTTTAAAGTGATCCAATGTATCTAAGCTTTCACAGGACCCTTTTTCAATCTACAGGATAACCTTAGGTTTTCTAAATATCCTAACTTATTGTCTCATGACATCTAAAATATCACTTCTCACTTGTCTATTACAAAATTTCACATGTGTGTGAGGTGTATAAGGTATATGTCTCGAACAGCACACAAATACTTTGAGGTTTACTAGCTTTGAAGATTTCTCAATGCAAGAAAGAAAGTCATGATGATAGCTACCAGAGATATTGTCAATAGGCTTTCATGAAAAAAGGAAGGTAGATAGCATCCATGCAAGTAAACTTTGTCCATGTTGAATCAAGGCTTACCTTAAACAAGGGATGTGAGAAATGTGAGATTGAGTCATCATAACGAAGAGAATATAGATATTGCTTGTAAATGAGCCTTTTCTTGAATCAGAGTTGACATTAATACCTTTTAAAAATTATAATGCAAACAATTAATGCGAATATGTCAACTATTGTTTTTGGTCTGAAGTAACAATGCGTTGGGGCTTTTGACCCACATTCATTGCTTCAGCCCAAACTTGATACAAGAGGATTTTGAAAAGGCTGCTTCTCAGTCATCCTTGGCAGCCGAGTTATATATAAGGTTTCATTATGCGGTGGTCACATCCCGCCGTACTTGCAAGTGCGTGCTGTCTACGTGCAAAAACGTGGGCAAAATGTGGGTATCCGTACGTGATGAGTACCGCCTCTGTACGGATTTGGGAGCACGCAGACACACCGTAGCACTTTTAGTGCACGAGGAACTTTCGCTGCGTTCAGGCTGCGTTCGGGCTACCGATTCACCCCAGTGCGTGTGACCATATACCTACCATGGTGGGTACTCCCTCCCTGCCATTGCCACTCCCTCGATCCCTACGTTTTCAGAAAAACGTGGCGGCCGTGGCCTCCCCAAAAACCGTACGGACTAAAAACACGCACGGTGGGATGTGACCAACGCTTTAGGCAGAATATTAGTTACTCTTCAAAATGAAATATAATTAAAGTTCGGCACAGGTCAAAACCTGTAAATGGGAATCTGCCCAAGTTTTGATGTTTGTTTTTTTTGGTTACGCACTGTGCACACCTTAAAAGAAAAAAAACCTTTTGAACAAAAAAAATGTGTCTTGAAATGAAAATTAATAAAAACTAGAATGTTAGCTAGCTTTTTGAAAAATGTTATCACAATATTCCCAACCTTAACTTTCCATATATGTTGTCCTATTACCTCACACAATCATGAAGTAGCAGCTCCAGTATTCCTTGGGAAGGGAAAGAGATGCACAGGATGACGAATCACTGATGAGCCCCCCCCCCCCCCCCCACCCCTGCCCTCCCTGCCCCCACATTATTGTGTTGATACAAGTACCCCGAAGGGAACAAGGAAAAATGACATTGTAGGCTATATGCATTTTTTGCTGACTAATGGAATAAAGAGTGGATTGCCACGGTCGACTTTTGACACATATACACTGTGCATATTAGGTGCATGTACCTAAAACACAAAACTATGTGGCAGTCTTGGGATTTGATCTGTGGTGAGTATAGTTAAGCCAGTTTCTCCCGACGTACAAGTCCATTAGCAGAACTACGTAGATATACATGTTGCTTAAAAATATTAGCAGACTATATATTTTGTTAACTTTATTAGAAAATAATAGACCTCGTCCCTTCTGTGAAAGTGTAAATTCCGCCCAAAAATGTAAATGGTTTATTTTACTGTATGTTTGAATCAAGAACAGCTAATGTACATGTTTCGTACTTGTAAACAAAATTAAACAAAGTACAGTATGTACTAGTAAAACCCATTTTATTCTCGATTTGACAATGGAACACTGGATTAAAAGTGGGAAATGAAAGTATGTGTTGATTACTGTTTGTAGAAGCTGTTTTTGGTTTGTTTTACCTGATTGCCAAGAAAACATATGTACATGAATGTTTGTAAGAAGCGACCAGGGAACCAACATCTGTAAGTTCTCTGCAAGGTACTTGGGAATGAGGATTAATGCCTTTGATACTAGTGCATCGACCTACTGGTTTTAATACAAGACCACTACTCTACCACTGAGTCATCGTGCCTCATAGTGGCAAAGAAGGTAAGGGTTAAGGTGTTTTACTCAAGTTGTTTCAATTTTATCCCCAAGGTGGAGCTGCGTTACAACACAGAAAAATCTGATATTGACACCTGTCCCTTCCATCTTAACATCAGTGCTGTAGAAATCGATTCAAATCAACTCACTGGTCAGAATGTGAAGGGGCTGAGAATAACGGTCTGCACAAGGTAAATACTTTAAATGCCTTACGAGGGTAAACAATTTAAAACAAGTATGAAAAGTGCTTTACCTGGGCTCTGTAACATGAACTGATAGGTTGACTATTTATCCAGTGAGAATCATTGTTTCAAATTTGCAATTGATTGCAAACCTTTGTGTAATGGGGCCCTGATGTTTGGCCTATGTGAGCACAGTAAACTTTTCAGTCTTGATATGAGAGATACAAATTTGGAAACTTCATGGATGGTAGAAAACAATCTATATATTTGTCATTGTGTCCTTTGGTAAGATATTAATCTAAATCTGCCACTCTCCACTCAGGTGAAGTAAAGGGTACCAGGTAGGAAGAAATTCCTTGAATGCATGAGCATGTATTAAAGGGATCGTCTAACAATAATAAATCTGAGATACACGGCCCTACATGTTATCAGTGTCTGTGATATGGTGTAATATTGAAGTCCTAAAAAAATTGCGCTTCAAAATGATCAAGAAGTGCCTCAAAAAAGTAAAAATCTTTGAGTGACTGGTTTTACCATACTCGTCAAACCCCCAAACCTTTTCACTTTTTTTATGTGTGTGTTTTTTATCATACCCCCCCCCCCCCCCACCCTTACAAATTCAACTTAACAACTTTTAAAATCAAAAGTAGTTGCCATAACCTTGAAATTTCCCCCAAACCCATGGATAAGAAGTTGTTAAATGTTTGTCACTGAAACGGCAGCCATTTTGAATGTTCATGGTCAAGGTAAGGACTTTTACTTTTGAAAGTTGTATAGTTGAATTTGCCATGTCAGAAAACATATTATTAGACACTAAAATCATTAGAATTGGACAATGTTAACTGTGTTGGTGAATTTGACCACCAGTCTAAAGTGCATTGACCTTTTTGACCATAATGCCCTCATTTAAGGTCGGATGTATAACAAACTATACATTTTTGAAATCCTCATGACCAGACGAGTAATTTGATATGCAATTTGATAAGGTTAACTGTGTTCGTGAATTTGACCACCAGTCAAAAGTGTGTTGACCTTTCAACGTTTTTGACCATAGCGCCCTCATTTAAGGTCAGAGGTATAGCAAACTATACATTTTTGAAATTATCATGACCAGTTCGAGTAATTTGATATGCATATCGATATGCTTTGAATATATTTGAATTTTGACCACTGTTTGACCTTTGTTGACCCCTCACGGGGGCAGCCCAAGTCAAAATTGGTTGGTATTCATCAGGGGACACAAAAACACTTTCAAACCTTTGTTCCCAGAGATTGGTAACGGGACCTACAGGCTGGTCTCCTACTAACATCTGAAATTTGCATTATTTGATGTACCGGTATATGTTTTTTGTTTTTTTCTGCATCCACCTAGTCCCGTCTCTGTCCTCTAAAGATTTATCATTTATGAGCAGTATTTTGTTAATCTTGGATCACCTTTAATTAAAAAAGTTAATTGTTTTTTCCCTCAATGTTTTCAGTTCAAACTGTGCCTCTATGCTTTAATACCTTTTAATGCATCCATGATAGAACCCCTCTTACCTTTCTGACCTCATTTTTATTTTGTATATCAACCATAGCTAATTAAAACTGACATTTGTTTAAATATGACACCAGTTGTGGGTTGTCAATATCTGTGAGGGGACATGGGGAGCCTGCCACACCACACTCATTCAGAATATGCTCAACAGTCTGAATTTGACCACATGGACACAGGCCAGAGTCTTCAAGACACCAGAGCTTTATATTTGCTGCAAAGCGGATTTCGCCTGATCGTAGACAGTTCATCTGAACCCAGGGCTTCCTGGGAAGGTTGCGGCCAGGAGGGTGAGAGGACCAGGCTTTAAGATATGGTTTGAGCCTCTCAAGGATAGCTGGTTCTGTAGCACCTACTACCTCAAGGTTCAGCTGAACCCAGGTCTTACTGGGAAGGTTGCGACCAGGTGGGTGAGAGGAACAAGCTTTCAGATATAATAGCTGGTTCTGTAGCACCTACTACCTCAAGGTTCAGCTGAACCCAGGGCTTCCTGGGAAGGTTGTGGCCAGGAGGGTGAGAGGAACAAGCTTTAAGATATGGTTTGAGCCTCTCAAGGATAGCTGGTTCTGTAGCACCTACTACCTCAAGGTTCAGCTGAACCCAGGTCTTACTGGGAAGGTTGCGACCAGGTGGGTGAGAGGAACAAGCTTTCAGATATGGTTTGAGCCTCTCAGGATAACTGGTTCTGTAGCACCTACTACTGATCTCAAGGTTCCCAACATCTGCGTGACGGCTCTTTTTCAAAGAGGTATTCACGCAGCATGTAGTTTAGCCAAGCAGCTTTGCGGTTAATCATGATTTAATTGAACCCACACGTTATCTTTGAACCGTTAATGGCAACGATGTCCTACGCTAAAATTTATCTACATTTTAAAGACTACCAAAAGCCTACTGTTTGCTCTTTTTTACCTATTTTTCAAGCACTTACATGTGCTGTACGTGTTAATATTGTCTAAAGCACAAAATGTTATTACTATCGTAATTGATTTTTCATTTCTTTTTTGGATGAAGATACAATGGTGATGGAACAACCCATATGAGCATTGTTGACGTAGGACTGTACTCTGGATTTAAGGCTGTTGAACATACAGAACCAGGACTTATAGGGCTCAAACAGGTAAGGCTTAAAGTCCTGTATATAAAAAATAGAAAAATAATGATAACAATAATGATGATGGTGACAATAAGGATGATGATGAAGATAGTTTTTTTTACCCAGGAAAGCCTCATCTGCTTCAATGCTGTTCTTTTATGAGGGCCATGAAATCATTACCCCAGCCTACCAGGTCCCTAATGGCAACAAATGTGAAATAATGTCTTGTGTAAGGATGTTATAGCAGGGTTGAGATTCTAATTGTCAATTGAATGAATAACTATACCACGACACCCCCACCAAAGTTGATAGCATTGGTTATTTGAAATGACATTTCTGATACTACCCTTCAAATCTGATGAAAGCTCTAAGCTCCAAATTGTGATTTTATGACAGCCCAGAAACTCACCAAAGGGCAACTATATGTACTTGTGGACAATTTGGAGTAATTTTGGTGAATTAAAAAGTGTCATTTGACATATTTTAAGTCTTGTGAAGCCCAATGGAATTGAAGCGAATTTTTTTATTCTTGCATTAAAAGACCACATTTGCAGCCCAATGCCTGGAAGACATTTGCAATGTGAAATACATGTACATGATATCAAATATAGACAATTTGATTTGGATACTGAGGTTTTAAAAATGGAAGGGAAGTAAGCAGTGATGGGAGATTAAAAAGATATAAGACATTGAAGGGATATATAGTGAGCAAAATATATCACTTAATTTAACTCAAAGAAAGAAAAAATCAAAATATATCAATTGTAACCAGGTTCAAGTCTTAATATGTTCTGACGTTCTCCTCAACAATTACTTGTATTTTCCACTGTTTCATAGTTTAAACAAAAAATCTATATCTTAATGATACAATGTGTATTAAAAGTATTACAAGTCAACAAGAAATTGCCAATTTGCACAATAAAATAGAGATTATAAATTTCACCTTGCATTTCCAATTTAGAGACTTCAATTACTATTTGAGACTAATCACTCTTATTCATGAATGGCACAGTGTACCGCAACAGAATCGGGCTCAAATTTTCCAGTGATTTTTGCACTCTCTGCTCATGTAACATTTGTTATTCAGAGCTTTCTGGATCAAAAGGTGAAAAATAAAACGTCACTAATTTGTTAGATTAAGATTTAAATTGAGTGTGCCGCCATAAAATCTCCCAATACAAATTGTGAGAGTGTAGTTACTTTCATCTACACAATGTTTACACATACGTGTACATGTACCAAATGACAACAGAACATGTGGAGGCATCCACATATACTGAACAAATCTATTTTTACTGCCACATACTTTTTAGAATCCTTCACAAATCCTTCATCCGATTTATTTACTTTTAGAAAATAAATAGCAAGATTCTAACAACACTGACATTGTTTGAAGTTTTTTCCTCCTCAAGGTAAGAGGACACTTTTTTTTTTTTGGTCCCAAAAAATTGCAACGACTCAGCCAGCGGCTGAATAAGCGGCGGGGGGAGGGGGGGGGGGGGGGTGGTGGTAAGGTTATCTTTTTAGGTCAGCCATTGGCATTTTATTATTTTTTTAAATAAAATGTTTAATATTTTTTTTTTGGCCGCGGTCACGTCCCTGTTTTTCAGTACATTTTGGGTGAATTTAGGGCTGATTTTAACATATTTTTTGATCCGCCACTGCATATACCCTTTATAAACGGAGAACAATGTGAGACTGTGGTACATTTAACGCGTTTTGTGACTATATTTTTGATGCTACCAAAACTCTTTGTGATCTTGAATGCAATATTGATATGAACATCTTTTTTTCAGGTGGTGAAAGGCAGTGAATTAATGTCTCTGTATGAAACCAGTTCACACTCTGTCATCTTTTATTTAGATAAGGTAAGGAACATGTCAAAATCTGTATTTTAGTTTGTGTAACACTGTACATCATTAAAAAGAAACCTATAATAAATTAAATGTATTGACAGTGATGAAGGTGCCTATTGAGAATGATATTGAAACAGAAATTGCAAGCGAAGGAATTTTTTCTTTCAATTTGACATGTGATTAAAATCAGCCATTCAAACATCTTGCCATTTTATAAAGCAAATTGCACATAAGTTTTCCTCAAGTACATGTACTGTATGAGCAGGAATCACAAGCACATAATGATTTGTGGTTCTATCTTTAAACATGAAATCAAGGAACATTCTTTCCAAATTGTTGATGCCTTGCATAGATTCTAGGAATACTTTTCAATATTTTGTTTCTTTGTAATATTTGTCTCTTAGATTCCGAGTGATGAAGATCTGTGTTTTACTTTTTCGGCCAAATCTGACGTGGTTGTAGGAAATGTGCAAGCAGCTCCTGTCCATGTGTACGACTATTATGACCCAGGTAAAAAAAAATCAAATACTTTTAAATATTTTCGAAATTCACAATCAAATGAACATATTTTTTGGGGTTGCAAAATGTTCATTCATTTAAAAACAATTTAAAAAAAAAATCTAAACGGAATCAAAATATATTCATATAATTGGAGAGTCATTAAAATTCAAAAGTATCATGATACAATAAATAAGATAAATTAATATCAGAACATCAATCGTAATATAGAAATGAATGATCAATATAGCAGGAATGCAGGCAGCCAAAGAAGAAATTATATTTAAAACATGCATTTATGAACGTGAGTTGCAACTTAGATATTCTTTTTTGCTATACAGTATTCAAGATCTTTAGAGACAGCAATGTAACCTTTAAAACCATGAAAATAGGGGGTTTGTTTTGAAATTTGCATTTATAAATATAGGCATAATATTTAAGGAAAAGACACCAATATAAATTGCCATTGTAATTTGTTATCACTTTCTTGTTTTTTTTATTATTCCATTCTGTATTTGTATGTTTTTATGAAGACTGTTGAATAAACTTTGAATTTGAATTGAATTTGAATATTTCTGATTAATAACCTAGTCTCTTCCCATGTAGGGATTACAACATTACAATCAACAAAACTTTAATTTGTCACTTTGACGAATTAGGTAATACGTATGCTCATGTTTTACATAATGAAGAAGGCATTTTCATGATTTCAAATAATCTCATAAAATGCTCCTCCAATGATGGTCTATCCATGTCAAGTTTCAACTGTGAAACCTTGATGACTATGGAAAGATTGAGACAATATGAATATTGACTCGGTACAATAACCAGTTACACCTTTGACTCTTATTGACATGATAAAGAATGCATTTTCACAATTTCATCTCATTTCAGGAAATGCCCTACCCATTATGTTCTGCCTATATCGTGCTGCGTAAAGATTCAATCAGTTCATTTTAGGCCATTACAAGAAGTGGGTTATTGATGTAGACAAATTCTCATGTACCCTTAGAAGCTCATTGTATGTATGTCATTACCAGAGAAAAAAAGAAGTCAGTCAGTCACTCAATAGTGTCTGACAGTAAATCCTAGAAAGTAAACAGGTTTCCTTGCATAATTTGAATACTAGGACACTGCTAACGTTTAAATTTCACAAATAGGACAAATGTGACATATTCATAATTCCTGCAAAGTTCTAAAGAATTTGCAATTTCAGCATTCAATTGAAGATTTTGACATGATCTCAACATCTGATCAAAAAACCAAACGCACAGTTTCTATAGCCCATAGTCTCAGCTACCAAAATTTGGGAGAAAATAGAGCACGAATAAGCTAGTGTAAAGACCCACACAAGACAAAACTAGTCTTACATGTTTGATGACTTTAGCTGCACTGTTAGATTTTAATACAACCACAAAATGGCTGCCAAGATGGCTGACATGCAGTCCATGAAACAATAATAACCAATTACAAGATTGGACAAAAAGTAAGTAACCAATAGAAAAGCTTGTAAAGGTAGAGTGCCATGTGCCTATAGTGGGCTGGGTTGAATAGGCAATAGATGAGAAGAGTGTGTGTGGTGCTATGGCAGGTAATGTGAATGAGGATGAATGAATAGGGACAGAAAAATAGAAGCCAAGAGCTAGCAGACATAAGAGAATGAATGTAGGTCAATGTACAGTGTAAAATAAACAAGTAACCACTTGGATCAGTAAAATTAAAACCTTACATAATATTCCATCTTCACAGAAAAGTGTCCTCATTTTAAATACTTCCTATTAACATGCATTTGTTTCCGAAGAAAATGAGTCACATAAAATTAGCTTGAAATACCTGATCAAATCAAATCGTGTAGTTTTCCTTCTGTACAATTCCTTTCTTTTATTTAAGAATCAACATCAATTGAACTGTTTGAAATGAAAGATCACATGTATAGCAAATATCAATGAACATCTTCCGAACAACTTCCTAACTTCAATAGGTTCTATCCTTTGTCACCCTGAAAATTCCAGTCTGATGATTCGTAGACATAAACACTAATTAATTTCCTTTTTTTTCTGTTTCTGTCATAAATGACAAAATATCAAATATTTCATACCCAATTTGGCAATTTTCAACAAAAAACTATTAAAAAATACATGGCAATGTCTTCCCCTAAAAAAAATATCACTGTTTCGTGAAACTGTTAATTTTCTTTTTTTTTGGAATAAGTTAGCCAATTGAATAATGAAATACAATGTACACAGAGAATATGCATGCATTCTGACATAACTAGCCCTTTCAAACCAGTCTCAGATTTAAGGAGACATTATACAAATACAGTGTCTATGGGCGATACAATCCCGACTACAAATGATTTATGTAATGAAATTCATGTATCGAGAATCTGTTTTAAATCCAAATATCTAAAAACATCAATATAGGTCAAATGAATAAAAACAATGTTCAGAAAATAATGTACCCATGTACATGTAAACACGTTGACTAATTACATCAATTCTTTTGACACATCTATATAGTCCTCTTTGTAAAATAATTCAGGTCAACCCTGTGACCAATACAATCTGAATCTTACATTCTCTTCCTTTCTTTTTATCTCAAATTCAGTACAATTGCAAAATGTGCAATCAAAATTTGACATTTGAGTCTTTTTCTGTAAAATAAAAGATAGGAGCATTAATGAGTTCACCCAGGTGACGTGTAACTAACAAATTCGATGGAAAAACACATGACAAAATGTTTGAAAGCTTGTCTTCCTTTTCCTGTTTAATCATTATAACAACTGACAATCTAATCTTACCTTTACTGACAATTCCTACAAAAATACCATAAATCTCCCAAAACGTTCCCAAATCAATGATTCCCTCAATAACATATTGTCACAAACAATGTAGCAATACAAGGTATGACAGAGAAAAGTTAAAATCACACATTACATAATAAATGTAAAATTAAAACCTTACACTAGATTATGTGAAAAAAAATTCACCTTCCATAGGCATAACACGCAATTTAAGAAAATTCTGACATGTGGCCTTTGGTTGAATTTTTTACTATGACAACGTCATTTAAATGATAATTTGTGTATTTTGATCTTGTAGACAATTGCCTCAACTACAACATATCAAAATTTGGAAGAAAATTGGTCAATATTTACAGACAATCAATTTTCCATAAATATGCTGACGTTGTAATATGCAAATTCATATTTTGAGTTCCAACACCATTATGATAATAATAATAATAGCTCACATTTATAATGCGCCTCATACTTTGTTTCTAGGCGCAGCACATATTATTACCCCGGTCATCGGTTTCATGCTTACCAGCACACAAGGTATGCACATTCTCCACTCCCTGGGGAGCATTCCAGCCAGTCGCCATTTTACAAGTGCCATTGCTAATCAAACCACATTAGCTTTCGCATCCTACCGGGTACCCATTTAACACATGGGTGGAGAGTGGCAAATGTAGATCAATGTCTTGCCAAATACTTTATTCGAAAATGAACAAAAATTGGCGGTCCCCAAGCATCCCAAAGAGCTATAATGGACTTGTGCGTTTTTTTTTTAAATGCTCAAAATGGCCGAAAACGTATGCAAAATGAATTTGAGATGATTTGAAGTAATTCTAAAATGTAAATGCGCGGACATACGCGTAAACGCGCAATTGATTACCTGAAATTGACTGGACAGATATTGAATTAGATCATGATAAATATTTATGAGAAATGACTTTTCGTTATGAAGATATGATCATTAGTTGATTTTCACAAAATGGCGCCTGGCGTCGCGATGACCTTGAGTCACTAAAAAGTCACGCAGTTCTACATGTAAAAAGAGTTAAGTCTTTTGTCAAGCAGCCAGTGAAAACGAATTCGTTTAATCAAATTATGGAAATGCAAGCACCATTTTGAATAAACAGAAGTTTGTTATTCCTAGCTCATTTTTCCTGGTTGAGGTGTCATATGAAACGGCAGAAACTAAACTTTCTGGAAATGTGATTTTCCCTTTGAAATTCAGATACCGTCCGTCAAATGATTTTTGTCTCGCCTGCGAAGCAAAAAGTATAGGTTCTTAGTCAATGAAACTTTGACTATAGGGTAATCAAGTATACCCAATCATGTGAGCAGAATTTCAGATCACAAAGTCAAGGTCAAAGGTCATTTCAGGTCAACAGACTTGGACTATGTTGTAGCATCATCATCGAAAACTTAACCTTTGAATTTTTGATATAATTTTGAAAGTATAAGTTCTTAGTCAATGAAACTTGGACTATAGGGTTATCAAGTCTCCCCAATCATGTGAGTAGAATTTCAGGTCACTACCTATAAGTTAAAGATAAATCTGAGTTCTGGTAAAAAAAGAAAATGAATTCTCACAGAATCTAACGAAACTTACACTGAATGTTCAAGATTACAAATAAATGTCATGTGCCAAACAATTTTGGAAGAAAATGTATACTGGCTGAGTAATGAGCATAGAAAGATAAGGAAATCAGGGTAGTACTAGCCCCGACACCATGTGTGTTGTCCCATATACATCTTTCTGTGTAAGTGATTGTTTTGTACCAAGACTCGATCTGCCAAATTTATGATGATTTTGATGACTCCAGAACCTTGCATTACACACCATTACTTACATGCTATATGATCAACTTTTCTGATCCATTCCACACCTTCCTTTTCTTTCACAATGCAATCGCATTACCAGAACTCAAGTTTATCTTTAAAGGTCAAAGGTCATTTAAGGTCAACAAACTTAGACTTTGTTGTGGCATCAACATCGAGATTTTCAAAATGCTTCTTCTTCATTATTTTTCAACCGATTTTGATTCTGGTTGTTTCATATGATAGAGCTAGGAGGGGGATTTAAAACTTCCACACAGAATCGTGAAATTCATTATCTATGCTAATTTATGCAAATTTATTCGAAATCACAAAAAATACTTCTTCTCCTTTATTCTCGACTTTGATTTGGTTTGCTTTATCTGGTAGAGCTAACTTTGGTACACTAAACTTCTACACCGAATTTTGAAATTGTTCTCCATTAATTAATTATGGTAATTTATGCAAATTTATTCCAAAAATAACAAAAATTGCTTCTTCCTCATTTCTTGACCGATTTTGATTTGGTTTGCCTTATCTGGTAGAGCTAAATTTGGAACACTAAACATCTACACACAATTTTGAGATTTTGCTCCATTGATTAATTATGGTAATTTATGCTAATTTATTCCAAAAATAATTTAAATATCACAAAAAATGCTTCTTCTCCTTCATATTTCGACCGATTTTGATTTGTTTTGCTTTATATCATAGAGCTAACTTTGGTACACTAAACTTCTACACAGAATTTTGAAATTGTTCTCCATTAATTAATTATGGTAATTTATGCAAATTTATTCCAAAAATAACAAAAATTGCTTCTTCTCCCTCATTTCTTGACCGATTTTGAGTTGGTTTGCCTTGCCTTATCTGGTAGAGCTAAATTTGCAACACTAAACTTCTACACAGAATTTTGAGATTTTGCTCCATTGATTATTTATGGTACTTTATGCAAATGAAATGAAATTATGTCCCTTCCAGGGCATCAAATTTTTATTTTTTGACCAGTTCAAAAGTGTACCACATAAAATTTACGATATTTGTTGTTGCGAGATGCGGATGAGCGCTACGTCATTGACGTTCTGGTTTATCATATTGAATTGCGTTATGCAGGCGAGACCGCCGAGAGCGTTTCCCTTGTTTGGTTCCCTCTCTTCAAATTAATTTTAATAACTCATGCGTGAGATATGCATCATATAGTTGCATCAAATGGAAGAGGAGGATCTAAGCTTTACAAACATGTGTCATTTATTAATTATCATTGTGATTAAGTTATGATAAAACATCGATAATTCTTGGTTTCGTTTTTTCTGGGACGCACTGTATAGCACCTTCATCGCTGTAGGAGTGATTATTTCAAAATGTACAAAGTGGGACCTCTTCATGTTTTGAAGATCTGTGGATATTCGGGGTCATTGCAGTAATGTGCTAACCGTGAACTGGTCTATTGACTTGGTTAGGGTCATGAAGTTCATTCCAAAATGCCACTTGTTTTTTAGAAACAAATGATCAAACATGTCGCTGTAAGCACATTTTGGAATTTCTTTAGTTTTAATAAGCTTGGTTCTGATTTCATCAAGCACTATATTTTGGGTTCAATCATTCATCAACCACCCAAAGGAAAAGTATTACCCATGAGTTGTCTTTTGACCCTATCATTGCCACCACTCCAAACTGTTGTCTTTAACTGTCTAAAAAATCTTTGGTATCTTTAGTACACAGAACAGGGAAAAATATAGAAGTTGTGGCAATATAATAGGGTATTTTTAACACAAATTTTTCCAACTGGGGATAAATTTATTGCGCGCCAACAATATCAAATAATTGATTTATATTCAAAGAAAAGTATATTCCCAGGGTTTTAAAAGTGTGATTCTTCCACTTTCAACCATTATCGGAAAATGGGTGAAATTGAGAACCCTTCTTAATTGGAGCCAATCCATATTGGTTCTGATTTAATTATATTAAACTTACAGCTACATTTAGAAGAAAATTTCTCAATCGTATCAAATAATTATTTAAAAGAGTTACCTGAGCCATCAGTAAAACATGTGGGTTCATCTGCTAACAATTTAAAAAAAAAATCAAACCCTTCTGCTGGAATACCTTTAATATTACCGTTTTGTCGAAGAGCAAGTGCCATAATTTCAAAACTAATTAAGAAACAGATATGGAAATATAGGACACTCTTGAAAACTACCCCTTTCCATACTAAATGAACAAGTAACATCTTTATAATCATATCTGAGATATTTGGATGATATCTTCTTCCCCTCGTCTATTCATTGATATTTACTTCTGACGTCCATTGCAATTGAGGCTATAGTTTATTAGTTGAGATCAGGCTTATTTATATCAATAAATGACAGAGACATTATACACCGAGCAACAACAAAAAAGAAAGTAGACACTATGTATAATGAAGATTTTCAATTAAATACTTGATATAAACTTATCGTTCATGTATACAAATATACATAAATTAATCCTCTTTAAAGATACTATGTCCCTTTTGCAGCCAACATCAAATTCTGTAGAACTTTACAGGAATTATGAATATGTCATGTATGTCCTAGATCTGTGAAATTTAAACACTAGCAGTTTCCTATTATTCAAATTATGCAAGTAAACCCATTTACCTTCTAGACTTCAATGTCAGACACTATTGAGTCACTGACTGACATCTTTTTGTCTTTGGTAATAACATACATAAAATGAGCTGTAACAGGTACATGAGCATTTGTCTACATCAATGACCCACTACTTCTAATGGCCAAAATTAAACTGATTGAATCTTTGTGCAGCTCAAAACGTACGACCATTAGGTAGAAGGGTCTGAAAATCAGACCATTACTTAGGTGATTGCAATCACTTCAGTCGATTCGACAACTAATGGTCGTTATTTTCCCACTGAAAGCCATTTTCAAGCCCTCTGTTTAGAGGTTAGCTCTAAATTAGTATTGTCTTTCATTCAATTGTTAATAAGCATTTCCATCTTGTAGAGTCAAATTATAACAATCTTTTCAAAAAAACACAAGAGATACGAAAGAAGAAGCATCTTGACCATGCTTGTCAAAACAATGCCGTCCTGAGACTACAGTTGACATCCAAAGCTCAATCTTCATTGTTTCTCATTCTTTGTTTTCATTGTTGAACAAGAATATCTTACAGATGCACATATTCATTAACATTCGAATTGCTACTCGTTCTAGTTTTGCTGTTTTTCTTCATCCTTCTAACCTTCTAACGGTTAATGGAATGTTCCCACCAAACTTCAAAACTTGATCTCAGTTATGTTGATGGAATATTAACTTTCCTTTAATTTTATGTATATTTTATTATATTTTATAGACAATTTATATAAAATGTTTGAACAATAAAGACTGTCCACTTTCTCTTTTTACTGGGTATGTATAGTGTTCCTCATATTTGCATTTTTCCTGTTCTACATTTATATTTGTTAACATTATAATGTGTTATTATTTTATCCATTATCTGCTAAAATAGTTCTAATATCAAAACTCTTCTATTTGTTTGCAGAGAAATCTTGCACGATATTCTACAAGCCTGGTGCAGGCAGTGCCCTCTTGTCGACGCTTTGCTCTGAAAATGAATGTATCTGCTCTGGTGGATCCTTAGGCAAGTATTCAATGTCCAATTAATATTCTTTTATTATTTCAGTGTGGCAGGTGGATTAATGATTGATAGACATGAAACTTTATGATTATAAATTGTCAGATACAAAGAAAAAATATTGGAAAAAAAAAGCAAATTTGATAGAAGCAGATTTAAAAAAAAAAAATTGCTACTCTCTTCAACATTGCAAAATGTATTTTGAGACCGAGTTGGAGTACATGTATTCTAGATCCGAAGTGTCAAATACCTTTCTTTTCTTTCTTGTTTTCACCTGGTACATAAAGGCTATCACTGAAGATTAAGACCTGTTCTTAGTAGTGATTTTGTGCATCTTCAAATTGTTTTAGATGATTGCATGACTACTTCCTACATGACACATACAAGTAGATGTACATGACTAAAATACATTCATATGCTTATGCTTTCTTTTCTTACAGGATACTGCAACATTTCTCCATGTCCTGGGCGATATTCAGGACATGACCTGGAAAGAGCTGCCTGTACAAGCTACAGTAGTTATGGTAAATATTAACAATCATAAAGATATCAAAATACACATCTTTTTCATTAGTGAACACGCAGTTCGTACATAACAAATTACCATGCTTTTCTTGTTTATTACTATAATTGGATATTTCAATGTTTTTGTTGTTGTGGCTGATTATGTTGAATAGTTGGTTACTCAATTGAAACGCATGTTATATTCATAGGCATTTCCCAAACATTATACATACATGCATACATATATTCATTGTATTATATTGCTGTCCTCCTTTTTGGATTTTTTTGGCCAATTAAGGTTAACAAATTGTCTCTGCTGGGAATCCAACCTGGGTCACTGTCTTAAAAGCAAATGCCTAAACCACTAGACCACAGAGACAGGCCAGTGGCTTCGGTGACATCAGATTCAATTGACCAACAAATCTTCAAAAAGTTAAATACACTTTTTTTTTTAAATCATAATTTTATGGCGAAATAGCAGAAGCTTCATTATGACATGGAGGGGCAGAAATTATGCTACATCCTTTATTAGGCTAAATAATATAAGGATAAATTCAAAAGTCAAATTACAACTCTTAATTCCCCGCATTTGAGTTCTAAATGCATCTGTTTGTGCCCTTACCTTTTGCCAAGTTACATGTATGCATGCACTGTAAATGTACATCAAACCATGGCAATGCAATGTATTCAGATTTTTTACTCTTGACTCTTCTTGCAGCACTCAAGATCCGGATTGACGCGGTGGAAATAAAAGAAGGCTTCAGGATCTTCAACTTTACCGTCTTAAACCCGATAAAAACAGGTGAGTTTCATTTAAGCTATACTTAACTGATGTCAGTATGTAACACAATACCGCAGACAAGAGAACTAGATGCAAGAACCAACAGGGCAGCTAGGGAAGCAGTGAGTTACCATACTGCTACAGCTGACCTGAGATGGTGCAAGAGGGGATTTTTCGGAAGTGCTTTTAGTACACTATGGCTTTAATAGCAATATTTCAATCACACATTGGATTAGATTAGATTAGATAAGTGGTGGTTATTTTATCCAACGGCTAAGAAAGCATAAATGCTTGGTAAGCAACCAGACGGCCGACGGCTTTAGGTCCTCTCTGAGGGACCTGGTAATGAGGATTAATGCCTTATCAAAGGGCACCAGCACATCGCCTTGGTTTCAAACCCGGGTCACCGGATTATGAGACCACTGCTCTACCAACTGAGCTATCATGCCATCCACATGATGGCGGACATTGCAGAAATTAATTATTACATAACAATGATTGGCTAGTATAGTGGGGGTGGAAGAAAGTACATGTACAAACATTCACACGTAGATGCATACCTCCAAGGTCCTACATGTAGTCTCTAGTTCTAGGACACCTACCTCCTGGATATCCACCCCCCGAATAACCACCCCCAGTCAACTACCCCCGAGTGGGCAACCAACATTTTAGGACAACTACCCCCTTAGACAACTACCCCCTAGGACAACTACCCCCGGACAACTACCCCCTAGGACAACCACCCTCTAGGATGACTATTCATTACATGTACTCATATCCATATACAAAATATGATATCAAGGTATCTTCTCCCAGTTCGAAGGTTGATTGCAACATTTGTCCACACATGTCTTGGTTTCTTCCATCCTAGTACACATTTGTAGTGTCATTCCACTCCAGGACCCGACCTTTGATAAAGAATTGTGATTGATCCAAATCAATCGTAAGTCCTCTAATCAATCACAAGTTTGCAGTCCCCCATCCCTTGTGTACATAGTTCGATATCGATCGCAAATAAGTTGCAATTAATATCAACTCTTTATAAGACGGGGCCCAGGTCTTTATGTTCCCCTCCCAGTTAGTTCCTTGTTTTCCTCTTGGTCTTACTTATTTATTTTATACCTTCATGTAAGAGGAGACGAAGCTGTCCCCCATCGGACAATATTAGGACAAAATTAACACGTACTTGTGAATTGCTTGATTGTCATGTTAAAAATGCTTTTATTCTTGTTTGAGATACTTATCATTTTTTTACCTTGATGAAATAGGAGATGAAGATGTCCCCCATCAGGCGGAGAGAAAATTGTTCATCAACGAAGGTTGTGACTGTCCTAAGGTCAAGGGTGGTAATATTCCTGGAACCTTTTTGCTTGTTGGCCAGAAGTCACTCAAGTATACCACTGAACAAAGAGAGGAAAGGTACATATATGACGTGAAATATAATATACATGTACAAATATTGACAGCTTTATTCCTATACACTCACTGACTGGAGGGATGGAGGGGGGGGGGGGGGGAATTTTGACCCCCCCCCCCCCCCCCCCTCCGTAAAATCTACGACTGCCCTGCAATCGCTGCTGATTGCAGACTAGCCAAAGGGTGCATTTAAGCGATTTTCGAAGCTAGAATCACAAACATGAATCAAAATTCAAAACGCTGTTACAAAACACGGTTACTGCTGGAGAGCGTTCAATCGATTTTTCATCAACGCTGATTCTAGCTTTTTTATCTACAAATAGTACAATTATGGTATTTGAAGATCGCTGAGTTCGTAATCTCTTTTTAATGAAGAGAAAGTGATAGAATTATATAAACATAGAATAACATATGATAGAATGAGGAGACAAAGAATAACATTAGGAAATACAGTAAGAGAAAGTGATTACAAAGAATTAATAAAACTAAGAATAACATAAGAGAAGGTGATAGAAGGAAGAAACAAAAAATTACATAAGGAAAGACAAATGATTAAAACAAAGAATAACATAAGAGAAGGTGATAGAAGGAAGAAACAAAAAATTACATAAGGAAAGACAGAAAGAGAAAGTGATAGAATGATTAAAACAAAAAATAACATAAGAGAAGGTGATAGAAGAAAGAAACAAAGAATAACATAAGGAAAGACAGAAAGAGAAAGTGATAGAATGATATAAACAAAGAATAACATAAGAGAAGGTGATAAAAGGAAGAAACAAAGAATAACATAAGGAAAGACAGAAAGAGGAAGTGATAGAATGATTAAAACAAAGAATAACATAAGAGAAGGTGATAGAAGGAAGAAACATAGATTAACATGAGGAACGACAGAAAGAGAAAGTGGTAGAATGATTAAAACAAAGAATAACATATAATAGAAAGTGATAGAATGATTAGAACAAAGAATAACATAAGGAAAGACAGAAAGAGAAAGTGATAGAATGATTTAAAAAAAAAGAATAGCATAAGAGAAGGTGATAGAAGGAAGAAACAAAGAATTACATAAGGAAAGACAGAAAGAAAAATCAATAAAGAATAGATAATGGATAGATAGAAGAGAAGATGAAAGATGAAGAAAAAAAAGAATAACAAAAGGAATGGTAGGAAAAAATGATAGAACGATGAAAACAAAGAATTACATAAGAAAAGGTGATAGAAGGAAAAAACAAAGAATAACATAAGAATCGAAGGAAGAAACAATGAATAACATAAGGAAAGACAGAAAGAGAAAACGATAAAGAATAAGTAATGGAAAGATAGAAGAGAAGATGAAAGATGGAACAACAGAGAATAACATAAGAACAGAAAGAGAAAATGATAGAAGGAAAACAAGGAATAACATGATGGAATAGGCCACGATAATGATGTCATATAATCATGATTGAGATCTCTGTTCGTTCAGTCGAATTTTAGCGACCGTGATTCTGCAGAATCGTGATACAAAACACATCTTTTTCAGCGTTTCATGTTTGTGTTTTTAAACACGTTTACTTTTACGACCGACAAAAAATCGCTTGAACGCAACCGTGTTTTAAACTAAACGTCTTCGAAAACCCTGATTCTAGGGTAAAAAAGTGTCAATTGAATGCACCCTTAGTGTCCCGCAACTTTTGAGGCTAAGATTGCAAATATCAGATAACTCATTGCGAGGTCACGCAACATTTTGTAATCACGGTATGTCGGCCAAATTTGAACAAAAATAGACATTTTGCATAGTATGTTTTTGTCCAAAATACCATTTTCCCTAAATTGCCAATTGGGTCTTGTATGCCTTTTTCTTGATCTTGTATTTCTTGAAATCTACCAAGATACTGAAACATAGCAAATAATAAAAATAGAAGAAATACATGAGAAATAAAAACAATGAAATACATGAGAAATAAAAACAATGAAATACATGAGAAATAAAAACAATAAAATACATGAGAAATTAATAAAACAATAAAATACTAAAGAATTAAATTAAAATCTGAATTTTTCAATACAATATTGTGGACTTTGCTACTCAAGAAATTGACCTTCATACCTTACTTTTTTAACAGAGTACCAATAAGTAATGAATATGCCATTTTCCTTGAAAAAAATTATGCAGGGTACTCCTTATAAAGGGCCAATATCTGTGCAAATTTTTGCGTCGATTGGACCTTCCATGGCCGTGATCTTGATTGCCCCTTCCCCCCTACCAAAAGACTTTTTCAAGCCCTTTTGTTTTGAGGGAAGTTTTAAATTAGTATTATCTTTAAAATGCCATCGGAATTTCACCTTTTAATTTTTTTGGCCTGCAAATGGGACATAGTACCTTTAAGACATACGCGTACTGTACCTATTCCACATGGCTTACAACTAGCCACTACCCCAGCCTTTCCCTGGTGAATCCTGGACGGTATATTCAGTAGTTTTATCTGTGCCTTTGATTAGGCAACTAGATATTAGCAGTGGCGGATCCAGGGAGAGCCCAGGGGGCCCATGGGAAAAAAATGTGTAAAAACACATTAATTTTACCCCCACTGAGTGAAATATTGGCCGGCACGATTTTCAAATTTCAGCACAAAGACTAAATTTCAAATTGATTTCAAATTTTGCCCCCCCCCCCCACTAAGAAATCCTGGATCTGCGCCTAGATATTAGCACTCGGTGACTGGATCTGTTTGGATCGTATGATGATAATGAAATTTATGGCAAATATCATTTAATTCTAATTTTACCTTTTTCTTTATGTGTATAGATACCGATACGTGTATGGCCCAACTTCTATGCTGGAATTTTGGCCAGCAACAAGAAGAGATAGAAATGCAGCAGTATTGGATAAACTAGAAGAATTTGAAGACCAAATGGCACCTGCAAGCGCTTGTTCCAATGAGAATTAAGTCATCAGTGAAAGGAAAGAGCAAATCATGAGCTTGCTTCTTTTTTTGTTGATGTAGCTTATTAAATGTAGAGGTGTCATGGTCTAGTGGATCAGTCACCGGACATTGGATCACATGGTTCACGGTTCGATAGTTGACCATACCATTTACCTTTACCATAGTTGATGTAAATGGGTACCCGGTAGAATTTTTTTTAAATGCTTGAGCACCTTAGCATAATGGTGGTTCAGCTACAGCCGGTGTAATAATGTGATACTTTGTATTAAGGGCAGTAGAGTATATTCATATACATGCAGTAGCTGTTCTATATAAGTGGACATATTATTATTATTTCCTTTATTATTATGTTCCATGCCATTATAACTGTACTCATGCAGATTTGTAAACAGTAGTTGGTAGATGTTATACTTGTATTGTATAGTAAGGCCTCATTTAGATAGGAGGTGGTCAACCGCCACTTTAAAAAAAAATAAGGACATATATATTTTTGTATCTTACAACACAGAGCTCAGTGAATATTTCCATGTAGGACCTTTTATTGCGCGCAGGTGTCATTCATTTATACGTAAATGAAATGTGGCAGCTTTGTTGAGGCGGTTTACCGTGGTTTATCTGAACAGGCCTTAAGAAATTAAGTGTGACTCTGAAAACGATCACTTTGAGAGGAAATATTGAATCTGACTTGTAACTTTTCGTGATAAAGAGGACAAGGAGAATCAAAATAAGGAACGAGCAAACATGTATTTGAAGGATTTAGTACATATTGATAATTTTTATTAATCAAAGTAGAAAGAGACTAGGCACTGAAATGTTTGTTTCATCGTACAGACATACATCAGTTTTGGAGGTTTGATTTTTTACACTTGTTTGACATGTATCTCAGAAACCTCTCCATTAGAACCTCCTTTCAATATTACAAAAATATGCAAGAAAATGATAATTCCTGAAGCACAGGAATGACATGTGGAGCGGCAGAGAGCTGCGGATGATTGCACATGTAACCATGAAACAACTACAAAGTCACATAATTTACCAGTACTTTTGATATATTTTCCTGTTCGACATTAAATCTACAAAGTTTTAGCCTTATTATTATGCTTGCATGTACTTATACAGTATGATATACATGTACATCCACATAGGTTAAATGCATGTAAACCAATAAAACATACAGTGAAAAGAGATATTTAGGAGAAATGCTGTGTTTGACCTGTACTTCAATTCATGTACTTGTAAATATCACAGGTCATGTTCTGACAGTGACAATCGTAGATTTTTGGTTGAGGTATATTGATAATCATGTGGATGTACTTGTGTCACTGGTGTATATCACAATTTAATGCTGAGGCATTCCAGTCACTGACAGACTATTGGCAGGAGGGAAATGGGGCTGGGGGGGGGGGGCACAACCGGCTCATATATTGTCTTTTAAAACCCAACAAAAGCAACACCCGCACACTGATCAACAAACAAAAAAAGGAGAAAAAAGTAGCCACCCATTTATGATTTTTTTTTTTTAATTTATTTAATTTTTCTTCTGATTTCTGCCTCTCCCTTTCCTGTAATAATCGGGGCCGTTAATCAATGCAATGCTTATGTAAAAAATGAAAGTTTTTTTACTCAGTTTTCAGCTAAGATAACATATTTAGCCAAATTTGGTATGCATTTGAAGCCTTTGGCTATTATTTTACCATAAGTTTTAGACATCTCCCTAGGAGACTATTTAGCAAATTATTTTGGAGGTCTTGAGTGGCGGACATGATTTTATACCGTCTTCATTAGCTGTCCACAATTGTGTGACGTAAGTACCTTAATGCGGGACTGCACTACTTGTAGCTAATTGCGCCCTCTATATAGCAAACAACGCCTAAGTGGTACCCGTTGGTCCCCCATGGTGTCCTTTTTTAAATGTTAATTGAGAGCTGATGTGAGGAGATAACCATCTGTCAGTGACCAAGCTTGAAGGTCTAATCCCTCCTGGCCAAACTATTGCAGATAGGCTTTAAGTACCTTAAAGTCGGCTTACTCAATTAAAACGCTCAGATGAGATCTCAGTGAATACGAGTTGAGACATATTCCATATAGCCAAGTAAACTGCTAAGTAAAATATTGACTCAATCCGCTATTGAATACGGCCCCTGGTGCTTTGAAAGTTTTATTTTTCTATGGATGTGCTGACAGTGGAGTGTATTTAATGATGAAAAATATGTATCATGTGTGTTTTAATGCATGTTAGTGTACACAGTATATGGACGATTGTACATGTCATGTATTTAGTAGAAGAGGATATAAAGTTTATGATTGCTTTAATGTGAACATGCAGTAGCTAGGTTTAAGAATGCACTTACTTGTATTATTGTATATGTATTTGTATGTAGACATTGAAAGGGGGGTAATCTTTCCTGCAAGATGAAAAAACATGGAATTTAGATGCATGTAGTAGCATAAGAAATTGATGTTGAAAAACAATTTTAGTGAATAAAGATGTAGTTTGAAGCATATTAACTATGTGACCATGGCTAATTCATTGACTATTTGTGCTGTGGTTTTGTTCTGTGATGTGGACTCTGTAGTAAAATAGTTGTAGCAAGTACTGATACCAACTAGACGAATGCTGACGAATTAGGTGATCTGCAGCAACGATCGCCACACGTGCGGCATCTGACCGGGGAGAACCTGTAACAGTTTCGATGTCAAGAGTTCAGACATCTTCCTCAGACGCGAATTGTTACAGGTAAATTTTTCCTTTTGGATGTGATAAAAGAAGTTTAAATTCAGTATCCTAAACAAGTCTTTTACTGTGGGTATGCCTTCGATTAAAAAAAAACACAATGGCTTCTTGGGTAGCGCCATTCAGCTTTTTCTTCTGATATACCGCTCTTATAGCTAGCTCGCAACAAAGTTATTGATCGAAAATCATTCCTTTTCTGACTTACCCTTGGGCGAAACATAATGTTCCTTATTCATGAGTAAAATGGATAATGTAAAGAGAAACATAAGGCGGTGTCACACAGAAAAATACCTTGAAAAATCCCTTGAAAAATCCTTTCAAGGGAGAATTTTCTTGCTTCGTTAGACGATTTTTGAAGGGACAATTGATGACAGACAGCCAATTAATAAGAGGATAACTAAAATCCGAATTTGGGCCTCTGTGTGACACCGCCTATAGAGAGGGGAAGAGAGTTGTAGAGAGAGAGAGAAAGGGAGTTTGAGGATATTTCGCGTTACTCCATTTTTAAGATCATATCGTCTTTCATTGGCGTCAAAGGAAACTGTTATGGCAATATTTGTTATTTGTGCATTAACCGGATAACGGAATAAACTAGACAGCTTCCCCATTTAAATTCATCAGACTTGGTTAATGGCAATGGTATACTACTCATAACACTCGGAATCTGTTCTGTTCCTGGCCCTGATCCTCGAAGTGGAATATTGTTGACCAAAAAGAACGTTTCCGTACGAGAGATAGGGAGACAGTGTGTGGAGTATATTTAATATCCTTTGGAGTTGGGTCTCTTGATTTTACATTTGTCCCAATTAAAGATTTCTTTCACCCATCTGAACATTACATAATTTCTAAAACAGTTGGTCTATTTTACCGATGTACCAACATATCAACATAACAGACAATATCGAATAACTAGGTCGTACATGTCGCACACTGCATGGCAGACGGGCTGCATAAAACAAGTGATTAGTAACAACATCAATATTCATCTAGGTAAAATGCAATTTTTAATTCAATAATTGTCTTTATTGAAAACAAAATGCTATCGGCTGAATCGGACATTGTACATATGACATATAAAACAACTACAATAACGTTTAAAAAAAACTTGCTATCATAAAGTTTTGGAATAAAGATATTAAGAATGTGAAATATGAATAATGGAGACAGTTCAATACAATAATACTAAAAACATGAAAGACTGCGCTGCGTTCAGGATGATTGGTGCAAGTTCACTCCAAAAATACCTTTCAATAGAAGCAGAAAAATCTGACAAACCAATCAAAAAAAGTTTCAGCAAAATCGCACCAATAACAAAGTTAAGAATTTTAATGACATGAAAAGCTTTGAAAATCATAAGGCAAATTGGCAACTCACTCATGAGTCTGTGACGTCATTGCCTCACTATCCACTAATTATTATCATTATATATTGATAACATAAATTTCAATTTTCCCCCTAAAAATCTTATTTCCTCACACCAGCATCCAGGTTATATTGTTAGTATTACGATCTGCGCGCAATAAAAACGCGTGTAAAATATAGATGAGCAGGGGCGGATCTAGCTTTTTGCTAAGGGGGGGGTTTGACCAAAATAATGACGATGCGGAGCATCATCCACGAGCCGCGAAGCGGCGAGCCGATTTTTTTTGGGGTGTTTATTTGAACCCCGTAAGTGATGTTTTCCTGGCATCTATTAACACAATGGAGACCATAAAAAGCAGTGCATGATAACGTCTTTTTAAATCAAGTAACAGTTTAATACACAGTTATATCCAGAGTTATCATGTGTTTGGTTAAGTTACCAGATGAGTTGAATATCTTCTCACAATATTTGCACTTGAAAGGGTTTCTCTCCAGCGTGCGTTCTTTTTTCTTTCTTTCTTTTTTTTTTTTTTTTTTCCTTTTTTTTTTTTTTTTTTTTTGGGCCGCCCAAGGGGGGGGGGGGGTTTAAACCCCCTAAACCCCCCCCGTAGATCCGCGCCTGATGAGCAAAGTGGCCAGTAAATGTACTCTAAATTGATCAGGATTAAGCGATTATGAGCATTTTCAAATTCTGGCGTGCGTGATGATACACAGGATCACTAATATACCTGGGTATTGGCCCATGACTTGGAGTGTATGTGTACACAATTTGGTAAGGACACACTTGGAGCATAAAACGATGTTCACACGATAATCAATTGATATTACAATTTATTCTCAAAAATAAAACATCAATGTGACTATCATACATGTACTGTATTATAGGAAACACAGGCGAAAAAATAATGAAAATGGAATGGGATTCTCCTAGAACGCCTTCATCATAATAATCTTTATTCTCATGAGAATTTCATATCATGCGGCTCATGCCACCTATGTAAATCTCATCGATGTTCTTGTCGGTGAAACCAAAGTTTTCCGAAATGCACATTTAATTGTCAAACAAAAACAAAATCAAATAAACCTTGACGGTGAGCACTTTCCTTTACTTTTCTACGAGTTTATTGTGCAGAGAAGGTTGTTATATAACACAATCTTTAATATAAGAAATTGAGTGTCACGTGACACCCTTTCAGCCAACAGGAAACTCACTAACAAATATCCTAAGTTATGTAAATTGTATATGAGCATTGTAACACCATTATCTCCGACAGGCAGATAACATTTACAAAATTACCACAAAAAAAAAAAAATTAATGTTCTCGACCCTGTGTGAAATCGTTCATACTTCAGTCACAGCCCCAAACCGACCCCTCATCAGGGGCAGATATACTGGGGGGGGGGGGGGGGGTAGGGGGTTAACCCGCCCCCTTGGGCTGGCCAAAAAAAAAGGATAGAATTTTTTGTTTAATGTTGGGGACAATATGTAACTATATTGCTGTGCCATAATTGTGAGTCTCTCTATTTATTTTGTGTTTGTTTCAATGATTTGTTTTATCGGTGCACTTATTGCCTTCATAGTCTTGATTGCGGTACTTAATTCAGAACCCAGTCGAAAAGATGCCTTAAGTGAAACAAACACTAATAGAGAGGCTCACAATTATGGCACAGCAATATAGTTACATATTGCCCCCAACATTAAAAAAAAAATGCTATCCTTTTTTTCTTTCTTTTTTTGGCCAGCCCAAGGGGGGGGGGGGGTTGACCCCTTAACTCCCCCCCCCCCCCCCCGTAGATCTGCCCCTGATGTGGGGTCGGTTTGGGGCTGTGACTGAAGTATGAACGATTTCACACAGGGTCGAGAACATTAATTTTGTTGTCTTTCCTTTATGGATGACATCGTCGATTGAAAGGAAAATGTTAATATGAAACGCTTATGAAAATAAGACCCTTTACAGTTTCAATTTTTTTTTTTTTGTCATCGCCATTCATGACAAAATTTTGAAAATTATTCGGATATACATGTAATCCGATATACAATAATTTTATGTTTTGTTATTTGGGGGGGAGGGTAGTTTTTTTTGTACAATTTTGCCACACTTTCTTTCTCATATTATTATTTTACATTCAACGTTTTAATATAGATATGTTGACAATACACCAGTTGAATTCGTTACATTAAATCCATTGAGTGCCGATGGCGAATTGAATTAGATAAATGTGATTAAAACAACTTTTTGGATTCAACATTGGTCAATGATCTATAAAGTTGCATATCTTACAACGATTTTTGTACCAAGATTTAGCAATGAAAAAGTAATCATACTTTATATACATGTAAATTGTTACATACACAAAATGCTTTTGATTTTCTAATAACGAGTATAATGAACGTGCGCTGTTGTTAAAGATAAACTTTAGTACTGGTAATGCGATTGCATTGTGAAAGAAAAGGTGTAAAAGGATCAGAAACAGTTGATCATGTAGCATGTAAGTATTGGTGTGCACTGTAAGGTTCTGGAGTCATCAAAATCATAATAAATTTGACCGAGTCTTGGTAAAGTAACAAACACTCACATAGAAAGCTATATATGGGACAACACACATGTTGTCGGGGATGCTGGTACTACCTTGGTTTCCTTGTCTTTCTATGCTCATTACTCAGCCAGTATACATTTTCTTCCAAAATTGTTTGGCACATGTCATTTATTTGTAATCTTGAACATTCAGTGTAAGTTTCGTTTGATTCTGTGAGAATTAATTTTTTTTTTTACCAGTACTGGAGTTTATCTTTAAGCACGCGTGATCAGAGCTCGTTGACGCCAGAACAAACAGCTTCTTTTTGTCACTAATAATTAGTATTTTGTTTTTACATCGTATCAAAATGTCTGATTTTAATTAGACACAACCTCAGGCCACCTTCTAATTACGTTCATGAGCCTACTGCTATCCCTGCATATGATTGAAAGTCACATAACCATGGGTTCTCGTATGAATGTTGACGCCATGCATTCGGGTATTTATATGATAACAGATGTAACGGTCACGGAGAAAAGAGGGGGGGGGGGCTGTCTTTCACTTGTATGCCTAATGAATCTTATGAAATTCTCTGCAGTTTCCATCAATCGGAAAAATCATCTTCATACATTTTTCTTCACACAAAGACACGAGAGAGACAGGGAGCATTGGCTGGACGTCCTATTCGGTTCGGCCTAAAAGACTTGTATTCCAATTTATTGTGACATATTGCACATGAAAACTACCGACCATATCCCTTTAACGAATTCAACGTTTGTTACATTCAAATGTTGTAGACTTTCGCATTATCACAGATTTGATGCTTCTAGTATATTCGATTGGCGTTCATAACAATCCTCACTTGAGGCAGTTCTTTCAATAAAATGTAACGTTAAACTAAACCTTTTCGTACGGCCTGTTCATATCATGCGTGGCTGTTTCTGATGTGATTTGATACGTTTCTCTCACCCCATGGCATATTATCGATTCTGTATATGTTTATACCCAATTTATGCGTAAGAGTATTTTACATTTCATACGCTTTTCAATCTTTCATTTTCAAATTTCTGTTGAAAAGATACATACAATATTAAAATCCAATATGATTCATCCGTCTTCTCATTTGGATAACTCATTCAAGTGTTCGGCAGATATACTTCTTTACATGATTATGATAACATGACCAGCTACTTAAATTACCCGTGATAAACTATAACCCTTCAAGTGAATAAAATTGATCAACGAAAGTATTAGACATGGACGGGATATCAAAGACCATCAAAGGCTATGAACAAAGTTGTAACGTGTAAAGTTATTATTATTATTTATTCGGCAAAGACAAAGAAAAATCAGTGAATACAACTTGAACAAGGGTACATTTGGAAAAGAGTCACATGGATGCGGGGAAAAGAAAAAGATTAAAATAATCACCATAACCCGAAGGTATTCTTTTCGAATCCATGTGACTTGACAGAAATGGTAAGAATAAAATAGTGAGGTATAACAATTTATGAATCACTGTGTAATCAACAATAATCATTAACATGATAAAACTATAAAAAAATAACTTGAAAACTTAACCCCCCCCCCCCCCCCAATAATAAAAAGGAAAAATGCCGCCTTTTGTGGAATACAAAAATACGCAGTTAGTGTCCAGCATCGTTGTGTCATTCTAATCGCAATTAGGATCTTACTTTTCAATGAGATTTTTTAGGGTTCACACACAGAAAAATAAGTGATATTCTAATCGCGATTTAACCCTAATAATTTAAGGCCTTCGGATTTTTGCCGCTGCATCAAAACCCCAAAACCTTTTGTGCTGAAATTTTCATGAGATTTTTTCCTCATGTCTCCCGCACATTTTGATACCAAATTTGTTAAGGGCGGATCTGTGGTTCGGGTGTTAGGTGACAAAATATCATCACATGTCGATACAAATATGTAATTCTCAAAAATGTGCGTGTGTAAGTATATTGCAGTTATATGTCCGTTATCAAAATCAATTTCATGAATGATTTATTTCCTGTAATGCAGTTATACATTCATGATTATACTTGTTTAGTATTGGCCAAGCATTTTTTTATTCATATAATGAAATACATAAGAAATTAAAACAATCGAAAACGCTTTTCACCCGCAAAATATTGTACAAACTATAGTTTCATATGTAGCAAACATATTTGTACCTGTGTGTGTATATATATTTCAATTGATGAATGTTATTACTCAACTAAAACAGCAATTTCAAATCAAATCTGCCCATGCATTGTTCAAAATCACGCATTTTTGAAAATTTCCAACAAAAATTTGCATATTGTCATAAAAATATTAATAAAACAAATATGAATAAACATAAAAGAAAATAAACATTACCATCATATTGAATATACTTCAATCTATCACCATGCTAATTTTCACATTGATTGGACCTTCCTAGGCCGAGATCTGCCCCCCCCCCCCCCGGCCGTATTAAGACCTCAAAAAGCCCGGCCTTTTTAGGGTTTAAATTTTTTTATTTTTTTAATCTCACTTATTTCTCTGTGTGTGAATCCAACTAGCGTGTAATGACTACGTTCATTGGATTCAGTTACAATTGTGCACTCACAGTCATGACAGTGTGCACCTCACACTGTCTAGGTATGGAGCACGCAAGCCATGAAGTCGCCATTTAACAAGTGCGCCCACTCAACAATGGCACCACTGGAAAACGCATGCAACATCTCCTGGCATCTGGAGGCTTTGTGTGTGTGTGTGTGGGGGGGGGGGGTGCACACTTCATCCTAACCAAGGCCTCTCGAGTATGTCAAGGTGACATTTTCGCAATAAATTTCGAGAGTAGGAGCCGAAGAATCACTGGATCATGAGGTTGTCAGCGATGAAGCCTGTGGTAAGTCCATGGCTATTGACCGAGGTCCACATTAGTAGCCTACATAATGCTTAGTGGTTAACCGTTTTTTCACCATTCGCACAATATATTTCTGACTCTTCAATTCCACTGGTAACCGGCCAATGGCCGAACTTCTTTTAAACACTTCCCCTTTTTTCTTGTCCGCACACTGGTGAAAAACTGATTATCAGTGTCTTCAGGTGACGGTCTTAACCGAGGCGAACACGTCTCGCATCATCAGCTCGACGCCTCGATGACATATTTCATCTGCTCCTGAGCAGCATATATACTAGCTGTTGCAGTAGGCTTAAGTAGGTAACATGCAGCGCTTTCATTCTACTTTTTAAACATGAATTCCTTACTCATCAAAAGGCTTTCATCATCGGTAGCTGCCCGTTAAGAATAAATTTCAACCGCGTTGATGATTCAGGGTTAACCTCTTATTCTTAACATCCAACGGAAAAGGCGCTTTATAAAGTTGGTTATTCCAAATAAATCAAAGCGTTCACTACTTTTCTATTAAGCCTGTATGTTAAGGCATTTTCCCTGATCATTACTTCCGAAATTGTCCCTAAATATCGTAGCAATTCGTGATTTTTTTTCTTCTTCACATATTCTGATCAACAAGTAACGATGTCCATGGCTTAGTATAAATGTAACCAGCGATGACAATATGGATATTGGGCAATCAGGGAAATCTTCCAGAGTGGTGTCGCTGCATCTTGACGTACTCCTCGAAGTGCAATGCTATTGAACAGTCAAGAATAATCAGTTAAGACAAACAAACCATCTTGCACGACACGTACATTCTGTATTCTATCTTTAGAGTCATGACCCGTTCTCACGGGTAATGTTCTACATGAAGTTTCCTGCATTAGGTTTTGGTAAAGCTTCTTGATAGTAGGGCTCTCCGACACGAAGGCTAGTGTGTGTTTCTGACGCCCTTCAGTAACGGTTGTCAGACGTTCTTAGCGTCGTGGCGTCACAATAACGTGTGAGACAGGTGAAAAAGTACAGAGTGACCTTCATCTTCTTTCAATTGATGTAAGCTTTAAACATAGCTTTAGCACGATAACTTTTGGTGATCACAGTACTGTCTCCAAGTGTCTAGCAAATGAGAGAGCCACGTCGTTGGCCTCTGCCACGTTCTTCTGAATGCATCTGTAATGCATTTTGTCACAGCCTATTAGACAGTCCAGGGTCTGACTCTGACGGTCTCTACCCGCTATCAAAGTTTGATCCAATCGGCGTCGATGGCTACCTGTTTGAGAACATCTCATGAAGTCCATAAATAACAATGCCAAATTAGAAGCTGTAAAGTGCTTATCAACCACATCAAACTGAAGAAGAAAAAAAAACGATCGATCAGTGCAGAATAACATGCATCATCAGTGATCATAAGACAGCAACTGTCTGTGAACGCGAACGCGAAGAAGAATTCCTCGTCGCTGATTGGCTGGTTGACTGATAACCTCAAGCGCTGATTGGTTGAAAGTCGATATATGCCATCATGTCGTGATATCATCGACGAGAGCTCAGGGTAAAAGACAGTGCCAGCTGGCGACGGGTTTGTTTCCTGAGCGGATCATGTCGTTCCAGTGGGCCAACTCCTCCCCGCCAGTTCCTGGACCAACAACGGCTTTCCCCAAGACCTGAAGTAAGAAAAAGATGAATAAAGGCTTCAACATAAGATACAAGGGAAGTAAAATGTGATAAAGTGAAGGGAATGTCTAAACTAAACTAAACATAAACCAAGAATTACCAGGGGACAGTCTGAGAACAATTCTAGTCGATTATTGTGGTCTATCAATTAAGGATACCTGATATTGTAAAGAAACCACGAATTTAAGAATAGGACCAACACTTAACTTTGAAAAATTGCAAAAATAATACTGATATTTCTTTCAGTCGTAGTACGAATATCAATTCGGAGGGTAGATTTAAGCAAAACTAAAATAATGATATCTCCATTAATATGATCTAGTTTTGTATAAAAGTGTTGGGACTGATTACTCCAGTTCCGTCCAGTGTGGTGGAAACACTGTGGTTTATACACAGGAAAACCGTGTCTTTGCATTCAATACTCGAGTCCAAGCTCACCTCGTTTGGTCCGAATCTGTTCTCATGAATGACCTGGAACTCGATGGTGAGATGCTGTAAGAAGTCGGTGTCGACATTGAAGACGAGAGCCTCATTGAACACGGGAGATCGTGTTCCATGCTGTGTAGATGTCTTCTTCTTCTTCAGTCGTTTACTCATGTAGAAAATTGAAACTTTGACGTATGGATCTGATAAAGGAAATCCGAGAACAATATGGATATATGATTGTAAATTTGTATCATACACGATAGGCTGATAATGACTTCATATCACTACTCTATCAAAGTGTTAACGTATAAAATGAGGATTAGACCAACTTCCTCGTATCATTAAGACATATTTATTTAGCTGGAATATGTGTGTATACGTTGCAACAAGATAAAGAGGGTGGAAAAGAACAATGTATACAACTAGGCTGGCTATAAAAAGAAACTGGTAACCAAATAAGATGGTATTAAACGTAAATTTTACCTTTTTTAAACAAAAAACTAAAACGCCCCCCCCCCCAGCAACAAAATGATAATAGATTTAGTGTTACTTTCCCTCCCCCTCCCCTCCCCCTCCCGCTTATTCACCGGTTGGATGATTCGCTGCTAAATATTTCCTCACAAATTGGACCCCCAAAACAAACAAAAATTTGTGCTCAATTTTCATATTCGTATTGAATGATTACAGAACATCCTTACATGGCATTAATTACTGTCCTTTACTTCTGTATTACTTAAACAAATGTTAATGTGTGTTTTAAGAAAACAATACTGTATTACGCTTTGTCAATTTTGTATAAAGTAAATGCAGCCAATCAATCAGTCGATGAATACATTGAAACGGAAGGGTGTGCTAAAAAAACAGTTCCTACCTGCAGTTTGCTTTCCCTCAGCAGTGCTAACGGTGCGTAGGTTCCTGGCTTTTAGTATGACCACCGTGAGACGTTCAGCACTTGGAAGGTATGATAGTGAAAACATCAGGTCACCGAGAACATGAGATGGGCACTACAGAGAACAAAGATAAATATATATATTTTTTAATGATGACGTAAATTATACTACGCGTCCGATTATGTATGGTATAACACTGTGCTCAGTGGATAAGTGCACGACCTGTGTTGCGCGCAGTTGCAGTTCATTAACACGTTCAAATGAAGGGGCGTTTGTTGTTTTTTTTGTTGTTTTTTCGTTCTTCTATCTTTCTTATGCCTAGTTCACACCGACGCCGAATGTCGCGCTTTAAATCGGCGATCAATTCGGCGTCATTTTTTCAAAAAATCTCACGATCTCCTGAGATATGTTATGCTAAGTTCACACCGACGCCGAATTGATGGCGCATTAAATCGGCGAGCAAAGCGGCGTCAAAGCGTAACAAAGCTTAATTAAAGCGTAAAGACCGTAATAGAGCGTGAGAAAGCTTTTTAGCAATTCGGGACATTCGGCAAGAGCGCCAAAAATTTAAACTCTGTTAAGCTTTCCTACGCTTTGAGCAAAACTTTGATAAGCTTTGTGACGCTTTGATAAGCTTTAATACGCTCTCCCCGCTTTACGCAATTCGTGACAGATCGCCTCAAATTTTTAAACAGTTTAAACAAAATTGGCGCTCTTGCCGAATGTCCCGAATTGCTCAAAGCTTTCTCACGCTCTATTACGGTCTTTACGCTTTAATTAAGCTTTGTTACGCTTTGCCGCCGCTTTGCTCGCCGATTTAATGCGCCATCAATTCGGCGTGAACTTAGCATTAACTTTTGTTTTTGAGGCGGTTTAAAGGTAATACAAAGTATTGATATGGGTCATGGATTTGGTTCAAATGAACAACCTTGTTCAACGGCGATTTTTGAGCCAATTTCGGCCGGCCACCGCTTGTTTTTAGGGCATCGCTCGGTCGCTGCTGAAGTTTTAGCGCGGAGTTAAATTTCGGGCGGCGCCTGCTCACTTTCACTCGTCGCCCAAAGTACGCTCGGTGCTAGGGCGGTCACCACCCGGGCACCGATCTAATCGAGCGTTCGCCGTCGAGCGATTTAGGTAAAAAATCGAAGACGCTAGGTCTAAGGCTGCCGAGCAGTGGCAGCCTGGTCGCCGGCCGATCGCCGCGGGGAGATCAGTCAGTCACTGGGCGGCGAGTCCAAAATCGGTCGGCAGCCTTTGACCTAGCGGCTTCGATTTTTGACCGAAATTGCTCGACGGCGAACGCTCGATTAAGTCGGTGTCCGGGCGGCGAACGCCCGGGCACAGAACTTATTTTGGCGCCCCGCCTATCACCGGCCGGCCGCCGGGCAATTTCTTTAAAATTAGCCGGTGGCCGGTGGCCGGTGGAAGACCGCTCGGGAATCGGTAGGTCAGTGGACGCCGCCCCGGGGAGAAGCTCTCCGATTTCGCCCAGTTTTTACCTAAAATCGACCGGCGACCGACGGGAAATCGACAGGGCACCGCCCAGGCATCTTTGGGGCTCTACAGCCTACTCGACTTCTCAAAAAAATCGTTGGGCGATGCCTAAATTCCAGCGGCGACCGAGCAGGCTACTAATCGGTCGGTCGGTCGCCGCTCTGAGTTGTGACCATAGCTTTAAATAACACCAATCCAAATCATCTGGACCCCATGTAATAAAGAAGTTAAAAGGACTCCTTCAATCAACAACAAAATCAGTTTCATTTGAATCAACCGCAACGGTAAGACCTCCTACAACGATGCTAGATCAACTAGCACCAATAGTGGCATAAAGGCTTGTTGAGATATGATGCGGTAAACC
>JAVYIG010003406.1:0-40000 GCA_035222895.1 Strongylocentrotus droebachiensis | reverse complement strand
GAGAGGTTGGGTCGAGTTGAGCAGGATCCAGTTTTCTACTCATAGAGGGCGTCCTTGGACTAATCGGTGGTTGTGCCTTTTCAATAGATAGATCACTGATGGTGCTTGAAGGAGCTGTGGAAAAGGGTTTGTTTTGTTAAAGATACTATGTCCCTGTTGCAGCCAACATCAAATTCTGAAGAACTTTGCAGGACTTATAAATATGTCATGTATGTCCTTTGAAATTTAAACGTTAGCAGTGTCGTAATATTCAAATTATGCAAGGAAACCCGTTTACTTGCTAGACTTCACTGTCAGACACTATTGAGTGACTGACTGGCTTTTTTTTTCTTTGGTAATAACATACATACAATGAGCTGTAAAGGGTACATGAGCATTTGTCTACATCAATATCCCACTTCTTGTAATGGCCAAAATTAAACTGATTGAATCTTTGCGCAGCATAAAACGTACGACCATTCGGTACAATGGTCTGCAAATCAGACTATTACTTACTGGCTCTATAGCTCTTAAGTCGATTCGACAACTAATAGTCGTTATTTTCCTACTTAATGACCTTTTCAAGCCCCCCTCCCCCCCCCCCTTTTTTTTTTTAGGGAAGTTCTAAATTTGTATTCTCTTTCAAATGCCGTTGGAATTTAACCTTTTCATTTTTTGGCCTGCAAATGGGACATAGTACCTTTTAATAAGAGGGGGGAAGTGGTATTAAATAACAATTATGCTGAGTTTGCAGGTGTCTCTTCGTTTCATTAGCAAGCTGTATGGCCGGTCGTATTCAGGAATTTCTTTTCAGAACATGCTACATCTATTTAAAAAAAATCAGGGAAAAAAAAATGATTTCGCCTATTTTGAAACATCCAACTAAAATGAAAGCAGCCCCTCTTTAACTGTAATACTGTCTAATGGGATAATAACATTTATGCTCCATTTTTCCTTTAAAAAGGTTGCGTCAATTAATTACTTTGAAAATTGTGCATATACTTAATATTTGCGAACCAATATACTGATCCCCATCCATAACTACAGTGCACGAAATAAAGCAAGCTAACTTATTTTTGTGTGGGAAACGGAATTTCAGTACTGCGCGGTAACTAGAAAGAAATGTAGGGGTGTCGCTAGCACTTATGGGCTCGGGCCAAAACTGGAAACACGTCGGGGTGATTTTTCTAGCAAGCAAAATGAAAAAAGTTCCCCATATTCTATGTCTTGCCGCTGCGAGTCGAGAAGTTTGCAAACGTCAATTACCATAACAATGTTCGCACCCCAAAATAATAATCATAAAAGGGATTACCCCCCCCCCCCCCCACCCCCGTACACAATTTATGTGCTACGTGATCTTTGAAAAATATCGTATTCCACTATAAACTATTTTGGGGGTCTTAATTTGTCTACGTACAAGCGAGAGGTGCATACGTCAATATTTGATCTCCTATTGTGACTATCATATCCCCATCGTTATGATGATTATCACATTAATGAATGTTTTACCACTGTCAGCTCTGTTACTATGGCAACATCGTGAAGGTCTTTTGTCAACTTGTTTATCGTTGTTGACGCTCTGGCCTACGGGAGCAAATTAAAGGGAGATCCAATCTTGATAGAAAAATACTCTAGGGAAAGCAGAAAATCAGACGAGTAGACTGGTGGAAGATTGAATGAAATCGGACAAAAATGAAATTATTATGAATATTTGAAAGTTGTATAGAAATATGTTGTCTATTATATATTTTGAGTAGTGCCCTGAGGGAGAAGGCACTTCAGAGAAAAACATAAATTAATAATATTTTTGTACACGACAAACGGTAGAGTTATTTGCGACTAAGTCATAATCTATTGATCAAACTACCAATTTGATATTCGCATAGACCTATAGTGATCTAATAATTATGTCAAACATTTTCATATTATTGGTCCAATTTATTTCATACTTCCGCCATTTTGTTTATCTTATTTTTCTGCTTTCGTACAAATGAACTAATACAAGGTCGCATCGCCCTTTTATTTTCGCCACTTACATGTAAATAGCAATCAGCTTCCATTTCGTTAGTACAATTATTTTCTTCCCCCACTCTCATCATGCTCATTAGATTATATTTATATTTACTACTGCGTTGGTAGAAATGAACCACTACAATCAATTTAAATACGATCACTTTTCTACTAATTTCTTTGGGTAAACCCTCTTAATGATCCGTGGGATCAACAAAACATTCAATTGTCATGTGCTACTCCTATTTGAGTCAAGAGTAGGGTGTTAATGCCGATCTGCCTGGCACAACATTGTCCAAAGTAGGCATTATTTAATCCGTCACAGAATGGTCATGTTTCTAAAAATAGTCACAATGTAATGTACCTGGGGTAACTCATTTGCAACCATTTGCATACGCCAGTTAATTACGTGTGCATCAGGTAGGGGTAGGGTTAGGTTAGGGTTGGGGTCGTGGCTATTTTGAGAAACATGCCTCTACGACTGACTAATAAATGGCTACCATTGTAAAAGAGCTAGCAATATACACTAACGCCTGGCTGGCAGAAGGGCGTTAGCTTGAATTGTTCAGGTAAAAAAATGAAGCGTAAAGCAGAAGGGCGTTAGCACTAAATCGCCTCAAACTTTTATAAAACTGACTTATTTCCGAAACAAATTGTGGCCGTGTTCTACTATAACATTTCTATTAGTCTTTTAAGTTTTAAACCAATTTTCGGGACGGAAAGCAGTTTAAATATAAAACAAATCTTTAAATGCGAATAATTCGAAAAAGTAGTTTTCGAGTCGCTCGCGCACTAACGCCCTTCTGCCAGCCGGCCGCCGACTACAGCAGGAATGTAGAAACTCGTAATAATAATGATAATTATAATGATGATGATAATAATAATTATAATAATAATAATAATAGTAATGATTATATTATCAATTATAAGATCGATATTTCCAATATCATAAACTGTATGAGGCACTTAATGACCAATACACTTATAAACAAATGTCGTCACTAAAAATCATGCAATGTGAATAAGTCTAACAATTTAAAGGACGACGTAGAAGTGTTCTTCGGAAAGTATACTAAAATTGTACGTGCTTCATTAGTAATAGTTTGTGCTCCAACAGATAAGGGCGTCAATATCAATAACGCGTGGATAGAAGACCTTCACGCTGTTGCCATAGAAACAGAGCTAAAAGCAGTGAAATGCTTATTAATGTGATAATGATAATTACGATAGAGACATGACAGTAGACGTAATATTGACGTATTCACCTTAGGTTGCATGCAAACAACTAAATGAACGCCTTGGAAATGCAAGTTTTTCCATATTTTTTTTTTTTTTTTTTTTTTTTTTTTTTTTTTTAAATGATATTTTATTTCCTTCCTCATAATTTCACATAACAAGAAATTCACATAACAAGAAATTATCAAGATAAGCGATATAAAACAAGATCTTTGATACAAGACATTTCATAAGTTACATCAATCAATGAACATAGAGAAAAAAAAAGGAAAAAAAAAGTCTTGCATGTAACAGTGTATAATCAAAATAACAGTAGAGGAAGGTTTAAAGTTACATATTACCATCCTATCACAACACTCTCACACCCCCCCCCCCCCCTCCCCTCTAGCCCACCCACACCACCTTTCACACACATAAACACACATACAAACACACACTGCATGCAACCTGTTCCCTCAACTCACACCACACAAACTCTTAACCCCCCCCCCCCCCTTTTGCCCACCCATCTCATCATACCCCCTTCACGCCGACACACACACTGCATGCAACCTGTTCCAGTTTGTCCACCTGTACACGAGAGAGAATTAATAATACTAATAAATAATAATAATACCCACATCCATTAAAGTAAAAATGCATCGATTTGTTCCCATTTCTGTAAGTGCATCCCCAGTTTCCACTTTTTGAAGGCCATTTTGTATTCCTCGTCTCTGTAATTTTTAAGCATATGTACTGTTTTCTGTACAGATGGCAAAGTTCCTTCTTTTCTAGAAATAAAAATGATATACTTTACTAAAAATATGATACAATTTATTACAAATATTCTCGCAGTATTGCCGGATATTCCCATAAAAATGGGTTTCCAATCATCAATGTCAATTTCGATTAAATGTAACTTTTGAATTACCTCCTGCCATAATCTTTTAACTTTAAGACAATCTAAAAATAAATGTTGGTATGTCTCTACTTCTTGTCTACAAAAGGAACAAAAATGGTCCGACTCAAAACCAAATTTAAAGAGCTCTCTTTTCGTATATACAGCCCCTTGTAATTGTTTGTATTGAAACTCTCTATGTTTATTACAAAGCATTGCACATTTCATCCTTGTGAATGTTTCTTTCAACTCCGTCATTCCAAGATCAAATTGACAGTTGCCATCTGTAACATGTAATGTATACTCTTTTTGAAGGTCTTCAGTGAAGTAATCATCGTAGAATTTCAGCATCTTGCATTGAAATACTTGCTTTTATACACATGTAGATTTTTCTTTACAGTTTTTTTGTTAGAGGGGGCGGGAATACCCGGAATCTCCTCCATGGCCATCTCTTGCATCCACATCATCAACATGGTGACGTAGATCATAAAATGCATCTGAATATTCATCTAGTTAAATTAATTGTTATCCTTGTTGGTATTTCATTTTATTCAGAAATAGTCAGTACTTACCTCGGGGGATCGTGAAGCTGGCTGGATAAAGAGAAAGAGGAGGCGTTGAGGAGGAAGTCGTTGATTCTGACCTAAAGAAAAGATGATACGATGTTTCAGTCTCCCGGTGAGGGTGGTGAACATAATACATCAACACATGGGGAGCTATATGGCATAGCATTGTCTTGCCGTCGAAGCTTGGTGCTCCCCAGGATACAGGTATATTATGTATTATGTAACCGTGTATTGTTTTACAGATTATGCTATAGGATAGGGAGGCAAACATTTTTAAGGTCTCCCCCTTCCTCACGAGTGGCAATGCTTCTGGGTGATATATACTTATTATATAGGCACACCCCCATCCGTTCATTCATAAGGATTTAGCGGTGCCTCCAGAACAGAGAGAAAAGTTAAGAACAAAAACAAAAAAACAATCCAAAAAAGGAAAAGATAAAAGTCCACCTACCCGTCTATAGAACTGTCAAAACGTCTGAAAGACGGGAGCTTCATTCCCGGTGTGAACTCGTCATCGGAGTTCGGAGGCTCGGGTAGGAACATTGCTGGTTGAGCTTCGAAGTCGCTATCATCTTCCATCTCCTTCCTCAGCTTCCCAGGCGACTGTATATAGCAGACACAGACGAGGACGGCGAGGACAATGCCGAGAGTTAGAGCGGCGGAGATCGAGGCGATTATGAGGTAGACTTCCATTTCGAAGACGACGGCGGGAGTTGGTTTTAAGGATCTTGTGAAGCTCGTCCGCCTTTCGGGAAACTTAACGAATGATAAGTGAGAAAAGCCGATATCGTGAGCGAGACTTGTCGAGAGTCAACGAAGGATGAGCTAGACTTGCCGAAGAATAGAGCGAGAGTCACTGGGATTTATTGCCGCAGCTTGTCAAGACACGAAACAGTCCAAAGAGGCCTGTCATTAAAGAAATGGAAAATTATATATTAATAAGATGCAGCAGTTTCAATAGAGATGGACTACTAAAAACGATATGAACAGTTAAATTAAATTAAAGTACTCCGTACTTATTATGCATTATGCAAGCCAATTTCATTTGCTTCCTCCGCTTTATATTATGATAAAATCTTTGGTCGATTTTCATCGTATTGAAATCATGTCTAAGTTAATGAAATAATAGCGATTTAGTTTAAATCTACTAAATTATCATTAAATATTCTAACGCATCCGATACTTTACAACCCTTCTTGGCAAATAGCATGTTTAACTGAATACATTCTTCATTGAAATACAATTGTACGTGTTTAATAGCGGATATCGGCTACACCTAGACGATTTAAGTAGCTATCACACGGGGCAGTTGATTAGTCGCTTTTAAATGGATAAATATAAGCGCTTAGAGACATTTGTATTAAGCGCTATATAAAAATTAAATATTATTAATATAGTATTATCTTATTCATCAATCAAGTATCTATGAGATGTATTCCGTCTGGTAACAGGCAATTAAAAACCCATAGATTTTACTCACTGATTTTAGGGTTGGCTTAATATGAGGACACAGTTTAATTACATGGATGTGTAATTATATCTTAATTATAAAACTGTCGGCGCCATTGTAGTCCCGTTTTTGGCGGCGATACATTTTTTAGTTTATTGTTGTCTTAATCACGTGTTTAGCTACACGTTGTTTAATTTCACGTGACTACTGTTGAATAGAGAAACTGGGAAAAACATATTTCGCCTGTATGAAAAGAGAAGGTCTAGTTCTAGTTAAGATGACATTATTTCTGAGATTTCTCATTCTTTTTAATTAGTAATTATAGTTATCATATAGAAGTATCGCATAAAAATGAATTTCTTTTCAAATGCCATCATATTTGAAATATGAAATATGACAAGAACTAGCTTAAAAGTTAAGACCAAACGTTCATGCCACATGTGTCATGTGTATGTAGTCCTATATACCTGATGTCCATGTTGTTTTCAGCGGCTAGTCATTTTCTTTTCGTTTTTCATCATTCCAAAACCTCAAAGTTACCATCAATTCTTATGTTTACATTATCAACTTTTACCGATCGCTTTCAGACAGGTATTGTGTAATCGCTTGACGAGTACTCAATTTCATCTTTAACATATTTTTTTAATATATTTTTATTAGTTCAAGTCACATGAACAATTCCAGATAGGAAGTAGTACAATTACATAGCCTTAATGGCCCGAATTTACAAATTAGGTTTAGACAAAGCTAGGTTTATATGCGTCATATGACGCGTTTTGACGCGTTTCAGACCAAGGTTTGTCTGAACCTTGGTCTGAAACGCATCGAAACGCGTCATATGACGCACATAAACCTAGGTTTGTCGACAAACCTCCTTTGTGAATTCGGGCCATTAAGTTTACTTTCTATGATATAAGTATGTAAGTTCCACTGATTAATGGCCAGGTGACACAATCGCTATGCTATCACATTAAAATATAAAAATTACCAGTATTCACATGACTTTGTAATTGTCTCGTTGAACCTTTTTATTTTTTCTCTCCCTTTCCATGCCGCTTTCTAAACCCTTCTTCTTCCCCACTACCTGTGGGCCTACTTGCATTCTTTATTTTTACCACCCCCCTCTCTCTCTCTCTCTCTCTCTCTCTCTATATATATATATATATATCTCTCTCCGTTTATTTCGCCTTCTCTCTTTCAAAAAAGATTTTTAACATCAACTTCGACATCTCTCCCCAGCTCTCCTGTAGTTCTTTACTTCTTCTCTTTCCAATCTCCTAAAGTGTACCACGTTAAAGGGTACCAATCGCCAAGATATGTTTTGCTTTTGATATAAGGGGTTCCGTGTGAGCGTTTCACAAAGACTAAGATCGACTTTAAGTTGGACTTAACTATGGCAGGCCGTTAATGCCACTGTTTGCTCTCACCTACAATAATGAATTATCACAAAATGTGAATTCGTGATCACGATTTGTACGTCTCTTGAGAAACCAATGCCAGTAAATGGTGAGAGCAAACAGCGGCATGAACGGCCTGCCATAGTAAAGTCCAACTTAAAGTCGATCTTAGTCTTTGTGAAACACTCCCCATGTCCGTAATCTGTTTCAAAATTTGAGTTTTAAATGTGACTTCTACAAATAGATATTGAGGTATCAATATACTCTCAGTAAACAGTAACACGACTTGTTGAGTGAAGTATGTGGCGCACGTGCATAAGGTGTTAATTAACCCATGATAATATATAACTGCAGGGCCTGACGGAGCTACCCTGAATAAATACATGTAAGACCGAATCACTATTATTTTTATCATATTATTAATTATTATCATTATTATTAGTAGAATAATTATCATTATTATTATTGGTTTATTGTTATAATTAAATATTATTCTCATTTTTATCATCATCATTGTTATATATATGAATAATAATAATATTCAGTCAGTAATAATAGTCAATTAAGTGTTGTCACAAGAAAGACTTCTTCATCGCGTTGACTTCCTGGTGTAGATCTGCAGGGTTTGTTGGCTGAACAAAAATGCCTTTTTAATAGATTCCGAGACCTTTTTTTAAGCCATCTGAACCTTAACCTTTCGTATACGCCCCGCGAGCGTGCGTGGGCAGGCAGATGTCCAGATAGTGATAAGATTTCAAATGGTCAGTTGTAAAAATACCCTCTTCTCGTGTTTGCTCATGTGAACTAATGAAAAATGAGATAACGGAGTCACGTTTCATGTTCTCTTTACTTGATATATCAGTGTACCATCCCTGCCATGCAATGTCTTCTATTGCCTTGTAATCTCGTATAGAATTCACGTGTGCGTTGGCGATTATTTACTTCATTATGATTAAAACATAACTCTGTATTCGGTTAGACAGAACTCTGGAAACGTGCATGAACATGATGGCGGCATTTGATCTCATTTCAAATTTATATCAAATCGTGATTCATTTAACTCACGTGATAAACGCGCAGCACGAAACTTTAGTAAACATGTTAGAAAAACATTCGATGAATAGTTCTAATCCGCTGATTTGGAAACCCACGGGAGACGTTAAATATGTGACACTCACACGACATTTCTCCTCACAATTTTCTCAGGTAATGCAATATATTAACCCTAGTTTAAATTCATGCTCCTTTATTTAGTACCAATTTTCACCTTATCCATGTTATTTACAGACTTTTCGAGAAGGATGTAGCTAATCCCACCATGTATGTTTCTAGTTTTATCTCGACATGTCTCTCACCCCACCCCCTCATTCTCTCCTGTTTTCTCTATCTCTGTCTCTGTCTGGCTATGTCTCTGTCTGTCTTTGTCTCTGTCTCTCTGTTGATCTCGCTATGCCTGTGCAATGTCACCTGATGCAGTTCCATACGTTGAGATAATCTTAATAATTTGATGTTTGGGGGGGGGGGGCACATACATGTAATCGATCGAGTTTTAAAAAAGGGGTCTAAAAAAGTTCAACCGATCTTGGAAATTTAGGGGGGGCACGTGCCCCCCCCCCCCCCCCCCCGTGGCTACGTGCCTGCCCTTCAAAAAGTCACGTGTCAACTGACCTTTATTCACTTCATTATGCTTCAAAAAATCATGGCGCTTTCAAGTCGATGGGAAGATTCTCTATCAAAATAATTTGATATCGCCCACAAATCACATTCCCCCAGCTTTTTAAAAATCATGCTTAAAAATCGTGCTATACAATCTAGCCATTTAATCATTTACATCTAGCAATTTCACGTGGGTATATATACTCATGGTCTTTGTATGTGTTTTCTCATTAGTTTGTGCGTCATCTTTTTGGCTCACGATCAGTTCCTCCTTTCCTCGCAGACACTTACTTTATTCCTCTCCCGCTCACCTCTCCTGCTTTCTCTCTGACTCTCTCTCTCTCTCTCTCTCTCTCTCTCTCTTCCACACACATACAAATGTACACGCACATACTTTTTCCTAGAGATCAAATCAAAATAAATCATTACATAATAATCAATGTCAATAATTCATACAAATACAAAACTTTATTTCGTTTTCATAACACAAATAAATTATTCACAAAACAGTGAGCAAAGAAGGAGAATAATGGAACGAAATCACTAAAATAATAACATACATACACAAGCATTCCGAATCCCAACCATACACCCATACCCGCGCACACATACCAAACCCACGCAAGTCCCAAAACATCTTCTTATTTCCATTTATATATTTGTCTCCCTCTCTCGCGATCTCATTTTTTTTCAAAAGTTTTTTTATTGACTCCTCTTCTTCTCTCTTGCCAAATGCCACACACATAACACAATACACACGGTTCACGCACACACACAAACATAAAAACAATCTCACACACACACGCACTATTTTTTTTCTCTCTCTTGATTTCTTTCTGCCTCTAGCCCACTCATTATCAACCCCTATCCCATGTGACATTGCCTTCAGCACACACGCACATACACATACACACACACACACGCACACACACGCATACGCACCCTTTTTCTGCTCTCTCTCTCTCTATCCCTCTCTCTTTCACTCTCTCTCTCTTTCTCTCTCTATCTCAAACTCCTCATTAACCCCTATTCCATGTGACATTGCCTTCAGCACACATTCACACATACACACACACGCACACACACGATCCTCTTTCTGCTCTCTCTCTCTCTATCTCTCTCTCTATCCCTCTCTCTTTTAATTCTCTCTCTTTCTCTCTCTATCTCAAACTCCCTATTAATTCCTACTCCATTTCCATCAACACAAACACACATACAAACACACCCACACACACACACACGCACATCGTCTCATCCTCCTTCCTCTCTCTCTCTCTCTCTCACACACAAACACACACATGCACATCGTCTCATCATCCTTCATCTCTCTCTCTCTCTCTCTCACACACACACATACACCCTCTCATCCTCCTACTAATTCCTGTAACATGTGACATATTCTTCAACTCTCATATCTCATGAGACAGTGCCTGACTATGGAATGCAATTTGAAGATTTCCCAAGACATGTAACACTTTGACTTTTCATCTTTCGCTTTCTCTCATCGTCCGAATTTAGCACCAGCGAGGGATATGGATGTAAACTAGATGATCTGATTATTCAGGGAGACAACATGGTAAAGTAAGTTCACACAGGACCGTCATATGCTTAAACTTCAACGTGGCAAAACCTCGAAGCTCTAAACAAAGTATGATCCACTAATTTAACAACGACAAGGTTTACCGTAGGACCGAAGCAACGAGTGTTGAAAGCCGGTTTGAAAGTACAAGCCAGGAATTAAAGGTAATAAACTAATTCAAAGTTTTGGGAAATTTTGAAAATTGGGTGGATAGTGAATCTTTACAATTGTTATATATTTAGATGCCCCTGTGGATGTATTATAAGCACTAAAAAAATTAACCCCTAAAACACTTCTATTTTTGAGAAAAATTGAATATAAAAATTTACCGGTGCTCCCGGTAAATTTTGACAAATTTCAAATAGCGCCTACGGCCGTACAATGATAGCTGCGACCATGAAAATCTCAGAATATGTAGTCGTGATATATCATTTCCAAACGGGGATAGCCAATTGGTCGATTTTAGTCAAGAAACATTGTTTTATAGTTAAATTAATATCTTGACCTTGAGAGGGAGCTATGCAACATAAAGAGTTTATTATTTACAATTTCATAATTTTAGACCCGATTTCAAGCGCGACAACGATCATTGAATATTGTAGGATCGCATAGCCTATGCTTCCAATATGTTCATTTGAACCGAATCCATGACCCCATACCAAAACTTTGTATTACCTTTAATACCATCTTAATGTTTATAAACATCACTTTTCAGGAACGAATTATTCATTTTCCAATACGAGAAACCACGGACAGTATTACATGATAAAGTTATTGTCATAGTAACAGCACAGTGGTCTGGGCACATGGAGACTGGTTTAATTGACACATTATCGATATAGTCAACATAGTCAACTTGCACAAGCCAGTAATCTATTCTCGATGACATATTCAAATACTTACTTCTATATGTATATTAATTCTTAATTTTGTTTATCTTTCTCCATACATCGATCATCTTAAACTTTTTAACAAACTGCCTATAGTTTGTTGGTTGCTTATAAACTTATTTATATTTATTTCCCATCACGTCAAGACGTGGATTGTTAACACAATTGAAATCACCCCCTGCGATTAAAACATGTGAGCCAGTAGGCCTACCATCATACTGAATCAAAATCTTTTCCATTTTTAAGAAAAATGATTCTTTATTCTTTTTCTGTTATCTATGATGGTAATTATTTGTTTTATCAGGGAGTCATCTGGCAGATGATATATATATATATATATATATATACGATATATATTTTAATCATCCAACATGTAGATACCCTTTTTCAAACATTTTCCTGAAATTTATCTGGATTTTAACCATCTGCTATAAACGCTCCTTCCAAACATTTTCGCACTTCACATTTCCTGGAAATTCTTGAAATCCGCCTCTGATTCGCATTAGCCCTATAGACTCACAAATATAATTCAAGTAATACCAGGGAGGTGTCACCTCCCTGGTAATACGTTGTATCCTTACTAAAGCAATAAGAGTTCAATTGTAGATAACTACTGTGCCGTCAAATAAAAAATACTCTGATTCTGCTTCTCTCTCCGATTTTCTTTTTCCACTTCTTTCTCTCCCTTTCTCCTTTCCCAGTTTTCCGTAATTTCGATAGACGATCGATTTCGAAGCAGACAAAATAACAGTGGAACAAAGCAGCAAACCGATGCATCAAGAGTTCTTCCTTTCCGGTACTGGTGAGGGCGTTGCGTCGGAAAACGCGCACTCCTGGAAACTCTATTATGATGGTGAAGACTGCGTCATTGTTGATATGTCGTTGGGAATAACGTTATTGATCTGCATGCAGTTGCTTTCGCTGATTTAGTTCACACCTGTTTCAAGAAGCACAATCCACGTTGAATGGCATTCTTAGTCTGTGATTTTTGCCGGCGTTGCGAAATCAGACTTAGTTGTGTCGTAGTCGAGTGATTTGTACACATGACTGGGTTCGATCCCCGACACGGCACTAATGTCCTATAGCATGGCATTAATCTACATTTGCCGCTCCATACCAGGAGAGAAATGGGCACCTGGTATGATGACGAGAGCCTTTGTGATAGTAATTGCCATATACCCCCACGTACAGTATCCATCATGGTAGGAATATATATGTATTTATATCCCGCATACTAAGAATCTTGCAATCTGATTGGTCTAAACGAGGTCACATAATCAATGATAGATAGATACTATCTCCCTGCGATAGGACTTTTGTACAGTATTTTTTTGCTGCCCCACACGCCCATTGAATAAGCGTAGCAAAGTAGGTTACGCGAAATGTCAATGTCAATGTCAAATGAACGCGCATCGACTTTATTACATGTATGCATGTTGTGCTTTGTAAAATCTAGCTGAAGCTAAACTGTCTGCAGAATCAGTTCTTTTGTTTAGGTAAAATTCACTTTAAATAGACCTTATTCCCGATGTGGGATATAAAACAAATATTAACCTCCTTTACTCGGGCAATGGATACAAACTATCATCCCCTCGGTGATTATAGTTTGTACCATTAACCTCGTAGTCGATTAATATTTGTTTACTATTTATCTATCTATCTATATATCTATTTATCAATAAACAATACAGCCACTACCTTTAACCACTTTCTTCTCCGACTGCAGGTGCATCTTTTGTTTTTGAATAATATAGACATGTGCTTTGGACTGCTATAAATGGCTTTTTTAAGGGCACATGTATTGGTAGTATTGTCCTACATTATCCTATTTACATAGCAAGTTCCATTACTAGCAATATGAAATTTCACCTTTTATGTAATAGTGAATTTCGACTTAAAGTAGTTACTCTGAAGGAAACGGATCGTCATGTGAGTCAAAAAAAAGTTTACACCTAGAAAATTGCTAATCATTTTAAAAATCATCTATGAACAGTAAATTATTATACATCTTATGAAAGAGTGTTTTATGACAAATCATTTGGTATCATTTTTGTGTGGTATGTGTTCTCGCTTGGATGAACAGGAGGCATTGTTTTCGAGAGTGCAAAAATCGACTTGCGCCAAAGTTGCTTATGCGATGTTTGAATAAAACAATCGGGATTTGGGTATTAATTCGGTCTTTGCAGATCCAAATAACATCCCTAACAAAATTGATTATGCCACACATATCAAATATCGAATATCAAATATCAATGAACATTTTGTGCGCGCGCGTGTGTGTGTGTGACTTTGCTTCTGCAAAACCATAAGCAATGCATTTCATTTGATACATTCAATTCATTCTCTCACTCCGCTATAATCCCAACATAATACATGATGTAGGCATCACTTTGGCGCAAGTCGATTTTTGCACTCTCGCAAACAATGCCTCCTGTTCATCCAAGCGTGAACACATACCACACAAAAATGATACCAAATGATTTGTGATAAAACATTCTTTCATAAGATGTATAATAATTTACTGTTCATAGATGATTTTAAAAATAATCAGCAATTTTCTAGGTGTAAACTTTTTTTTGACTCACACGGTAGAATGTTCCGTACCTAGAGAAACATGTTTGTCAATATTCTATAGACTCTTAATGATATTAGACTATTCCAGTATATTAAATTTACTTGTAAAAAATATGAAATCGAAATAATCTGTAATCACGTAAACCACTCCTATGTTTCACAATAAACCATTATCACCAGTTACAAAAACCACCGTTTGCTGAACACTATTTATGTTTAATTTGTTTTTAATCATAAATAAGTGTTTCTTTCATACATTTCGCAAGTACTGGTAACAAAATAAAGCATGCTTTCTTTTATAAACGATCGCAAGTTTATAGTTATGACTTTAACCGTGTTATAATTATGCTAGACAAGATAGAAAACCCCTTCTTCACGTTCTCTCTGACTTTAACCGTGTAATGATTATGCTAGACAACATAGGAAACCCCTTCCTCACGCTCTCTCTGACTTTCACAAATTTGCCCTTTAGTTTCCATAGAAACCCGTCCATGTAGAGGTTTTTTCGCGAAAAACCCGTTGACGAGGCCATTCTATTTTCTTCTCTCTTATTTTCTTCGAGCGGCCAAACGAATTACAAACCGTGTTTCGTGTTGCGGAGATGACGAAACGAGTAAACAAGTAATAGATGCATGGCAAGAAACTCGATGTGAAACAAGGAAATATAACAAAAGAGAGATCGTAGCACGACGGGACATCAATCAGGGCTTCTTAAATTGACGGAATCTTGAAATGTCAATTGCATGTGTCGTGCAGGCTCGTTTAAAGGGATAGGGTATCTTTGCCTCAGATTCTAAACAAAACCCTGGATTTAGCTCATGCTGTGATCATAATTATAAACCTTTAGGTCAGTCAGGAACTCCATGGCTTTTACAAGCCGATCGCCTGTCTGATTATCAAGATATTTATGATTGGAGATCGAGATTTCAAAAGCCGTTTTCCCAATGGTTTTTATAACATTACAGTCTATTGGGATGGTAAAACCGGTTACTCAAAGATATTTACTTTTTTTAAGGCACATCATGATCATTTTGTAGAGCAATGTTTTAAGGGCTTGAATACTACACCATATCACAGACACTGATAACACGTAGGGCCATGCATCACAGATTTGTAAAACTGAAAACATTGTTAAACGATGCCTTTAATGGATAAAGTGACATACCGGTGTTAAATTGTGTGGACCTGTTGTGTTTTTTTTTAAAGCTAAAAGGCATGAATTTGTTGTACTTTGTCCAGTTTTAATCCACGGATATCCAGATATATGTGTTTGCTTTTGGGGCAATCATAGCTGTGGAGAAAGGGATAACGAATAGAAAATATTGTGGGCCACAAAACATAATTTTTAATCTCGGTGCATGTATACCAAAAACATACATATTCGGTTCAAAACCATATAGGTTAACATGAATCCTTATAATTCCAATTGTGTCCATATTGCAGTTGATTTACCAACTCTTGCTTGCGCATTGATGTAAATCAGTAAACAAACGCAATTTCAAGTGAGAGGCGGACCAATACAGAAAGTATCGAATGGAACTGTTTACCCTACTCTTCATGTATTTTAGGGGGAAAATAAATGGAAAAATGAATAAATAATTAGATCAAGATAATAATGAAAAATGATATTAATAATAATAATGATAATAGCAATAGTAATAATATTAGTAATATAAATAATAATGATAATAGCAATAGTAATAATATTAGTAATATAAATAATAATGATAATACTACTGGTAACAATTATTTTTAATTTGTATTATCATTATTTTTAATCTTTATCATCATCATTTTGAAATACTATGATGCCTTGGATTCGACATTAAGAACACAATAACTTCAGTGTAAAAGTGAATCCTAAGAATTACTCAGTCTTGTAATAAAGTTCATTTATTTGTCAGGAAACTGAATATCCACATAAGCTTTGAATAAAAACAGCAACAAAAATATAAAACAAACCAAACAGAAATATCAGTACATAATAAAATCACATATATATATATAAACCTCCAACTGCATATGCTGTCAAAGAGAGTAGGTTTATAGCACAATAATTTATTTAAATACACATGCATCTTCCCCTTAACCTTGTACATACATATTAACAACTGGGAATAGATCTGAGAAACTGAGCTTACGTATGGCAGCCGTTTGACGTAAGTATACAAAAGTGTGACAGAAAATACTCAATGCATAAACATCATTTGAAATGCTACCTTTCGCAGACGACACTCTTTGCAAATGAATCGATACATCAAAACTAGTGCACAGTTATCAGCAATTCAAATTGCATGACGACATTATTTATTCCTTACTGAAATTTGTTTACTTTCTTAAAGCGTGGACTCATGACGAACGGGTAACCATGTTTAAAAAGAGGTAGAAAATGTGAACAAGAATTATGTAAGAAGGACAGAAAATCGAGCGAAATAGAAAACCGCGCGAGGATATGAAAAAAGGAAGCAGAAGGAAAAAATGGAGAATGGGATGATGTAATATGATCCTCGACTGTTAGATTTGATACATGTTTAGCGTAACACAGGTATATATGAATATTACATACAGGCTGTATGATATTGGGTCGTTCTTTTTCTTTGATTCTTGCTTAGTCAGCCGGTAAAAAGTATTTACATATCAGCTTCTTTCAGTAATGCAAAACATCACAAACACACACTATAGGATGTGATTCCGTTATAATTACAAAAGTACAGAAGAAATAAACAAGCAAAAAAATGCTTGAAGGAAATGCGGCATGAGCAAGAATACATTTGACATTCATCATTGTGCGCATAGCAAGCAATCAAGCGACAAATCCAGATAAAAAAAAATTACCTTTCCACTTCCTTCATTCAGTAAGATTTCTTCAAGGATGTGCGTGCAGAATTCCCGACGATTATTCTGGCACAGTCAGAGTTATAATCAGAAATATAATCCGGATTCCTATTTTCAAGATCTGAAACAGATAAATTGCACTTTCTTCGTATCTCTCTCAGAGTTCAGAAGCAGATGTGATGCGATGTATTGGTGTGGAGCGGAATGATGAGATAAGGAGATGAATAGATGCACCAATCGTGTAGAAACGCACCGTTTGGAGAGAGAAAGCGCGGGAGAGAGATAGCGCGGGAAACAAGGGATCGCCAAGTGATGCGGAAAGGCACAAATTTATCCGTCTTTACACGCAGGCGACTCAAGTGCGATTGAATAACAAAGTAACAACTTCATTCTGAGCTCTCCACTTACAGGTAAAGGTGAAATGAATAAATTACTTTATGGGCTGAAGGCTAGGATTTTGTCTATTGCGTGGGCACAAATAAAATCTCTCCCTCTCTCCCCCTCCCCCCTCTCTCTCTCTCTCTCTCTCTCCCACTCTCTCCGTCTCTCTCACGTTCTCTTCGTACGATTGGTCATCGCACTTATTATCTCATTATTCCACGCAATGCCTTTGAAAACCTGCTTATCACTCCTGCATATCTATTTTTCATGAATAATAGAAACCGTAATCCACTTAAAATGCTTCGCTATTGGAACGTGTTCTAACCTCTGTTTATCTGGATGACGAAAATATAAAATAAACAATACAGTCGTTCTCTTTATCCAGTCATATTCATTTCCGATCTGCAAATGTCGTGGCATAGTGGTTCATTCAGATGACTCTAAATCCAAGAGTTGAGGGTTCGAATCCCAGCCTGGCGCTAACGTCATTTGACAAGACATTAATCCACATCTGCCACTCTCCACCCAGGTGTAAATGCGTGCCTAGCAATTGATGGGTAATAATGCTTGCAGGGCCCTCAGAAAGAGCAGCATTAATGCTGATGAGGCTTTTCTTGGTAAACGAAATGATTTGTATAGTTTTTTTAGTCACTATTGTTATTGCAGTTATCATAATTATTGTTATTATTGTATTCATTATTATTATCCTTGTGTGTGCGTGCATGTGTATCATGAATCTTGAAATAGACATGAATTAACTGTAAATTCCATTTTTTTTACGTATTCATTGGATTATAAGAAGGAAATAAATATCTTCTGAATCTTTAATCTTAAAAGATCATGACGAACTGGATTTAAGATTCAATCGATTAGATGAAACCGTCGCATGCCCGCGAGAAGGACGTAACAGCTATATAGTGTTAATGAGAGTTAAGGCTTTCTAGCGGGCTGCCGACGAATCGTGGATAGGATAAGTAAAAGGCATTTGCTCAAATCGCAATGTATCAAATAAATAACCGTGGCTCTATACTATGATGGCTTCTTTGTATCCGCCATGGTCTTTTTAATGCTCCTGCGACAATCATTCCGGTCTTTATTTTGTAAAAAGTATAGAGTTATGCTTGGGCTGCAGTTTAATTTTACTTTAGGTTTAGAATTAGGTTTAGCCGGGTTTAGGTTTTTCTTTTCAAGTTTAGTGTTGGGTTGAAATCAGGAATTCTGCTTTACCTGAGTCACAACATCAAACCGACTCAAACCAACCGACACCTCGCCATTCGGGTTGATGTAATAAGCCAGTTCACGGTTGCAGTCTGAGCATTTGTAGATAAAGGTCATTGCAGAACAAATTTTGAAATACACGGAGACGAAATACTGGATACGTGCTCATGAAAGTTATGTTACATTATTCATTCATGCACATTCAGTGCACTCCATTTTACACAGGTGGAAATTCTTTGAAAAGGGGGAACAAAGGCTATTTATAAAGCACCTCCATCGCTGTAGGAGTGATTATTTCAAAATGTACAAAGTGGGACCTCTTCATGTGTTGAAGATCTGTGGATATTCGGGGTCATTGCAGTAAGGTGCTAATCGTGAACTGGTCTATTCTCTGTCCGGTCTGGTGTTGGTCTGGTGTTAGTCTGGTGTCGGTCTGGTGTCAGTCTGGTGTCGGTCTGGTGTCGGTCTGGTGTCGATCTGGTGTCGGTCTGGTGTCGGTCTGGCGTCGGTCAGGTGTCGGTGTGGTGGTAGCAGCAATTTCCGTACAACTATTTGAAATGTCAGTGCCTCAGCCTGTCATGATGAAGTTATTGATTTGTTATTTTGGCGGCCTTAATGATGCCCTATTCTTGCGCTTACATCCTGATCGAAGCCAGCATCAGCTTTAATAGCCATCATAGCTGTGAGATATTGTGTTAATAAACTCCCACACGCTGCCGTTTTAATGACATGTTTAGCCTTTTGCGTACACTGTAAAAAAATAATAGTCGAAATAACTCAATAAAATTGAGGAAAAGAATTGCCTTATTTTTATTAAGTAAATATTACCTACGGCATCTTAAGTAGAATTTACTTATTTTGCTGAATAAATTTTTACTCAGTTAAATCGAGTTACATTAACGTAAATAATTTAAGTATTGTAATCATTTTAGATAATTAAAAAAAAGCTATGATAGGATTACATATTGCACGATTTGGTACCCATCTAATCTAACAAGTAACATCCACTAATCATTCACTACTTCTATTTAAGATTTAACCGTATATATATATCTACCACCATCACAAACTATTACATACGCTTCAATTCGACACATATTGAAAGGCTCCAAATTTTATATATACTTGATCGTAGCATCTTAAAAGGAAAATTGGTTGACAATTTCCTGAAATATCAAGTTTTTATTTGTTTTGAACTGGGTAACAATTAAAAATTGTCTTGTCTTTGCTTAGCCATGTTAAATGAATTAGTAAATGTTTTAAAGTCCTTAAATTTTCATTCAACCACAAGAAAGAATTGTTTTATTTAAAAAAGAGTTTAATTTGGTCTTAATGAATATTTATAAATTATGTAAATATTTCTATTACGCACTGCATCGGTCCTTACTTTAAAAAGATAAGAATAATCAACATAAATTGTTTGAGTAATACGTATAATTTCTGATTTTGAGTTAAAATTACTAAATTAATACAAGCTGAAATTACTTAAAGTTCTTATGTATTTGATTTTACTTAAATATTCCACGTATGTTCTACTAAATTGAAAGTTTGAGTTAGCAAGACTTAAATTTAGTGCGTAAGTGGCAAAACTAATGTTTTCAAGTAAATTCTACATGGAAAAAATACGTAAAAATTACCAATGAACAATTTTTTTGTTTACAGTGTAGCATACATTTGATTGCTTTTTCGGATGTTATTTGTTATACTGTTATATGTTTTCGTGTGAATGATCATCACTAGCAATTTCTTAAATGTAAAAAAGGGCCAATTCCTCACCACTGATAAGAATTTTTAAAATCTTCACAAATACATATATATAGTCAGGAGATTCCTCGCAAGTCAACCTCAAGATTGCCCTCAAAAATGTAAAAAGTAAGTACATGGAATCGACAGTTTCTGTTCCGTAAAATTCCTATGTCACAAAACGATGTGGTGTTATGCCAAACTATTATAAATTGAAGACAATAGGACGTTTGGAACACCGTAAGTATGAGCCTCCAGATCAAGAAACACAAAGTTCTTTTAAAAAGCAACGCAAATAAAGTGATTGACATCTTGTTAAAAGGAATACAAAATGTCAAGTACCATCTGAGAAGCAGAAATAACTCATTAGGGCATCGAAACAAGTTAAAGAGAAGGTTGAGTTCTGGGAAGAGGTAACAAATAATTTGTGAGCGTTATCATTGTTATTATGCAAGGGTGGAAGAACATCAGATTAAACATGTTCCCTGAAAAGCATGGCTCTTCAAATTCCTTCATATTCTAAATATGACATGAAACATCGTACCAATCCGGGGTAGGTTTTTTTCGCCATGTGCTCGTGTAGTCCCATATACATCATTCTGTGTACAGTGCTTGTAACTTTGCCAAGATTTGGCCAAATTTCTTATCATTTTGATGATTCCAGAACCTTGCAATACACACAAATACTTATATACTAGATGATCAACCTTTTCTGATAGATTCCACACCGTTTATTTCACAATGCAATCACATGACCAGAAATCAACTTTATCTTTAAGTAAAACAAAATGGTAATAGGCTCATTTACATGACCCAAACACCATTTTAAAACTTCGTCAAATGTTGGGGTCTACCGTTCACACTACTGGAAACACCCATTAAAAACCGTTGGCGTCGAAGTTTGCTCATACATATTTTGTGGTGAGTAGTGCGAATGCACGAATCGTCGGCGCCTGCAAGGGTTAGCACGGAAGATTTTTTGTTTGTTTGTTAAAGGTTTTTTTGTACTGCATTTCCGATATTTCAAATAACTTTTGGAGACACTCTCTAATTACCGTCAAATTGTTACGATAAATGATTGAACGAATCCACTTATTGCGTATTTTTCTACTATAGCATGTTCTAGAGGGGTACTTGTGGGCGCTCTACATCCCCACACCATAATGACTTCAAGCAAAGACATCTGTATAAGAGCCCCCCCCCCCCCCCTCCTCCAATAATGTTTCAAGAACCACTCCTGGTATGTTCTGCATTCACTAACTGACCTGACATTTAAATCAAAGCAACAAAATATACCCTGCAAGACATCTTAAATAACACTTGGAAGACATTATCGACATCATGTTCATAATACTGAAGTTTTTGCTGCAAAATTAAAACATAACACGTCAAGGAAATTTCTACTGAGTATATCTCGAGTGACCCATTTAAACATCTGCTGTGCAAAATAGTATACACTATTTTGCAGCTGACTGGGTAGGATCTGTAGATAAGAATTACCAGATATCACATACATTAGTCATGAATTATTGCCTCGATTGTTTGAAGGCACTCACTCGCAATTTTGTCGTATCAAAAAAGAAATTATATAAGGAAGGGATATATAGAGATATAGAGGGAGAAGGAGTGAAAGAGAGGTAGATATAGTGCAAAGAGAATGAAGCAAATTGAAAGAAAGTGAGTGAGAGAGAGAGAGAGAGAGAGGGAGAGGGTAGAAAGAAAAGTTAAAAGAAAAGGGACAGAGGGAAAGAAAGAGCAGAGAGAGAAAGTGTAGAGAAATAGAGAGAAGTAGAGGAAGAGAGAGAGATAGAGAGAGAACTGGAAAGGGGGAGCCCGCCCGGGAGGGGAGAACAGGGTAAAAACTGTACAGGTCTAAAGTTACGAGGAGTTCGAATAAATATATCAAGTGACAATCGAAACAGATTGGTGGCAGGATATATATAGATGAATATAACAGGCTAAACATACGGAATGATATTCATACATGATTTTAAAGGATTGTATAGCAAATTCGCCCACGCAACCCTCGAAGGAATATACTTTATGCGCATGAATTCGATTAAGTCTCAATTTGCGACTAAATCGCAGTATATGGGACCAATTTACTTTGCCGATGATCTTGAAAGATATATCATTCATTCAGCTGAAGGTCAAGTGAGGTATGAAACATAGAAACGTGCAAAGTCTGTCGTACTACCTGTGTTTCTATTTTGAGCTGTTTTCTCAACGATGTGAACTAATAATCAAATATATTACATTTTCTTCACAATACCTGGATTGTAGGGACATGGGGGTATATGAAAGACATAACATCTGCCTGGGACCCGTAGCACAACACATACCACTGATGGTAACTTTGCCACCAATGGTAACTACCATGAAAACCTTGATTTTGAAATTTCGGTTGGCTGTTGAGCCCTGTTACCATGGTAGTTGCCTTTGATGGCAAAGTTACCATCAATGGTAAGTTATACGGGGCCCTGTGGTCTAATAATACGGTTTGACGTCCCCGCATTTTATTTCTATCCGTATCATTCGTGCTTATACGCAATAGTTTTTATTTACATTTAATTCAAGTGATTCATATCCCCCAACAGTTTTACAGTAATTTGCCCTCTTATGTAATGGGCGTTCCCAGCTCAAGCATTTTTTTTTTTTTTTTTTTTTTTTTTTTTTTGGGGGGGGGGGGGGGGGGGGGGTCGACTCCTTTTGCTTTTGATTTCATTTACTGTTCAGTTCTATTTGTTTATCCTTTATTATTTTGGAGTGGACTTAGCCTTTAACTGCATTCTATTAATGACGAATACATGTTAAGTTACAGAAATACAACATTTAAATTGTTTGAAATGAAATATTTATGACGAAATCTACCAGTTGGTTGTTATGTCACTACATGCTACTCATGGTTAGATGAAGTTTGTTATACACAATTTAATAATACATGTTTGCAAGTGTACTAGTGAATATGCACTGTACGCAGGTTAAGTCACAGTTAACGAGACTTGTCAAGTTCATTGTCCGTTTATTGTGACTTAACAAAGTGCATATCACTAATGCACGAGATTTATTATATGTTTTGTAAGATGGGTCTACAATATGAGTATAAATTCGAGAAATTGAAGGTTTTATCACCAAAATGCACTCCCCGTGCATATTGAAAGATCAATGCACGGGCGCACAAAATGATCCATTTCGACGCTTCCTATATGCTACATTCTTGAATACATTTTATAAGATGATAGAACGTAGCGTGCAATATTCATGTGAGGCTTTGAGTCCGTTTCATCTAATACCAGGGGTGGGGTGTTTCATAAAGCTGTGCGTAAAATTTACGCATGACTTTACGAATGACTTGAATATGAAGAGCTAAATGGGATTCTCGAATCCTTTTAATTGCATGAGCTATAGTTGAATTATGCAGATGTAGATTAACCTTATCATTATTAACAAAACATATTAATGTATAGTGTATTTCTGGCTACAATTTAATCAAGATTATGGGAAATACAGTCACACTTTTTTTAAATGTCAGGAAAAACTTTGGGTATCCTATTTGGCTCTTCATATTCAAATCATTTGTAAAGTCATTCGTGACTAAACACCCCCTGGTTTACTGTATATAACACACTAAACTTTTTCTTGGGCGACGCCTGAAAGTGTACGACATTCAAAGTCCCTGATACTAGCTTTATTTTTAACAAAATAAGGACGTCACAAGTTCTTCGAAATCAAGATCATAAATGTATCATGATTCGCTTTTCCTTTGGAATTTCTTTCTATGTTGCTATTTTGGGTTCAATTCTTTCGTCATGCCAGACGCCATGAGTGGCAAGGTTAAGCCGATAGGCCTAATTGGTGCACATATTAACTAGATAAAGCGCTGAATGTAGTAACATCAATAACACTAACGTCATAACAAAATCTCGTGACTATTGGATTTATATAAATATCTACTTGATTTAAATACCAATTCTTACGACGATTTATTTTATTTTGCTGTGTCACCTTCTGATTAGATTATTGACTTAGCATACACTCTCTCTCTCTCTCTCTCTCTCTCTCTATCTTTCCTCATTTCTCTTTCAAATGTCAAGTCATGTTTTATGCAAAAGGCAGCATGCCTATAAAGTTTAATTGGAATTATTGGCGTTGCGCTATGTTTTCTATGCCACATTTCCACTTTTCTATTGTTGAAAAAGTTGCAATTTATCTGTTTATCTATTTACAAAAAGAAAAACATGAATATATGAATATATGTGTTTCCTTGTGACAGGTTAAACGTTATATCAAAGATAGTGATTTGGTTAGGAAAAAGCTAAATTTGACATTTGAAAGCCATTATGCTGCCAGAAGTGGGAAGATTTGTTACGCACTCTCAGATGGCGAGGTTTCCAAAGACACTTTCTGTCCTACTCCATCTTTAAACATACTGAACACTGGGCCCTGTTGCATAAAACTTACCATAAATGGTAACTTTTCCATCAATGGCAACTACCACGGTAACAGGGCTCAACAGCCAATCACAATCAAGGTTTCCATGGTAGTTACTGTTGATGGCAAAGTTACCATCAATGGTAAGTTTGGTGCTACGGGGCCCAGGTTCTGTTTTATCACGTTATGTTATCTATCTATGCCATGAGTCTATGTATATGTTACGTAAAGTTGTATGCAACATGACTGTGAGCAAAGTGAATTTCTTTGGGAAAATAAAATATAATTGAAGTTGAAAAACTTCACTTTTCTTTTCTCTCACCCTCTATTTTTGTCTCTCTCAATCTTAGTCCTTTTCCATCTCCCTCCGTTTCTCCCTGTATGTAGATCCCTCCCTCTCTTTCTCGATCATTTCGGCTCTATTATACATCTCTCTGTCTTTCTGTCTCTCCCTCTCTCTATTTCTCTGTCTGTCCCACTCTATGTCTCACACACACTCTATTTCTCTCTCTCTCTCTCTCTCTCTCCCACTCTATGTCTCACACACTTCCTCTCTCTCGTTCTCCCCCTCTCTATGCATGTAGGTCTCTCTCTCTCTGTCTCTCTCCGTCTCTCTCACCACACACCCACACACACAATACACACACACGCACCCTCCTTTTCTCTCCCTCTCTCTCTCCTACCCTCTCTCTATATCCTTCTCCCTGTCTCCCTCTCCCCCTCTCTCCCTATCTCCATCTCTCTCTCCCCCTATCTCCTTCACTCACCCCCCCCCCCCCCCTCTCTCTCTCTCTTTATCTCTCTCTTCGAGTCGCATCTGTTTAATACGCAAGACGGTGCATGGTAGGACACGGTATTTCTCAACTCTTAATCGTCAGGAATATGGGCACAACAAATTAAAGAAAGGCAACTTTTGATCAATCTTCTATAGAGGCTGCATAATCTTCATGTATATTTCAAGAGCAAGATGCATCGATAATGTATCCACAGCTTGAATTAGTCAGGACATTAATTAAACCATGTCTGCAGAAATTGACTGGTATACGAAAAGTACATTACATTAAAAATCAAATACTTTTACGGTTCTGCTGAATAAAGATATAATCATATAAATCAACATAATGATGTACATGTACTTAGACAGACAACAAGCAAAGCATGTCATTTATATCTGATAAACATGCACACAAATTGTATCCCATTTACCCTGTTCAGATTATTGCATTCAGGAGACAAAATATTTTGCCATATGTGGGGATATCGGGTTTCATGTTATTGCTGTTAGCGGAGTGCTTTGTTTATGCGGCCTTTATGAACAAAGGATTTTCATAATTTAAAGACTAACTTATGTTTTGGCAAGGATATTATTCTGTCACGACTAGTCTGGTAGAAATCTGCAGCAAACAACGAGCTTTTTATTTTACCTAATTTGATCCGATTAAAGACGCGGTTATCAGATGTTAACACTATGCACGGGATGTGGCTTAGTGGGAAAGTTCCCGACTGTGAACCACAAGTTACGGGGTTCGAACTCCTGCTGCAGAACTATAACGTCCATTGGAAAGACATAAATCTACATTTGCCTCACTCGACCCAGGAGAGCTCTTCGGTTGCCGGAGCTAAAGCCGGTGTAATAATATCAAAAGTCCTTTTGAATGCTAAATCAAGAACGGTATTTTATGATCATTATTATTATTATTATTATCCTTATTACTATTATCATTATTATAATTTGTATTATTATTAGTAGTAGTAATAGTAGTAGTAGTATTAGTAGTAGTGGTGGTGGTTGTAGTAGTAGTAGTAGTAGTAGTAGGGGAGTAGTAGTAGTAGTAGTAGTAGTAGTAGTAGTAGCAGTAGTAGTAGTAGTAGTAGTAGCAATAGTAGTAGTAGTATGATTATTATTATAATCATTATTATAATTTTCATACTTTTTATCATCATTATTAGTATTGTTTTTATTATCATCATTCGTAGTACTAGTATCATTATTATCATGATTATTATTATTATTATTATTATCATTATTACTATATTTATCATTATATACTACTACTACTATTATGTTACGAGTTTTTATCTATATGTTTCTTCTTTCTTCTATTTTCCTTTAGAAAAGCATGTAATTCAAACGAATCTCCATAATTATATGGACAATTAAGATTGAAATTGTAATTGAAATGCAAAACTATCTAATTCAATGTTAAATATTTGATTACGTTGACATGGAAATAACCCTGTATTATCATCAAAATTACAAGAAATTGGCCAGATCTTCCCTTGAAAATCAGGAATAAGTAAAAGTCCAACACACAAACATGGGTACATGGGGTTACACAAACATGTGCCAATCACATTTTGGTCCAAAGCTATTTATTGTATTCTAAATATAAGAACTTTTGAAGAGATATCTTTTTCATTGGACACTACTTCTATGATATTCTTCGAAATGGGGAAAAAGAATAGGATTTTTTGTTCTCACTTTGAACAAAACCGAATCATTTCTTTAAAATAATGTTCATTATCATGGAACCGAATTCATGTTAATTACTGGTATTGAAACCTCCAGCTAATATGAGGCAGGCAGGACTGACACCGCGATAATTGGTAGATGGAAATTGTGGTTCAGTGCCGATGGCGTGGCGTATACCGAACCATTAGGGGATGGGGAGTGGGAAGGGGGAGTGGGAAGGGGGAGGGAGAAGGGGTAGGGGTACCGCCGTCATGTGGGTATACCACATGACGAGTGATCACGGACGTCACTCCTCTGGAGAGTGAAAATGTAGTGAAAATAGAGTGAACATTCACTCTTTTCTTCTTAGAGAGCACTCTAAAATCAATCGATTTTCACTCCTAAACAAGTGATCACGGACGTCACTCCCAAGAAAGTGAAAATAGAGTGAAAATTCACTCTTTTTTTTTAAAGAGAGTAGGCAACGGTCTTACTAGGTAGATGAAGTGTGAGTGAAAGAGGCAATTGAGTGAGGGTTGGTGCTCCTTTTTATGTCCTCTCTCTCTCTCTCTCTCCCTCTCCCTCCTCCTCTCCCCTCTCTCTCTCTCTCTTTATGCCTATCTTTATGTGACTAAACCTCATGTAGCTCCCCCTCATCTCTATCTTTCTCTTTTACACACACACACACAACGCTCACACACACACACACATACACTCTCTCTTTCTCTCTCTCTCCTCTCTTTCCCTACCCCCTTTCTCCATACTTACCCCATTCACTCCCCCCCCCTCTCTATCTCTCTCTCTCTATGTCGCCAATCTATCTATATTCATTAAACCCATGCTTGCATCACTCTCGTCCACATTAGTTTGAATCGTTTACTAATATGAAGCTGCACAGAAGCTGCATCGCTTCCTCTTATGCCCCATCAGTTGCTGAAGCAAAGTGCAATTGCGAATCGAGACAGATCATGATTCCTACCGATATTGCTCTTAATGAATAGATAAGTAGGTGCAATCACTTGCTGGCGTAACTGTCACCATGTCTCATTATATATGGAAAGGTTGGTAAACAAAATGGTCGCGGCTAGTCAGCACACAGTGTTTCTGTAAAACATGCTAATTACCTCAGTCACACCGCCAAACCTACTCCACATCGAATCCAAACCGACCACTTCTCGAATAATACCTGTACAAAAATATTTGTTTGATCGGTCTGTAGTCTCTCCGATGTCCATTTTGTCCGTGTGACTATGGTTTAATGCATGACTAAGCACTTTCATGATCCGAGTCTCAAATAAAATGTAAAAGTTATTATGCATCTGACTACGCTCCACATAATCTACAAACTGATGTTTCAAACAGATACCAAGCTAGGCACTTCAATCTGTGTCAGTCCGTGTTTTCTGTTCCAAAAATATGAGCCTATCTTAGTCAGTACTACCCTTGTATTATTTGTATTACTGTAATTTACCTTGTATTAGGTATTAACTATATCTCCTATCCGTGTCGATTCGTACTTGTACATTGGGCGGATGTAATGTTGCTTTTATGTTTAAAATGATGTTTTGATAAACTGTGTAATTTAAACATTACTATTAATCTAGAAATATGAATTAATTTTTGGAACACATTGTTCAGCATGAGTAGATTGTGACGTTTATTCGTACAATACGAACACACCGTAATAAACATTACATTCTGAAAAACACCATTGATATTCATATTCTGTTTAACCGTAATGTGTTCAAATTTATTCTCAATGGAGATCATTAACCAGGGTAATATGTGTAAAGCGCCATGAGCGTCAGAACCTGGCGGATACCGGCGCTATATAAATAACCATATTATTTTATTATTTTTATTAACAGGCAACTACCAACAAGTAGATTTTTTCTACGAAGTGTCACGTCCTTAATACGTGAAGGTGCAAAGGCGCCAATTTAAAGCTCCTCTTATGCCGGTTGCATACGACGTTATTCGCTGACGTGATCTGCGTCAGCGACCTTTACTCTCTTTGCCACGGCATATATATGTATTTATATTTATATATATAATATAATATTAATAATAATAATAACCTTTTAAAGTCCACTCCAAATTGTATTAAGTTAAACCGAAAATGGAAATTCTTTTTGCCTAATTGATCGTGAGCCCGGCAGCCACTGAGCAGCACCAGATCGACGTTGCTCTATCCCTTATTGTTGAACGCCAAACAAGGTAGCAGCAACTCCCGTCTTTTAACGTCTTTTGGTATGACGCGGCCGGGGTTCGAACCCACGACCTCCCGGTCGTGAGGCGGACGCTTTACTGACTGACTGTATGTGTGTAAATTTATATACTATACAATACATACATATGTATTTATATATATATGTATTTATTTTTATGTACATATAAATTCATAATTATATATGTATCAACCCCGTCCGACAAATTTGTTTTATCGATTTCTTTTGCTTATTTTTGTAAATCTTATTTCTATCATATGCTGAAAATGATTTCCTCTTTTGTATTCCCTTTCCTTCCTTTGTTGCCTATATATATTTTTTTTAAGAGTTCTAAAAACATATTAAAGGCCAGCAAATGACGATTTGGGTCCTTATGCATCTTAACCTATTAAATAGGCGCCTTCTTCTCGGGTTATTTACACTCTAATGACCAGGGAGCGGGCTACTCAGCGTTATTTCATTGTCATTAGAAGCGTGTCTGTAATCGATGATGAAGGTGGATTCATAATTGATAAATGTCAGCGTATGGAAGAGAACCAATGCGAAACTGACTTTGTAAAACTTTCCTGGAACTTCCTGTTGTCTGTGCTACACTAATTTGTAGTATGTAAACAAAATGCATTGTCTAGGGGGCTAACGGGCGTGTGTGCCCCCTGCCTTTACTGGCAAAGGTGGATAGAGGAGGGGGAAGAGATATAGAAAGTTTAATTTCTCATGCTATAGAGTAAGAATGAAAATATAACACATGTGGGTCGTGTGAAAGGAAATTCTTAAATTGCAAGTATATCCACTTCATACTCATAATAATAATAATAATAATACAGCATTTATTATGCACCATCGATCTAGTAAAATAATCTATATCAAATAACACAGGCAGGGAAATGGGATGAACTTTTTTTCATGGTTACACATGACTAAAAAACAACTTTCCTCTGATCCAAGACTGTATTAAATCTTAAACATAATGATGTATCGATTAAGCTTTTAACAATCTATTGAACCTCTTTGTTGCTGCTGGCCCCTCAGAAAGCGGAAAGCCACGTACAATCAACCTAAAGGCCTTCGGTCTTCATAAACTATTCATTATCTTTTGGGCGAGACTCGTTCATGTATCCATTCATTAATAAGCACACGAATATCAAAGGTTATATGGGGCATGAGCTGATGGTGAAGACCACGGACAGATACAGGAAGGTTTCGTGTTTTAAATATTTAATCAACGGTGTGAATTATTAATTGGCCGCCTGTTATTAACCGAGAGAACACATGCAGCGACACGATATCAAGATGGCAACATGTTCGGCGGAAACGTGTCAGGTTATTTTTTAATCTAATTATATATCTAATAGGAAATGAACCCCAAAATGTTGAGTTGATCGCCATATTAAAAATGAGTAAGTTAAAAATGTCTTGAAATTACTCAATGACTCAATGACTTAATGACTCAATGACTCAATTACTCAATGACTCAATGACTCAATGACTTTGACGATGTTTGAGTTAACTGAGTGTGGTTTCACTCCTTTAATGCAAATTATGAAAATGTATTCGTTGTCATTGATAGAGAAATTACTTCATGCAATTGCAATGATTATAAAGTAAGACCGTCATTTTTATACGTGTTGGGATTTATTGCAGTCAATGAACGTACGATTTGAAATATTATGGAGAAGTCAGAGTTCTGTTCAGGTGAAAGTAGTTTGTATGCCTTCTAAATATTTTATTCTTATACTACTACTATTAATACTACTACTACTACTACTACTATAACTACTACTACTACTACTTCTGCTACTACTACTGCAATTACTACTAATACTAACAATGATAATGATATCTGGGTTTGTAAATACATCGACAATGTCTCAAGCACTTTAGAGGTATACCCTTACCCTCACCATCGGATTCAGGCTTGCCCGCACATCCCACTCCCTGTGGAGCATTCCAACAAGGCGCACTTTACAGACTCTCACAATGCTGAGCGAACTACAATGGTTTGTTTGTATGCATCCTACCGGGTACCAATTAAGCACCGGATTGGAGAGTGGCAAATGTTGGTTAATGGCTTGCCAAAGAGCATTCATGCCCAGCTGGGATTCGAACCCTTAACCCTCGGATTGAGAGCCAAGTGAATAAATCATATACAACGACACCTCCACCTTCTTATATAGAATGATATCCAAGTCATAATGTTACATGGACATGGGTGTGCCTGAGACGTTCTCATGTTACGAATATACATTTATTACATTTCAAGTTTTTACCAAATTGAGATATCACATTTCTATGTAGTAATATATAACCGTTTACATACCTCTCTTTAGTATGTTGAATAAATCTGATTGGTCGAAATTGGAGTCCTGGTTTTAGCCATGCCCGTCTAACGGTCAATAGTTAATGAGAAAGATGCCCGTTGCCCTTGGTAACGGGCCGCAATTTTCCTGAAATCCCCATTGGTTTACGTGTAAAAAGTTTCTTTCTGCGAGCGCGGATACCATACAGTGCAGTATGTGTAGAAACAGCCCTGCGATTGATCGTAACATTTCCAGCAAAGATTAACAGACAGTGTCACAGATTTTCTGTGATGTTTTAACCAATCTTTACTCAAGAAAATGATAAGGTAAGAAGTCTTTGTAGATTTTGTTGTGAATTCGGTATAGGCCTACAAAATATATATGGACTGCTTTAATATTCGAGACATAGCTGTTTCTATACTGCCTCTCATAGCAGTCAATATATATAATATCTCTGTGTACCTATTGTCCATTTTCATCAAGATGGGTGGACTTCTTACAATTATGATGATTTCAGATTCTTAACATATCATGCTTACGGGTACGTAAAGGTATCACATGATAATTTTCTGATTTTGTTTTTCTTCACAATGTCATCGTATGACAGGTACTCAATTTAACATTTAAACGACAGAATAAACATACGGTAAATAAAAGATTAATGACTCACCCGATGACAGCACACTGACTTGGGTTTGGACCCAGGACCTACTGCTTCTCAGATCACTGGTCCAATCATTGAATCCTTGGCGAAGGTGAAGCAGATATGAATTGCCTGCTGACAATGAACCTCCCTTGTTGAAAATCTATTCAAAAGAGAAGTAGTTTACTATATATTATTTCTCTCTAGTCACTTTAAACGAAAAATTATCCACGAATTTCGTGACATCCATCAATTTGTTCAGTAAAACCTAATTTCTGTCAGAGGGTATGACCTAATTGTTCTTCTGTAGCATTCTACAGGAACTTATCATTCACTGAAATCAACCCGCAATTTAATTCTTTACTTTTTTTATATCAGCAATGCCTTAAAGGTACTATGTCCCATTTGCAGGCCAAAAAAATGAAAAAGTTAAATTCCAACTGCATTTGAAAGATAATACTAATTTAGAACTTCCCTAAAAAAAGTGGGGCTTGAAAATGTCTTCAAGTGGGAAAATAACGACTATTAGTTGTCAAATCGACTTTAGGGCTATAGAGCCCAAAAGTAATAGTCTTGATTTTCAGACAATTGTACCGAATGGTCATACGTTTTATGCTGCACAAAGATTCAATCAGTTTAATCTTGGCCATCACAAGAAGTGGGTTATTGATGTAGACAAATGCTCATGTACCCTTTACAACTCTTTTCATGTTTGTTAATTACCAAAGAAGAAAAAAAAGCCAGTCAGTCACTAAATAGTGTCTGACAGTGAAGTCTAGCAAGTAAACGGGTTCCCTTGCATAATTTGAATACGAGGACACTGCTAACGTTTAAATTTCACAGATAGGACATACATGACATATTCATAATTCCTGCAAAGTTCTACAGAATTTGAGGTTGGCTGCAAAAGGGACATAGTACCTTTAAAGAAATTACCACATTGCTCAAACCCCGTTGATAAGTCTGAAATTGTTTCTCTCATTACCCATCTATTCATTCATAGTTAATTCATGCCAGTTTATAAAAGTCATTTGAATAATCGCATCGGGAGATTGCCCTGCCATTAAAATGAAGTAGATGTTTGTAAACGTAATTTATTGCATAAGAAAATAACAAACATATCATTTTGAAATATCCAGCCTGTTTAATACGAAATAATAACGTTTTCAATTTGAACCAGTGTATGCCTACCAAATCACAAGGGTGCGGCGATTGTTGATGAAGAGTTCTGGTTGCAAAGCTGTTTTGGTAGGGAAACGGCAGAAGGCATCAACTGTATGCTGGGCAGTTACAAAGATTTATGCATCTCACAGGCCAGTGAAACGATAGTCGTATTTTGTACAGGGAATAATTGATCTCCTCTCGGTCGATGTAATTCTATCACCATCTCGTTCGGGCAGAGCTCCGTGAGTAATTACCGATCATGCTGAGATGAGGAGATAATTGAGATGAGTATAACACTAGAACGAATTCATAAATGAAGCGGGATAGCGCGAACCAACCATTGTATCAGCGATAACCAGATAGAGGAAGCGAGTGATACCACTTAACGCGGTGCGCGAGTCACATTGGTAAATAGTGGGCGTGGAAAAAGATATTGACTATACTGCAAAAGAAGAAGAAATAGGAGAAAAAAATGGCGCCTGGATGGTCATGCATGAGTGATTTCCAAAATCGAAGAAGGTAGTGACCTTGATGAGATGTTAGAGACTATGTCTATGAAATTTGAAAGGAAAAAGACATGAGGAAAGCACCCAACTAGGAATCACAAACACTACGTGCAAAACGAATGCGATTTTTGGACGATAAGGATAAGGATAAGGAAAAGGAGAATATTAATGGGGCAGAATGTGAACGAAAACAAGGCAATGACGGAGGTCGTCATTGCAAAAATGAGAAAAGCATCGTCTCAAAACAGTTTTCGATCAAAAGGGGAAAAACGCAATGATCATATATGAAAGGAAAGATGCCGTATACGATGCTCTGGAGCCCAAAAGTCATAAGATATCAGATATGTTGTGTGCGTACGTGCGCGTTTATATTCGTGTTGTTGGATGTGCTCTGTGTGTGCGTATGTGTGTTTGCAGGCGCGTACGCAGGGGAGGGGGGGGGGGTTTGGGGGTTAACCCCCCCCCCTTTGGTATATTTATGTGTGTAAACCCCCCTTTTTAATTATTTAAAAAAAAAAAAAAAAAAAATTACTCCCATGGCTGACCTAAAAAAGGTGACCTTACCCCCCCCCCAACGGAGCAAAATGTCAAATTTTCAAATTTCGAGAAACCCCCCCCCCACCCCCCCCCCCCCAAAAAAAGGGTGACCTTACCCCCCCCCCCCCCCCCCCCCTCAACAAAGAAAAATGTCAAATTTTCAAATTTCGAGACCGAAAAAAAAGTGTCCTCTTATCCCCCCCCCCCCCCGCTTATTCAGCGGCTGGCTGAGTCGTTGCGAAATTTTCGTCCCGATTTCAAAATGTTAAACCCCCCCCCCCCTCCCCCCCTTCTTGAAAAAATCCTGCGTACGCCACTGAAAATTCTAATGAGGATTGTAATGAATATAAATATGTCCAGGAATGTAAAAAAACTAAACTATTATGATAAAGACTGAAAATTTGATACAGAAATATTACTTTTTTAAAACATATTCTGATAATATACAGTAGGTTTGCGGGTGCACCATGTGTGAGAGAGAGAGAGAAGGTTGAGGAGTCCTGAAAAAGGACTCTGACTCCTGACGACGGATATAGTCAACCTGTTCGAAACGTCGAGCCACTCATCCTCTCCAAGCGCTATAGTTCCTCTTAGAGCTATATGCTAAGAAAGATTACTGAGTCAGAGTCCTTTTTCAGGACTCCTCAACCCTCTCTCTCTCTCTCACACACATTGTGCACCCGCAAACCTACTGTATATCTACATCACCATTATTCTGATAATATTCTCCAACGTGAGAAAGGCTAGCAATGAAACTGCAATTTTTGGAGAGACAGTTCCATTGCTAAGTAATCGAACAGGAGTCATTTGAAATTTTGTTAACTGGCTTACACGTTTGAATAAGACCATTACACCGTCCCTGATAAGACTATTTTAAGCCAACGCTTACTGAGTTTCATCTCCTTTATCTCGGTAGAGTGCTGCAATATAATAATTATTTGGAGATAAAGAGCAGATATATAACTCTGTGCCCTTTCCTAGGAAAATTATGTCAAACTACTTCCTTGGAGTGGGTATAAAGAGTAATGTGATACGTACTCTAGCGGACTATCATCTCTGGCTTCAAGAGCATTGTTAATGATGTGCGGGTGGCAAAGTGGAACTGGGAGAATGTTGACCTTTCATAAGCAGCCTGAGAGGGCCGCAACATTAAGTTATGTTGTCATGGAAACCGTCTTTGATATTTTGTGATTTTTTTTGTTGAAATAATTGGTCCTGCCTCGTGATACGGGGACACGTTGGCATGGTCTGATAGTGGCGGTTGAAATGTTCGCTATGTTTCTGTGACGGTAGGACTCCGTAGGAGCTCTTGATTTTATAGATCCTGGAAACTCACGGGCAATTCAAATGCCCCATTGTATGCCTCATAATACGTCACTTTCGTGTTCGCATTTTTCAATACATGAAGGCCAAGGTTTTTTGTTTTTGTCTTAGGTTGATTTTTACGAAAGTAGTACTAGCTACGATCGTGTTGAATGCCGAGGCATGGATCTTTTATAGGATGTATTTCAACGAAAATTTTGATTATTTGGGTACATCACTGATTTAGGAACTTGCTTAAATACTTAGGTCAATGGCGGTGGAAAAGTTTTGAAGACACTAAAGAAAGGACTGTCTGTATATAGAGATACGACATTAGTGGATAATGGTCATGGTCAGGGCCGTCGCCAGTCAGTACAAGTCAGTTGCATGGAAACACGCATCTTGCGAACTGGTCTGGGTACCGTCTTTAATACCAAGATTTGCAGTGCACTGGATCGATAGTGAATACCCCCAATTATTGGATTTAGCATGGACTGGCAATTGATGTGGGAATTCGATTCGATTCTAATCAATCGCAACATTTCGTGGGGCACCGTCTATTCAAAATGATAATAAAGTTGAAATAAACAGCGCCATCAACGTTTTTTTTATAAACGTTTCTTGAGCACACCGAGTAGCATCGCAGCACCTTAATTATGTAAACATTTGTATTTACAGAGACGCCCTATACATTATTGATATACAAAATGTCATAAAGTCTGATATGAAAACAAATCAAAACGATGAAAATTGATATGAAGTGTACATTATTGAAAAGACTCGTCATAAGTAACATTGACATTTCTGCTGTGAATCGGTCTAAAATAAGTCAAAAGTAGGCCTACTTCCATTGCTATATAGTAGGCTTATACTTCAATTGCTGCAGTAAAATCCATGACTGTACAATGCTCACTGGAGCGCGAAAACGAGGGAACTCCCTCGGTTTTGTTGTGTTTGGGGAAGTGTACAAAGAGAGAGAAAATTGACTCCTTTTGATGTAAATATAGGCTACATGTACTTGCGACTCAGTACATTCAAAACGTTCTTTCAAAACAATCAGACGTCCCCGACTTGTCTAGTACAAAATCGTCTTCTGTTAATTCGCGCCATACCAGAATTGAACTTTGTTAACGGTGAGCAAATGTCTGCTTGTTTGAAGTGATCCAGTAATATTGGCAAATAAACAACTATCGCCTCCTGAAGTTCAAAGTACCCGAAGAGGGATCTTGTTTGCTTGCATTAAGGGAGTGGGACGTGTCTGCGTGGTCGTCTGCTTGCGAAATTTGTTGGCGTTTACGAAGGCGGGAAACAAGTAGCCGTGCATTGAGATTGTATCTGTGATCGAGTTGATGTTGCTGTCGTCCTGCGTGATCCGACCCAGCTTTTCTCTCAGGATTTAATCATAAGAGGGAAGGTGTCACCAGTACTCTTATCAGCAATGGCTAACTTAGGTAAGAATTTTTTATTCGTCATATCGCAAGATACGGTCTGCAAACTAGGCATGATCACCACAGTACTGCGCGCCGTTTATAGAGCGTACAACTATGGTGTATAACCAGATAATGTGCCGTGTACTATCTTCTTTTTCTCTCTCTCTCTCTCTCTTCTCTCTTCTCCGTGCAAGCTTTTAGGACTAACAATAAACCTTGAAGGTTTACTTTTCGCATTTTCCATTCATATCCACCTTGCCATTCATAGGTTTTGTTACCGTCACGTCACGCTTTGTGTTTCATACGAAGTAAAGCCATACACACTTCCGTGGGCGAGGCTGGGCCTCTAGAGAATTAGTATTTCGCTTCTTGTAAATGATACAACGTACAAGAAACACTGCCGTAGTGTACTGTATTGATAGATAAGAAGGCAAATATATAGACCAATCAACCTGAACGCAACCTTTCATATTTCATATTATTAATATCTTTATTCCAAAACTATATGTTTTGATAGCAAGTTCTTTAAAAAAAAACGTTTAAACATTCTCTTAAACATAGTCTACTAGACATAAACAAAATACAAGTACAGAAGTTTAAAATTGAATACCGCTGAAAATGAAGTTGTTTGTATTGTGAACAACTTTATTTGAAGACAAACGTGTTTTCGGTTATTTTATATGATGTCATAGGCACAATGTAAAGATGCCCAATTCAGCCGATTGCATTTTGTTTCCCATAAAGACAGTTATTGAATTGGAATTGAATTTTACCTAGATGGAATATTGTTACAGTAATCATTTGTTTAATAGTACTATAGACCTTCTGCCATGTTATAATGCAGCCTGTCTGACATGTACTATGACCTAGTTATTAGATGTTGTCTGTATTATCTTATTTTGGTACATCGATAAAATAGACCCACTGTTTTGTACATTATGTAATGTTTAGATGGGTTACAGAAAGCTCTAATTTGGGACAATTGTAAAGTCATGGGACCCAACTCCAACGGATATTAAAATATACTCCACACACTGTCTCCTTATTTCTCGTACATTTACGTTATTTTTGGTCAACAATATATCCCACTTCGAGGATCAGGACTAAAAACAGAACAGATTCAGATTACCCGTCTTATGAGCAGCATACAATTGCCATTAAATAGTTTTAAAAAAAATGATAGTCCCAGAGTTTGTTGAATGTAGACGTGTAAGCTGTCCACTTATTCCGTTATCCAGTTAATGCACATAACAAATATTACCATTACAGTTTCCTTTGACTATAATGAAAGACGATATGATCTTAAAATGGAATAAAGCGAAATGTCCTCCAACTCTCTCTCTCTGTCTCTCTGTCTCTCTTCTCTCTCTCTCTCTCTCTATCTATCTTTCTCTCTCTCTCTCTCTCTCTCCCTCCCTCTTAACGCTCCTTTATCTCTTTCTCTTTCCATTTCCCCTTTTACCCATGAATAAAGAGCATTATGTTTCGCCCAAGGGTAAGTCAGAAAAGGAAGATTTTCGATCAATAACTTTGTTGTGAGCATTGAGAGTGGTATATCAGAAGAAAATGCTGAATGGCGTTACCCAAGAAGTCATTGTGTGTTTTTTAATGGAAGACATACCCACAGTAAAAGACATGTTCAGGATATTGAATTTAAAGTTCTTTTATAACATCCAAAAGGAAAAAAAAATTACTTGTAATAATTCGCGTCTGGGGAAGATGTCTGAACTCTGGACATCGAAACTCTACAGCAGGTGCATTTTTGTTTTGGATATGATACAAGAACTTTCAAATCATTATTACAACCATACTGATGAAACCTTTTTATAATATTTAAGATACTTTTGTGTACAATGTACAGTTGAAATCATGAAATTGCATGAAGGGGTTATTCATGTACTACTCCAACCGAATATGCAACCGAAATTTGAAACAATTAACCCCAAACATGCATCAGCTATTAAACCCAAAATCGTTCCGTGTTCGCATCGTCTTTAGTGATTTTTTTTTATTTTTAATTTTTCATTGTTTCCTTTTTTTATAAATAAGAAGATGGTTAGAAAGAAAGTAATATCTAATGAAATGAGAAGTATAATAAAATCATCAAATCTTACAGCCTATTTGCAATTTACCTTTGGAATGTTGTATTGAGATATGTATGAGATTACTATGATGCGTTAGCTCTCACACGTATGCTGTGAATGTAAAGAGACGAAGTAGATAATCAATTATTGAATATTTAACATGCCTTATCTTCGGGTACAAAGTACATACCTTTCTGCAACAAAATATAAATAGTGACGTGTTATTTGTAGTGAGGAGTTTGTACACAGACGATGAATGCCAAGCGGGTACTCAAAAAGACCAAATTCCAAACATGATAATGGCCCATATCACTCACAACATTGGGCTCTAATTCGCAAATTTGAGATGTGAACCTTGACCCTACCCTTTGTACAATGACGCCCAATAAGTAAGGATTGTATCCGATTCGTTCCGTAAGGACATCGATTTGTTTTCTTAAGTAGCAATACAACAGGCTAAATGCATTTTTAAAGGGGTTCTATTGTGACAGAGAAAATGTAAGTTGGCCTACATTAGGGTAGAAGCCTAGCATCA
>JAVYIG010003405.1:0-197539 GCA_035222895.1 Strongylocentrotus droebachiensis | reverse complement strand
TCTCTTCAGTCTAATGGTTTTGCTATAAAGCCGATTTTCCAATCGCCTGAAGGCCGTTGTTTGAGACAGTTTTGCTGTCTATCAACAAGACAATCGAGAATTTTAAAATGTGGTAGAGAAAACGAGAGATTGAACCTTTGGCAATGTGTGTGAATCGGATCGCGATCTTGTTAACGGGTGAGTATTGTGTAGTTAAATAACACATTTTCGTAATGTAACCAAATTTATGCATATTATGTCTTTGTGAAGCGCCTGATACGAATGATTACATTCACCTGTTAAGACTAATTGTATTTCAATAGTCAGAATTCAAATTGCAAACATAGGTTGTTAGGTAGGATAACCACTACCTAACAACCCGTTATAATATGCAATTTGCATTCTGACTATTGACAGAAATACAATTATCCGTAACAGGTGAATGAAACAATTCGTTTCGAGGCACTTGGTTATATTACACAATTTGCCTATTGTTATTTGTCGGTTTCAATCACTTATTTATTCTAGGTATTTGTTGTTGTTGATGGTGACACAGAGAGACAAAGAGGGATAGATGGGAGAGAGGGGGATGGAGAGAGAGAGTGAGAGAAAGAGATAGAGAGAGAGAACGGTATCACAGTATTAATTAAATTATATGTGAAATAGCTCGTTTTAATAAGGACAGAGATGTGCAATTATTGCTAAAAGATTAGGGAATGCTGTTGTATAACTTAGCCCAGTTGTTTGTTCAGGGTTGGGGGAAGGAACGATTATTTTACCGTAGCTGATAAGGTCTTGGGGTATAAAATATATTTTCAGTTAAATTATTTGGTGTCGTGTTATTGAGGATTTTTAAACATCATTACACTAATAAGGAATTTCTGGCGAGATTTCAAAGTCTCTGAAGTATTAAACAGAAAAATGTAATCTAAGCTTATTTTCATAATAGTTCTTCCTGCTCTATTTTGTAGTTTTGTAATTGATTTATATATTTATCATAGGAAGACTGCAATATCATGTCCGCATAATCTATATAAGGTAGAATAACAGATCCAATGGATGGTTTTTCCTAAACGAAGGAGAAATTAAAACATGCGACCAGCTTTTTCACAAAGATGATTTACATGTACATCCAACTTCAGTTGAATTTCACATGATTGATTACATGAACATGGATAGTAATGCAGTGGCGGATCCAGGGGGGGCCGAAACGGCCGCGGCCCCCCCCCCCCCCCCCCTATTGGCGGCGCAAAAAAAGAAGAGAAAAGAGAAGAGAAAAGAAAGAAGAGAGAGAGGGAGGGACCGATTTTGTGTTCCCAAAATTTCCGATAAAGGGTTACTTTTCACGCAACAAAGTCCGGCCCGTAATACACACAAATCCGGCCCGCACTGACTTCACACACCGAAGATAAAGGGGTGCTTTCAAACTAAGAGAGGGAACATACATGCGCGTACCCTAGATAACACTGAGTGGGTGGGGGGGGGGGGGGGATGGGAAGGGGAAGAGAAAAGTCGGGTGAGAAAGGGGGAAAGACAAGGAAATGGCGCTAAGTGACAGTAACGACAAATAAGGAAAAAACTGTAATCGGGAGATTTGGGGTCATTCCAGGAGGCTTGGGAAACGTTATTGAATAGAGGGGGCCGGGCCGGCCGCATAAAATCTCGAGCCACGGATTAAAAGTTAAACGTTACAAACAGCCCCTGCTTTTTAAAAAAAATTGAAAAGGGCACAATATTTTGGATGTCTTTCAAATAGAAGCTATATACTAAACAGTCAAATTTTAAATTAACGGTAGGGCCGCTTCACAACTCTTATTTTGCCCTTCATTTGGATTCAGCTCATACCAACTCGCTTGTGCTTATATTTGAACTCATGTTGGTAGTGATAATGGACAGCGGCGGCGATCCTGGCCCGATAGAGGGACACGTCCCCCCGGAAATTTAGATATATAGCTAGAAAGAAATATACATGTAGCGGAAAGAACGTACATATTGGACTAAAGGATTTTCTAGAATGTATAATTTCAGCATTCTACATTGCAAAATCTCGCTTGGTCGCTACGCCCCGGCCCTCGCCCGATAACACAAAACTAAGATATGACGCTCCCGGTCGCGATTATTTCATGGTTGGTGTATAAATAGATCTTTTTTTCCCCTTTCATTTCTACTGACCTAATTGTATGCTATCACAATCATGATTGTTTCATTTTCCATTTAAAGCATGCGTAGCTAGGGGCGGTAGGGGCAGTAAGAGGACATAGGACGAAAAAAGGAGCAGACAAAGAAACAATTTTTGACAAGTCTAAAACGGTACAACAAATCATCTTCTTTCTCTAATAATTTAATGAAACGTTAAGCTTCTGCGCTTTGCGCTGGAGGGGGTAATCTGAATTCAGAGAAGGATTGAGGGTCGAGAATAGAACAACGAATCATCTTCTTTCTCTCATAATTTCATTAAACTATGAAAGGTCAAAGCTTCCGCGCCTCGCGCGGAAGGGGGAAAATGAATTCAAACAAGGATTAAGAATCGAGAATGAGACAACGAATCATCTTCTTTCTCTCATAATTTAATGAAGCGTCAGAAGCTTACGCGCTGAAAACTGAATTCAGACAAGGATTTAGAGTCGAGAATGGAACAACGAATCATCTTCTTTCTCTAATAATTCGATGAAACGTCAAAGCTTCCGCGCTTCGCGCGAAGGGGGAAACTGAATGCAGACAATGATTAAGAATCGAGAAAGGTACAACGAATCGTCTTCTTTCTCTAATAATTTAATGAAACGTCAAAGCTTCCGCGCTTTGCGCGGGAGAGGGGGGGGGGGAACTCAATTCAGACAAGGATTAAGAGTCGGGAACGGTACTCTTTCTCTAATGATTTAATGAAACGTCAAAGCTTCCGCGCTTCGCGCGGGGGGGGGGGGGTATGGAAACTGAATTCAGACAATGATTAAGAGTCGAGAACGGTACAACGAATTGTCTTCTTTCTCTAATAATTTAATGAAACGTCAAAGCTTCCGCGCTTCGCGCGGGAGAGGGAAGGGGGGACTCAATTCAGACAAGGATTAAGAGTCGAGAACGGTACTCTTTCTCTAATGATTTAATGAAACGTCAAAGCTTCCGCGCTTCGCGCGGGAGGGGGTATGAAAACTGAATTCAGACAATGATTAAGAATCGAGAACGGTACAACGAATCGTCTTCTTTCTCTAATAGTTTAATGAAACGTTAAGCTTCTGCGCTTTGCGCTGGAGGGGGAAACTGAATTCAGAGAAGGATTAAGAGTCGGGAATTGAACAACGAATTATCTTCTTTCTCTAATAATTTCATTAAACTATGAAAGGTCAAAGCTTCCGCGCCTCGCGCGGAAGGGGGAAATGAATTCAAACAAGGAATAAGAATCGAGAATGGGACAACGAATCATCTTCTTTCTCTCATAATTGAATGAAGCGTCAGAAGCTTACGCGCTACGCGCAAGAGGAGGAAAACTGAATTCAGACAAGGAATAAGAGTCGAGAACGGTACTCTTTCTCTAATGATTTAATGAAACGTCAAAGCTTCCGTGCTTCGCGCGGGAGGGGGTATGGAAACTGAATTCAGACAATGATTAAGAATCGAGAACGGTACAACGAATCGTCTTCTTTCTCTAATAATTTAATGAAACGTTAAGCTTCTGCGCTTTGCGCTGGAGGGGGTAATCTGAATTCAGAGAAGGATTGAGGGTCGAGAATAGAACAACGAATCATCTTCTTTCTCTCATAATTTCATTAAACTATGAAAGGTCAAAGCTTCCGCACCTCGCGCGGAAGGGGGAAAATGAATTCAAACAAGGATTAAGAATTGAGAATGAGACAACGAATCATCTTCTTTCTCTCATAATTTAATGAAGCGTCAGAAGCTTACGCGCTGAAAACTGAATTCAGACAAGGATTTAGAGTCGAGAATGGAACAACGAATCATCTTCTTTCTCTAATAATTCGATGAAACGTCAAAGCTTCCGCGCTTCGCGCGGAGGGGGAAACTGAATGCAGACAATGATTAAGAATCGAGAACGGTACAACGAATCGTCTTCTTTCTCTAATAATTTAATGAAACGTCAAAGCTTCCGCGCTTCGCGCGGGAGAGGGAAGGCGGGACTCAATTCAGACAAGGATTAAGAGTCGAGAACGGTACTCTTTCTCTAATGATTTAATGAAACGTCAAAGCTTCCGCGCTTCGCGCGGGAGGGGGTATTGAAACTGAATTCAGACAATGATTAAGAATCGAGACCGGTACAACGAATCGTCTTCTTTCTCTAATAATTTAATGAAACGTTAAGCTTCTGCGCTTCGCGCGGAGGGGGGGGGGGGGGGGGAACTGAATTCAGACAATGATTAAGAACCGAGAACGGTACAACGAATCGTCTTCTTTCTCTAATAATTTAATGAAACGTCAAAGCTTCCGCGCGGGAGGGGGTATGGAATCTGAATTCAGACAATGATTAAGAATCGAGAACGGTACAACGAATCGTCTTCTTTCTCTAATAATTTAATGAAACGTCAAAGCTTCCGCGCTTCGCGCAGGAGAGAGGGGGGGGGGGGAGAACTCAATTCAGACAAGGATTAAGAGTCGAGAACGGTACTCTTTCTCTAATGATTTTATGAAACGTCAAAGCTTCCGCGCTTCGAGCGGGAGGGGTATGGAAACTGAATTCAGACAATGATTAAGAATCGAGAACGGTACAACGAATCGTCTTCTTTCTCTAATAATGTAATGAAACGTTAAGCTTCTGCGCTTTGCGCTATAGGGGGTAATATGAATTCAGAGAAGGATTGAGGGTCGAGAATGGAACAACGAATTATCTTCTTTCTCTAATAATTTCATTAAACTATGAAAGGTTAATGCTTCAGCGCTTCGCGCGGGAGGGGCAAAACTGGATTCAGACAAGGAATAAGAGTCGAGAATGGTACAACAAATCGTCTTCTTTTTCTAATATCAATTAATGAAAGGTCAAAACTTCCGCGCTTCGCGCGGGAGGGGGGGGGGGGGAGGAACTAAATTCAGACAAGGATTAGGAGTCGAGAATGGTACAACGAATCCTCTTCTTTCTCTAATAATTTCATGAAACATTAAAGCTTCTGCTCTTCGCGCGTAATGGGGGGGGGGGGGGGGGGGGGAGGGGAACAGCGAGCTGCCCGAATATGAATTTGTTATATCTTTTCTCGTATATTTTGGTGATAAATAACACTTTCACAAAATACATATTATCCTCAAATTTTTGCTCGCTCGCTTCGCTCACTAGCCGAATTGTGAAACCAGAAAATTACTTTTTCGGGCAAGAGGCTTCAGCCCCCCCCCCCCCGATGAAAATGTTTAATGAATACGACCTTATCAGTATTGGTATGTTGAGTTGAAAAACGGTCTGCGCAATTTTCAAATTTCCGGCCCCCCCTATTGGAAATTCCTGGATCCGCGCCTGGTAATTTCAAGTCTGTTAAAACTTGTCGAGCATATATTTCTGTTTCAATGAGAATGCTCGTGGTTTTGTCCTGATTAACGATAACAACTTATTTCTGATCATCCACCTGTCCAGGCTGTGACCATTACCGTATTTAGGGTCAATTAAACTGTGTAGGTGGGTCCTTATGAGCAGGCGCGGATCCAGGATTTTTTTAGGGGAGGGGCCCAATTTTTTTTTTTTTTGCTCCCAAAAATTTGAAAATCGCGCCGGCCGAAAAGTCGCTCAGTAGGGGGGGGGGGGGGGGGGGTAAGCGGACATTTTTTTTTTGGAGTCCAAACAAAAATCGCCTCAGCCAGCCGAAAAGTCGCTCAGTGGAGGGGGGGGGGGGGGGGGGTAGTGAGCACATTTTTTTTTTTTTGGTCCTCGAAAATTTTAAAATTTTCCCAACCCCCAAAAAGGTAAAATCGCGTGATTTTACATGATTTTTGTCTCAAGGGGGGGGGGCCGGGCCCCCCCCCTGGATCCGCCTCTGCTTATGAGAAAAGGAAATCACGGTGTCATCAGCGTACAAATGAAGTTTGCATGAATGAAACACAGAGGATAAATCGTTGATAAAGATTATGAATAAAAATGGACCCAAGAGAGATCCTTCGGGTACCCCGAGCCCAATAGTCGATTCCTCGGAAATACGGTTGCCAAACAAGTTTCAATTTTGTTGTTCCTTCATTCGCCCAAAAAGTATTGTAGATATGACAAGGTAAGGCAATTATAGAGCATAAACATTACCATTTCTGGCAAAAAAAGGCACGAAGCTTACAGAGAATTCCGATATATTTTGAGACCTTATTTGCAATGGTAAAACGACACATGTTAAAAGATAATGCGTCATCTAAAATTACCCTTATAGCCACTTCACAGTTGGTGAACAGTTCAAAGAAATTTCGGTGATATATATTATATTTCAAAGCAGAAATATCACAGTATTTTATCATTTACTTAACATAGAACTCTGTAGCTGACGAATGGTTGAAGTCAATATGTATGAAAAGCATACCCGCATTTTTCTGAAAAAGAGCAGAAAATCTCTTCACAATGTCGGGGTAAGAGGAAGCATGTGACATACACATCATATACATGTACCTATACAACCCTGCAAATGCTAGAATTTAAAGGTAAATTTTGAATGCATGCTATTCAATGCGTCCCAGAAAAAACGAAACCGAGATTTATCGATGTTTTATCATAACTTAATCACAATTATAATTAATAAATGACACATATTTGTAAAGCTTAGATCCTCCTCTTTCATTTGATGCAACTCTCACGCATCGTGATGGAATTTTCACGCATGAGTGATTAAAAACAATTTTGAAGAGAGGAAACCAATAAGTCATTTGGCGGGCGGTATCTGAATTTCAGGGGGAAAATCACATTTCTATCAAGTTCAATTTCTGCCCTTTCATAATATAATAATGATAAAATAATATTGGATTCTTATATAGCGCACGTATCCACTCATCCGCGACACCTATACACGACACCTCTATATGACACCTCAATCATGAAAAATGAGTCAGGAATTAAAAAAAAAAAAAAAGTTCTCTTTGTTTATTCTTGCATTTCCATAATTTGATTAAACAAGTTCATTTTCACTGGCTGCCTGCCGTAGCAACAAACATAGTTGACAAAAGACTTAACTCCGTTTCGTTGACGATCAGCCATGCATCAAGTCTTTCGTCTTCTTTGGGGGGGAGGGGGAGTTTTGACGTTTCATTAAACTATTAGAGAAAGGAGACGATTCGTTGTACCGTTCTCGCCTCTTAATCCTTGTCTGAATTCAGTTCCTCCCTACCGCGGAAAGCGCGGAAGCTTCGATGTTTCATTCAATTATTAGAGAAAGAAGACGATTTGTTGTACGGTTCTCGACTTTTAATCCTTGTCTGAATTTTCAAAAATATTTCATTGTTTGCTCATTTTTCTTTCCTTTTCTCTCTTTTCTCTCTCTCCTTTTTTTTGGGCCGGCGTTTGGGGGGGGGGGCGACCGCCCCACCGCCCCCTGGCTAAGCGCCTGCTCTCTCTCTCTCTCTCTCTTTCTCCCCCTCTCTCTCTCTCTCTCTTCTGCCCTTTCTGTCTTCATACGAATGATGTGCTCCGGTTTAAATGGGTCAGTATGTCCTTCATTTATTCAAACGTGTATTGTGCTAAATTTGGGAAATCCCAATGATGAGAAGGACAATTGTTTGACAACAAACATAAATGTAACGAACGTAACAAACGTAAACGGAATTTAGAAGATCTCGCGAATTGCTTAACAATCCGACATAATACGACTCGACTATACTACCGCAAAATGACTAGGCTTTATAAATAATAATAATAATAACAACATTTATAATGCGCACATAATCCACCCCCAAGAGATGCTCAAATAGCCAAAACTACTAAAGGGAGGTCCAAAATACAATTAACTGCAACAGCAAGACGCTCAACATCCCCATTAAGGCCAACATGGCTCTGAACGAGACTAAACTCTGCTTCTTAAAGAAAACAATTGTTGATGAATCAATGAATGAATGAATGAATGAATGAATGAATGAATGAATGAATGAATGAATACATGAATGAATGAATAAATAAATGAATACATGAATAAATAAATAAATGCATAAAAGAAAGAAAGATAAATGAATGAACAGATAAACATATCGTCGCTGTTTAATTGAACACGATCGCTAACATGGCAAAGACATTAAAGAAATCATTCAACTTCACCTATTAAATGTGCTAACATTACATCGTAATCCGAGCACAAGTCCTCACATTTTATGACAAGCAAATGAGGTTTTTGGTGTGCCGTATCGGCTACAAAATTAGTGTCTGATACCCCCCCCCCCCCCTGCACACACACGTACACACCTTTTCCTAATCATTTATCCTTCGGACCCTTCTTTTTTGGCCGGGGAGGGGGGGGGGGGGGGGAGTGCACGATGCCCCCACCCTCAGGATGCGACATTGTTTTGGTCTTCATAAAGTGCATGCAAAACAGATTCCTTTCAAAATGTTTGTTAAACACGTAAACACGATTATTCATTTCTAAAGTATAAGGTGCTGTTGGTGGATTGTATACAGTAGCCTCCGTGTTAAAACCTTGGGGGAAGATTGCTTTCGGGCTTTGTGTTTTGCGAATGCCTATACTTTTTTGTTCTCGATCAAACATCTTTTGATCTTTTCATTTGCTGAACAAATGGCCCTCAGAGTGCTCAGACAACGAACTGAAAGCTGCGTCGGTAAGGTCACTGTAACGTAGTGTCGGACAACTTTCCCATTTTTTAACGTCAATATTCTTCAAACTGTATGATCCAGGATCGTCTTTTCTTTTAAAAGGACCTTTGAGTATTTAGCTATCCACAATATATTTTGAGCAGTGCCCAAAGAGAGAAGGCAAGAAGAGAAAAACAGAAATGAATGATATTTTTGTAGGCCTACACAACGAACGGGCGAGTTGGCATTGACTTCCTTATAATCTACTGACAAAATTGCCACTTTGAGATTCACGTAGATTTAGTGTTATCATATTTCAAACATTCATAACTCCCTTATCATTAGTCCGATTAATTTCAAACTTTGACTTTTCTGTTTCTCATATTCCTGAGGTTGACTTATCGAAAGTATGTGCGACCGTGTTTATGTATTAAGTCTTTTCCCTCAATACGATAAACAATGCACTATCTGAGATTTCGGTGACACCACGTGGTAGCTTCTCAGCATCATGACTGGATATCATGTGTAGCCTTACTGGAAAGGCTGCTAGTATTATTCTCTCGTCAAAAGAACCCGCTTATGGGGTGTTTAGAGGAATAGAAGAAGAAGCATATCATTTATTCCTATAAGTGTTTTTATGCCTCCGTTACGAAGTATCCGGAGGCATTATGTTTTCGGGTTGTCCGTCCGTCCGTACGTACGTCCGTCCGTACGTACGTCCGTCCGTACGTACGTCCGTACGTCCCGTTCTTGTGATCGCGTTATCTGAAGAACCAGTTGATGGATTCCTTCCAAACTTTGGTCATGTATGTATCTTGCAGAGCCAATGAACTGATTAGATTTTGGGGTCACGAGGTCAAAGGTCAAAGGTCACAGGGCTCATTATGTATGCAAAACAGCTCGTGATCGCGTTATCTCAAGAACCGATTGATGGATTCCTTCCAAACTTTGGTCATGTATGAATCTTGCAGAGCCAATAAATTGATTAGATTTTGGGGTCACGAGGTCAAAGGTCAAAGGTCACAGGGCTCATTATGTATGCAAAACAGATCGTGATCGCGTTATCTCAAGAACCGATTGATGGATTCCTGCCAAACTTTGGTCATGTATGTATCTTGCAGAGCCAATGAACTGATTAGATTTTGGGGTCACGAGTTCAAAGGTCAAAGGTCACAGAGCTCATTATGTATGCAAAAACAGCTCGTGATCGCGTTATCTGAAGAACCGATTGATGGATTCCTGCCAAACTTTGGTCATGTATGTATCTTGCAGAGCCAATGAACTGATTAGATTTTGGGGTCACGAGTTCAAAGGTCAAAGGTCACAGGGCTCATTATGTATGCAAAAACAGCTTGTGATCGCGTTATCTGAAGAACCGATTGATGGATTCCTGCCAAACTTAGACCATGTATGTATCGTGCAGAGCCAATGAACTGAGTAGATTCTTGGGTCATGAGGTCAAAGGTCAAAGGTCATGGGCTCATTATGTATGCAAAAATAGCTTGTGAACGCATTCTCATTAGAACTGACAGATGGATTACTATTTAACTCAGGACATCTTGCAGAGCCAATGAACTGAGTAAATTTTAGGGTCATGAGGTCAAAGATCAAAGGGTCATTTATGTATATGAGAAATTGCTTGTAATCACGATATTCTGAGAACCTGTTAATGGATTACAATTGAACTTGAATTTGAAAAATTTCTTCTGTTTTGGTTTGTAATATTGCTCTTTGACGGAGGCATCAATTTCGACTGCGCGCAGTCGAAGTTCCATCTAGTTCTTAATTCTTGTAATGTTGCGTCATAATTGGGCATTTTTAACGAAAGAATATATCAATAATCTATTCAGTCAGGCTACCACATGGTATTACCGAAAGCCTCGATTATCTTGCGGTTGCAATATCTGTCAACTTTCTAAGTGTAAATGCATATCTCGTTTACAGAAAGAAACATAAGAAATTGTCTTTCTTATGTGTCCCGCAGCGTGCCCCTCTCTATCTCTTCCACCCTATCTCTCTCTCTCTCTTTCTCTCTCTCTCACTTTCTCTCTCTGTCCTTCTCATTTTAAAAATGTCTTTCTTTCTGCCTCTCTCTCTCTCCCTTTCCCTCTCTCTCTCTCTCTCTCTCTCTCTCTCTCGCTTTCTCTCTTCCTCCCTCTCCCCTTCTTCTCCAATATTGTTGATGTAAATATTTAGTATTAACATTGCACATTCCGCGTGATTCAGCCTTTCATGATCTATTTATATATTTTCATAATTCCTATTTCAATTCAATTCACCACACAGAACTACAATCAGAAAGATGGCACACGTTAATTCGTCCAACCAATCTCCTACTGACATAGCTATCTTCTGGGTTCTTCGTGTAGTCGTACCGGTAGTGGCTCTTGTAGTTATCCTCGTCATTGCCTTCATCATCTACAAATGCTGCCGCAAGAGAAAAACAGGTGAGACTATAATGAATGATGCTCATGATTATTCGCTGGAATGATTCTGAATCCGTCTCACAAATGTCAAGTTATAAATCTTTTAAACCTTTGTTTTCTTCCCCTTTTCTCTCTTTCTCTCTCTTCATAATTCCTTCTCTCTATCTTTCTCCTCTCTGTTTTTGTTACCAGAACACAAATCAGAAGGTGATCTTCCTCTGCAGAGATTTGCGCCCTCTAGGTCCAGTAGTAGATATGAGAAGATATCCCTGGCATCATCTTCAGGTTCGAGCACTTCGGAGGGATATGGATCACTGCATGTAAGTTAATAGCATGAGCAGGGGCGTATCCAGCGGGGGTGGTGGGGGGGGGGGGGGGGGGGGTGCTGGGGAAAACGAGGCTGGCATGTATGACGTACACTTCGGTAAATACTTGAGAAGCTATCTCAAAATGTGACGTTGTTTTACATTGTTTGGTTGTTTTGTTTTCTATCGTTATTTTTTTGTATGTTAGTTGGTTAGTTGTTTGCTTTATAGTTAGTATTGGCTGTGCTTTGATTTGTTTCTGTTTTGCTTGCTTGCTTTCTTGCTTCCTGCTTGCTTCAGAGATTTTTAAGGATTGTTCTGCGCTCACCCCAAAATAGATCCCTAGATCCCTCACGGAACTAAGTTGAGTTGAACAGTGTTTGATCCAGAGTTGGCATTATGACTTTGCTTACTAGCTACGGTCACAAAGGTTCGTACGAACGATGCGTTCGTACGAATCTCCCCGCCTGTTTTTCCATTGTCTTCCCGAATTTCCATGGTCTGAAAATCGTTCGTACGGCGTTCGTAGCAGTTCGTAATGGCATTTGTGACCGAGGCTTTATGCTAGAAACTAACCCGACGCAGAGCCTAAATGCGTGCCATGCGGTGGAATTACCAATCAATATATTGAGTTGTAGAGAGCGAGCTATAAAGTCCTGAGAATATAGAAAATATATCTATCAAAACTAAAGTGTCAAAATTACTTCATTAAAAGAGTTAAGAAAGATTAATCAAACGTTGTGGGCAACGGTATAATTCGAATATAAAGGTATTTATATGAGCTACCCTTTTCAGGGGAAATTTCTAATATAAAATTCTGCCAAACTGACATACACAGAGTCTCAACGAGAAGGCTCTAAAAGTATTGTTGTTCTTTTACGTGTACATGATTAAATGAACCGCCTTCATAAAACTGTTATCATTTTGGTGTCTGTGATAGAGTCACTCTTTCCTACTCGGCCGCCACGCCTCCTCCGTCCACGAGTTAACTCCGGTCGACGACGCAAACTATCTCGACATCAGCGACGTCGAGACATCGCCCGGTGACCTGGGTCAGGTTCAGGTCTCGCTGTCGTACATCAAGTCGAAAGGGTTGACGATGACGATACTCGAAGCCACGAATCTGTTGTTGAGGCCCTTTTCGGAGAGCATTGATCCGTATGTTAGGATAAGAGTCAAGTCAAGTGATAAAGGTATAGTCTATACCCATACCCGAATTCTACTCAATTGATTTAGAATCCCGCTAAAACATAGATAGTACTGTTATCAATGACGAATTAATAGCGGGATTCACGCTTTTCATTATCCACACACGTCAGCATGTTATAATAATACAATTATGTGCAGATGTCCAGCCTTGCCTCCTTCTTTCTTTACTTCCTCATTTGTTCATCTCCCTTTCTATTATGCCCTTATCTTTTCTCTTATCTGCCCCCTCCCACTTTCTGTCTTCTACCCCCTCCCCCCGTCTCTCTCTCTCTCTCTCTGCTCTTCTTTTCTCCTTCTATTTTCTCATTTGCTCCTCTCTTTCTCTTTTATCCTCTCCTCTCTTCTCTTCCCTTCTCTCTTCTATGCATCACACTCCCCTTTCTATCCCTCTCTTTTCTTCCGCTCCCTCTCCCATTTCTTCTCTTTCCATCCTCCTTTCTCTTTCGCCACTTTTTTGTTTTCTTAAAACCTCCCTTCTCGTTCTTAACCTTTATTATTTTGTTACATTTTTTAAAGCGTTCAGTTAGGGTGAATTCCTTCAAGTAGGCTGATGGATAGAATTTGAAGATAGCATAATAGGGACTTTTAGATTTGCACGAAGACAATGCGGATTGCTACGGTCGACGTCCTTTTAATGCACTGCCTTGAATGGACGTCACACGTATTAGTCCACGCAAATCTAAAAGTCCCTAATATTCGTTATGGTGGACGTAGATGTTTTTGTTAATTTTTAAAAAATCTCTGATTGATCGATTTATTTTCCTGTTACAATGTCAAGAAAATGTTGAATTATTTTGACAATTTTTGTTTCGTATTTCAGATCATTTTCAGGATTTTCAGTTCCAAAGCTCGGTGAAGAGAAAAACACAGAACCCGATTTTCGAAGAAACTTTTGTCGTAAATCTGTCCCCTGAAGATCTAAGGCGCTACGTTATTCAACTGGTGGTGGTCAACTATCACAAATACTCGCGAAAAGACGTGATTGGCGAGATTTGTATACCCCTTCATGACGTCACGACAACATACGAGATTACGAAGGCTTACGATCTTCAGGCGCCACAAAAGGTAATTAAAAACAGAAAATGAAAATGATAAAATGAGGGCTATTGAATCTCAAAATCTTAACAAAGCATGAAATCAATTTTACTCGAATTTCCCGAAAAATTTGTTTTTACGCTTGCTCGCATTTATTTTATTCACTTTTACATTATGAGGTTGTGCTTAAAACCAGGTTTGGTTATAATTTCATCTAAAAATAAGGAATAATTGGTCACAATGTGAGCTCACAAACCTGAAGATATTTGCTCGCTCGCAAATGAATCTTCAGACCATCACATATAACACACACATCTGCAAAATATGGTGTTAAAGCAATATTTTGGACCACGTAAAGAGAACATCTTGAAGATCATCCCTGATAATGTATGAATTACAATGTAGATATATAGCAATGTCAAAAATGGTATTTTGGGGGCTTTGAGGTGCCCCTTTTTTAAAAAGAAAGTGTGATTTTTTGTTGGTTCCCCTCTCCGGCCCAGGTGTCTGTAAGACTAAGATTTGGAAACATTGTATAAAAGTCACAACAAACGGGTTTTTTTCTTCCAGAAATTGTGCGGTGAGATACTACTTTCGTTGAGCTACCTGCCGACTTCCAATCGATTGCTTCTTGGTATCTTACGAGCGAGCAATCTTACATGTCCAGATGACTCTAGGAATATAGGTAGGCTGATAACGATGACATCATCATCATCATCATCATCATTATCATCATCATCATCATCATCATCATCATCACCATCACCACCACCATAATCACCATCACCATCATCATCATCATCATCATTATCATCATCATCATCGTCATCATCATCATCATCATCATTATCATCACCATCATCATCATCATCATCATCACCACCACCATCATCATCATCATCATTATCATCATCATCATCATCATCATCACCATCACCACCACCACCATCACCATCATCATCATCATCATCACCATCATCATCATCATCATCATCATTATCATCATCATCATCATCATCATCACCATCACCACCACCACCATCACCATCATCATCATCATCATCATCATCATCATCATCGTCGTCGTCGTCGTCGTCATCATCATTATCATCATCGTTATTTCAGGTGTATTATTAAATAACAATACACCTGAATAGTAATTATGAAGACAATATCATTACTATTCGTTTTGCAGTATAGTATTAATGACTGCTTTGAGAGAAATAGTTGTTTTTATAAGCTCAAGGGAAGGTTAGAATTGTGCTATTACCCGAGGCGTGCCGAGGGGAATAGCCCAATTGTAACCTTCCCGAGAGCGTATAAAAACAACTATTTCTCGAATATTAAAGCAGTCATTAATACTTTTATATGCCGAAAACAAAAGAGTCAACTAATGACACCACCTTGGCCTTTCTCTAGTTTATCTGCACGGTTGTTTTTTATGAGTGTATCTTTGAGAGTAGACTAGATCTAGATTCTAGTCTAAGCAAGATATTTTTACATTTTGGGGGTGGGCCGGCCCTGTGGGGAATATGGAGAAGAACCTGCGCTTTCATATGACACCTCACTTATTGAGTATCACCTTCAGGATCACAACAGATTATAAAGGTTTGAATCTCGAATTGAAAACAAAACTTGACCTTAACACACAACATGCATCGGGTGCGCGATCAGTCACCCCGACAACTGGATCTATTTTCGTATCTTTGAGAGTAGACTAGATCTAGATTCTAGTCTTAGCAAGATATTTTTACAATTTTGTGGGTGGGCCGGCCCTGTGGGGAATATGGAGAAGAACCTGCGCTTTCATATGACACCTCACTTATTGAGTATCACCTTCAGGATCACAACAGATTATAAAGGTTTGAATCTCGAATTGAAAACAAAACTTGACCTTTTTTGCATGGTCGCGGAATGCACGTAGACTGCATAGGGAATGCATTGCGTACAGTCTCTATGGAAATAATTTTAACACACAACATCGGGTGCGCGATCAACACCCTGACAACTAGATTTATTTTCGTATACAGTCTATACGTCTATGCTTTTTCAGCAACCAAACGAACATGTTTATGGATAATTTCACGTACCCTTTTTGTTGTTCTTGCTGTCAGCGAGTCTTGCATTTGATAAGTTGAAATCTTGGGAGAGATTCTTGAGCCATTTTTGTCTTGTTTGGAATTGTCTTGTCTTGTATGAAAATACCGACCAATTTTTCGCACACCTATGGTATCTTCGATCGCTCAAACCATTTTTTAACATGTAAACCTATGGGGTAACCATGGAGACTGACTTATTTTTTTAATAACCATGGTTATTAAAAAATATTGAAATGTTTATGCATGGTTACCGGGAATTTTACAGGAACAGTTGAAGTTTATGAATGCAATTTCGACCAATCAGATGGCTGGATTACTTAAGTGAGGTATATAATCATTATTATTATATTATAATTATTTGTGTACTATTATAATTGTTATTGTTATTATTACTGTTATTATTATAATAATTAGGCTATAATTATTATTGTTATTATCATTATCATTATTAGTGATAATTTTGTTTAAAATGATGATGTTGGCTTCTTGCACAGCCAGCGCCTGTGCCCGCCTCTGCTTGGCGCTCATGGCACTTGCTCTCACAATTCAATGTTCTTGGTCAGTATGTGTAACTGAGAATATTTATTGTTTTCAGACCCTTGCGTCCAAGCCAGTCTCATCATGGGCGGAAGAAAGTACAGGAAAAAAAAGACTGGCGTCGTCACAGCCGATGTCAACCCCGTATTCAACGACAAATTCTTCTTTGAAATCCCGGCGGAGAAACTGGAACGTATCCAGATTCTAGTCGCCGTTACGAACGAGCGAGAGAGCGGACGACAGGACTCGGACACGGATCCCAGTTACAGCGACGCTGAAGTCGGTCAAGTCATACTGGCCTATCGGAGCACACCTCGGGCGCATGCGCACTGGATGAAAATGATGACCAATCCGAGAGAAAAGTATTGTCAGTGGTATGATTTAACAGTTTAAAATGTCTTCCACAAAGCGATGGGTTGGGATGGGTCCATTAGACCCATTTGTTCGAAAGACCACAAGCTTCGTTCTCTTGGACCTCCTGCATGTGGACTATAGTGGGGAACCTTCTCGACACGAAAGGTTCACCAGACGGGTCACCAGACCATTGGTTTGGGTAGTATACCGCGATTATTGCGCCCAACTCGAACTGGTTAGCCAAACATGGCAAACTCTCGTAATCACGTCATCTCTGGCCTCTAAACCTCAGATAAATATTTAAAGCCGAAAGTGATTCATTTAAATTAAGTATAAATATGTGATTGCCAAGGTGGCTAAGAATCTTTCACCAGGGAGGAGTGAAATCACAGGGCGAAGTGTTTTCATGTGTCGTTGAATTAGAGCAAGTTGTATTTACTCTTTCCAACTTCCAAAACAAATAATATTTTCAACGGGAGGATGGGGTGTGGCCCGACTCCACCCAATGCTGTTTACGCTTTATCACAATTTGATACAAGAGTGAAGCATGTGGCCTACCAAAGAAATGAAAGAATACATCCGAATATATCTATTGCTCTAAGAAACAGCTTATATTAAGGTTGTTCTCTGAGGAAAGCAAATAAATCACATTTCAAAATATAGGCTAGTTGCGATGTAACACTAGGTGGAACAAATAAAATCGGTTTGTTAGCATAGAAGAAAGAGATAAATGGCGTGAGTTAGAGAGGGTGATAAAGAAAGGGACAAAGAGAAATAGAGATAGAAGTCCTTAGGAGTCCTTGTAAGCTATTGCTCATGCAGAGCCGCCGATGTATGTTTTGTAAGTTGGACCACAGCGCACGTTGCTCTGTATATATAGCATGAACTCGAGTTGGCCTGACTACGTGTATAATCGGCTCTGTTGGTAGTTAGCCTTGATTATAAAAAAATACATAGGCCTATTTTTCAACTCTTTCCAGCACTTGGTTCCTTAGGATCATTACATGCTATTAAGTACATTTTTATGATAAGAGAGTTGAATTATCTTCTGGTGCAGTTAGTGGGACTAATTTTAGTTAAAATTTATGACTGTAAAATAACCCCCTCATTTTATCTTTCAAAAATCGCTTCATCTTTAGAATACAGATGGTGGCGTAAAACGACACGACGGTTCTGGTTATTTACCTCAATCGTTGTTTGACTGTTTTATTTCAATTAAATTGTTTTACTTTGTATTTATTATTTATATTTCATATGGTTTATGAAGATAATGTCATGGCTTGAATTGATTGGGATAGAAAGAATTCCCGTATCTCTTAATTTTGTAACTAGTCTGTCACTGTATATATCAATATTATGATTATGTCTGCCTTTGTTCGTTTTTCTGCCCCCCCCCCCATCTCTGTGCCTGTCAGCCCCTCTGTCTATGTGTGTGTGTCTGTCACACTGCTTGCCATAACAATGGAATAGTTTTTCCATACCTCTAAAATGAAATCATTGTGACAATGACAAAGATAAACTTTGTATCTTTTCAAAACTTTATCTATCATTTCATGAAAAAAGGTAAGAAAATGTATTTTAAATTATATGGGCAGCGGTGTACATTTATATATATATATATATCCCTATCTCTCTCTCTGTTTCTCTCTCTCTCTCTCTCTCTCTCTCTCTCTCTTGTACCTACTATTCTGTATAATGGGGGGGGGGGGGACTCTGATGGTTATCCTCAAGGTATCTTACAGAATATTCATACGATTTGTAAAGCCTTTATGGGAGAAGTGCAACTTTAATACGGTACTAATCAGACATAAGTTTGAGTTATTCTCAATTCCGTTTCTTTATGGTTTTGCAAACGACTTTATCTATGTAGATTAAATTTATATTATTTAATTCAATACGTAAATGACGTTAAATTGTCGATGAATTTATATTGCACACATACATTGAAATGTATATTGTTACTAATATGGTATGAATATTAAATTTTGCAATAAATTCAATGAAACGTAAGACATGATTTTAAGAATGGTGTGTGAAATTTATTTCGCCATTTACTCCCACCTGACTATTACAGACATATTACTTCCGGGATCATGCAATATGGACCAACTTTGTGCCAGGGTCATACTGGATTAATACATTTTATCGAATGGGTTCAGAAATCCCGGCAATCTGGGGGGTGTTTCACAAAGATCCTAAGTCAAACTTAACTCTAAGTTGGACTTAAAAATTGTGGAGAGCCATTATTTCGTCGCTGTTTTCACGAAGTGACGGTAGTGAGAAAAAATTGCATTCACTTTGCGTTACGATTTTCTTCACTACCGTCACTTCGTGAAAACAGCGACGATTTTGTAGCCTTAAAATAAAATATATTCAAAAGCAAAAATCAAGTATTTTAGACTTTTTATGAATTCCACATCAAGGACATGAAATTTCCTTGATAATAAAAAAAATATGAATGATTTGAATCAACATTTTATGCCTTTTAAGATAACTTTTACAAAATATTTTCCTAGATGCTAACGGCTTTCCATAACTATTAAGTCCAAATTAGGATTTTTGTGAAACACCCCCAAGATTGGTTACGAGCCAGTGAGCACAATTCAAATTATTTCACTGACTGCATAAATTATGCACGAAAAGGTTACGATACGCTGGGTAAATGCTCAACCACATTAATTCCAAAACTACTGTAAGAATTTTGCGTGTGAAATTTATAGGGATAATAGTCTCTGCACAGCGGTGTGCGCGTCGCTCTGCAATGTGTTTTTCCTCCGCAAAAAGTCCCGGTAATCTTCATAGTTGACATCGTCGTACCGCCTGAGAAAGACTCGTTCGCCCTTGATAGATAGTCCGTCTCGGAAAAGTTTGTAGCGAGCATTCTGGCTTTCTAAAGTTATCAACCATCTAAAATTAAAGTGGAAAGGAAATAAAAGAAAAAGAAAATGTGGAAGTAAAATATGATGACGATGATGATAATGATGATGTTCAGGGTCACTCCATCTATAAGAGATTGGTGACTAAAAAGATTGTGCGTTGTGAAGAGGTCATTTTTAGGGTCAGGACAGTGGTTCTTGTTTGAGTTGAAAATTCGGCCAACGGAACAATTCTGGCCGAAGCGTGTGTCGTACAATCCAATTAAAAAAAAATCCTTCTTTTTTTAATATCAAGAAATAGATAAAGATTAAGGAAGTCTTGATTTTTTGATAGGCCTACCGCAGAGTGGTATTTAAGCTTTTGCATTTTAAGATATCTGGCATACTCAGCGGCACACGCATTTTTGTTTGTTTTTTGAAATAATAAAACTGATTGTGAGATTAGGAAAAGTTTCATTTAAGCATCCCCTTTCCTACCACAACTATTTTGGCTTTTATATGTCTATACTACAGTTTATTGGTTAAGATTCTCAACTCTCTTACTAGGGTTCAATACTTTCCGGTGTTTATATCACAAACATAATCATCTCGACCTAGGTGCGTTAAGATAGTGCAACAATAAATGCAAGACCTTCAGGAGGAGCCGTTTTAATAATGATGAGTTTAGTATACGTAAAGCCATAACTGCACCAACCTGTTATCGACTCCTGCTGCCCCTAGAACCACGTTCATATCCACAAACTGAATACTTTTAATCCTGCTCACTTCAATGGCCCGTCGTTCCTTGATACCTTCTAAGACATCCATATGCGTGACGTCATATCCCGGGTAGGAGAAGCACAAGGTCAGAGGGGCAGGCTGCGGTGGGGCGTTGAAGAAGCGAATCTTCTTTAGAGCAAAGTGGTCTTTGCCCATCGACAGCCTCTGGTCACCGTGTTGGCGGCTGCTGGTGCTGGATGATATATGTGTGATGGTACGCCCTCTGCGGTGATGTTTGGACGGAGATGTGCTGTGGTTTACTCTCAGCTGTTGCCTGAGCATGTCAACGAAACATTAACAAAAAAAAAGCTTCATAAAGTTGGTTGGGGTTTTGTTCGGACATTAAGTTGATCAAACAAAAGAAACGCTGTCAAGTTTGTCGTTGGATTTCAAGAAGATTAATATGCATCGAAGAGCACTAGCCACCACATAACGATCATTTCATCATTTATAATTGTCAAACGAAAGACTTGTCATGAAAAGTGTTGTATGTAAAGTCGTTTAAACAATATTGTAGTTTAAAAATAAACTGTCCAAATAACCAACTTCTCCGGACACACAGGCCCGAATTCACAAAGCAAGGTTTGAGCTCAGACCAAGGTTTGAGCTCACACCTCCTTTTGTTTCGCCAAACCTCCTTTTGTTCTTTACAAACCAGGTTTGTAAAAAACGCGTAAAACGCGTCATATGACGTAAGAAAACCAAGGTTTGTCTACAAACCTCCTTTGTGAATTCGGGCCACAAAGTTGAAAGTAGTATTACTTCCATGCTGAAAGATCTTGAATGGAGTACACTGGCTGAACGGAGAAGGATAAGCTTGACTAACTACCTTCTTCAAAGCTCATGACGCCGTGTGTCCGGACAGGTTATTAGGCTACCGTTATTTATCTGGACAGTTGATTTAAAATGACAATTTCAAGAAGTTAAGCGATATTTCATAAATCGTCTCATTCTTAAGTTGGACAACATCATAAAGGACATTATTTAACAATAATGATGGTTAGTGCTATTTGCTGATTATTTCCCGATAAATCCGAAGGCAAATCCTGCTTCACCCTGTTTTTCTTTTAACCAATGATCACATAATAAGTCTTATAGTGAAACTAGTTCAAACAAAGATTCAAATAAATCATCCATTCCTTCCGACTGGAATTCTTTACCAAGTCCACCATCCATAGTTAAATTTCAAAATCCCGACGTATTCTAGACTCATGACTTGTGCAACAGCGTTCTTCTTCTCCTTATTAAATTTTCCCGCTTGGCAGAGAACTGTGCGTGAGCAAAAAGCTCTGTCGGGGATAGTCTAGAATAGTGTAGAAAAGAAACACGAGAAGAAAAAAAAGAGGAAATAAAGCGTAAAGAGATCTTGTGATATCAGTGCAGATCAGGGTCCCGTCTTACAAAGAGTTACGATTGATCCGAGTCAATCGCAAGTCCTCCAATCAATCCCAAGTTTGCAGTCTCCTATCTCTTATGTACATAGTTGTGATTGATATCAATCGCAAATAAGTTACGATTGATATCAACTCTTTGTAAGACGGGGCCCAGGGATAACAGTTGTCTTCCCTAGAACTAGAAGGATGAGATCTGTGAGTGCAGCAGACATCAAATCAGGAGGGCGTTTCACAAAGCCTTTTTTGAATGACAAATGACAAAAATCAGTGACAACTCTGCTGATAACCAATCAGAAGCAAGGATTTCAGTAGCTTATAACAAAAACTGTCATTTATCACTGATGAAAAGTTTTGTAAAACACCCCCCTGGTGTCAGAGGGAGAAGCCTCTCCTGGATGGGTAGTGACCTCGCTGTGAGAAGAGAGGGTATTCCCTAATCATGTGCGTGACTGTCTCTTACGAGAATCCACATAATGAACTTGGGTTCTTAGCAACCTTCGATCACACACTGCGATTTTTTTTTTACTCTCAAGATTTGACTCAGTTGAGTCATATTATTTTCAATTTTATAATCAGATCCTTACTGCCATTCAAAAGAGGGGCCCAATCCAATAACAAAAAACACACAAAGTAGCTATGCAATATGTTGATCATGCTTGCCAACTCACCGAATTGTAGGTTGAGTTCGAGATAGGATCGGGAATTTAATGCTAGCGGTAATCCTTCGGGCTCCTACAGATCGGTTAGTCGAGGCCTTCCCCGTCTTCTTCAATGATTCCAGTCTGTTATCTGAGATAGCGCCCCCTCCTTCTTTCGATTGTGCCACCGGCGAGTTGGAGATGATGTTCAACAGTGACGATGTGCTACTCGCTGATGGGCCGACAAAAGGGCTGGTAAGTCGACGTCGAGAGCTTGATATCGGCATTTTAAAGAGATATGATTCAGGCTTTTTGATCCAAATGAAACGTTTAGCCAAATCAGTTTTGACTTCGTTCAACTATAAACCGCACTGAGCTCACCATTGAAAAGGGCGACGATGTCAAAGCATTCCCAAACTTAATTTCGTCGCCTCCCTCGAGATCTTATGCACTATAAGATTTTGCTGTAAACCCACACTTTATTTTTTTATTGAAATCAAAGTTAACTTTAGTCTTTTTCATATCTAATTCTTGCAAGTAAGTGCAGGTGAGCGCGCAAAATTGATACCCAATTGCGCGCAAGCACAATGTAGCGTGCGCATAACATTAACATTAACATGGCTCGTGGCCATTAACATCGTGGTTGATTAACATTAATTCGATTTGAATTGTATATTATACAGTGTTAAATTGACAAATTCAAACTGATTGTAAACTTCTCTATTACCCCAATGTGGGTGACATGAGAATAAATTGTCATTGCCATTGTCATTTGCCTACTAGCTATAGCTGTATGCAATCGAATCCACCCGCGGCCACCCCCGGGGGCCACCTGCCCGGTCTACTTTTTTCGTTTCGTTTCTTTTTTTCCTTCTTTTATCTGTCTTTCTTGTTCTTTTCCTTTCCTTCCCCTATCGCCTTGTTTATTTATTTATTCGCCTCCAAGTGCAGTTATTGAAGAAGAATAAGATAAAAGAAGAAGGAGGGTGAGAGGGGGAGGAGGAGGAAAAGAAGAAGCAGAAGAAGAAGAACAAGAAGAACTATAATAATAAGAAAACCAACAAAAAAAAGGGGAAGAGAAAAAAGAAAGGAATATGTGATATTATATCATTTTTTAAAATAAATTATTGTTATTATTTTAAAAACGTCTTTCTGTCGGAGAGGTCCACAATAGTGCTTTCAACGATAAATTTTCGTCATCGGTTTACGAGTCAGGCGCGGATCCACGGGAGGGAAGGGTGGGGGGTGAGCGTTCCTTAGCCTCCGCCCCCCGGCAAAAAAAAGTTTTAACAAAAAACCTGGCAAAAAAAAAAAGTATTTAAAAAAAAAAAAAAATTGTGACCAGAGTTTTTTTTGTTGCTCAAGGGGGTCACCCCCCCCCCCCCCCCCCCACTGAGCGAAACATCGGTCGGCGCGATTTTCAAATTTCCGGGGGCAAAAATCAAAAATTAATGCTCACTACCCCCCCCCCCCCCAACCCTCTCTCCCCCCCCCCCCACACTAAGTCATATGTTATGTTGGGCATTAATTGTTATGTAATCTTTCACTGAAAGACAGAAGCCATCAATTTCGATCTTATATATTTTCACATAATCCTGTATAAGCCTACTATTAAGTGGATAAGAAAAGATTTATTCGTGATCACCTCATGCATATTAAAATGGCAATTTGTCTAATGGACGATAAGGAATACATAATTTCAGGATAACAAAAACAAATTGTAATTCAAAAACAAATTACGAAATTCAGACTTTTAAATTAAGTAAATGTTTTTTCATTTAAAAGTAATAGATATGAACATTGAAATGTGTTCTCATGATTGACACCGTCAGGATATTTTGCATTAACTGTAACACAAAATATTATTGAAGATAAGGAGCCGGTGATTTGGTGTAAAACATCATTGAACGTGAGGTTCAAAATGTCTTTTTTTAAAGATTGTGTTAATATAATTGGGTATCATTTCTTCAATATAAGGCCTAGAGAAGTGGACAAGAAAAGATCAAGATGGCATCATTCATATTAACAAAGCTGATTTAATTAATGAATCAGAAATAAATTAGTTTGTTAGTGTTCCTCAAACGTGAAAGAAAAGAAGAAATAAGGATTACAAAAAAGGAATAAAAGGAAAGACAGAAAGAGAATATGAGAGAAGGATGAAAAAGAAGAGTGAAAGAGAGAAAAAAAAACCACTGAAATATAAAGATTATTATAAGGAAAGGTAGAAAGAAAAAGGGATGGACGGATAAAACAAAGGTTGACATATTGAGAAATAGAAAGATAAGATGCTAGAAGGATCAAATCGGAGAAAAGCATAATGAAATATATAATTAAATGATGAAAGAAGGACAAAAACAATAACATGGAAAGAAAGAAGAAATACAAAGCAAAAAATAGAAGGAAAGATTAGATACAATAAAGAGTTAAAAGAAAAAAAACTGTCCGTTTCAAATAATTAAAACTTAATCAGTTCTCTTTGGGAGTTATGCAAATCAAACGTAAAACAAACAATACCAAATAAACAATCAAGGACAAAAGAAAACAGAACTACAAGATACTAAATACCCCCTATAGCTAAAACAAGTAGGGGTCTATACACAAAAATACAAAATAACAGCTAAAAAAATAATAGCAGTCAAACATGACATCCTAAAGCGCAATAACAATCGAAGAATTAAAAACAAAACATTCAGAAATAAACAATAGCAGAAAAAAAATGCAATACGAAATTTAAAAAAACCCAGGAAAAACACATAAACCGGGACATAAACACATGACACATGACAGGTTCACAACCCTTTTCTTTTTACCCCCTACAAGTGGCCTAGCAGATGCAAAAAGAGGCGAAACAATTTCAAAGTTTGTGATTGGTCGATTGTTTCATGAATATGTACTACGTAATACAATATTGTAATAGTAAACAAACTCTGCTGGTCGCGGGATGTCGTCTTCCAACGGGTGCGGCGTCGCGGCGCTGGTATACTAATGACAAATTACATGCGAAAGCTGACTGAACAACACGGGAACCCGTCGGCGTGCAAGACACACATCTCTAGCGATCGAGCGCGGATATAACCATCACATCCAAAGGAAAAAAAGGAATCTGCACGTGAATATCGGAGTCGTGCATTGGTTGCGAGCTTAACGCTTGAGAATTGCATCTTTGACTGTTAGCTCTCGTTCGCACTACATTAAAGACGTCGCCGCGACAAATATTTGAATGAAATCTTTAACCCATTTTGGATGCTGTGCTATCAGAGGTTTAACTCTCGGGATGTTTTTGAAATAATTCGAAGGAGCAAAGATCTACAAAAGTAGCGATGGCTGAAAAAGATTCAGGAACGAAATCTCGGAACACATCTTCGCCCGCGCCCAAGGCCTACTACTCTAGTGTAATTGAACTGGACCCCGTAAGTTCTTCATCGGACATGGGTAGTAGCGGGGCGGGCCAGGCCGCCGGTTGCATGGCCTATAATCAACAAGTAGACAGCTCCTCGCGTAGCCCTCTCGTTCAAACTTTGAACCTCAACAATAGTGTGCAGAATGACAAAGAATTTGAGAGAAAGTACTCAGAACATGTGAGCAAAAGACCGTCAGTTCGGATGAGCTGTCAAGGGAGAATCTATAATTTCTTGGAGAGACCATCAGGATGGAAATGCTTTGCCTACCATTTTGCTGTGTAAGTAAAATTATGAACAAAAATATTAGAATAGATCTATGTAGGTAGACAAATTGATTAACATTGTATGATGGAGGGTAGGGTGTCCGGACACTGAACAGATATAGATATTAAAGACATTATTTTGCCTTCGGATTTAACAGAACATATTCGTCAAATAGCACTAACCGTTGGCGTTATAAATATTTGACCTTTTTTAGTTTATTAAACTGTCCAACATAAATTGTATTTTGACACTCCTCCGTGAGAGATTCATTGAAGCCAGATGTAGTTTCAGTAGAACATATACTGGAACCAGTGAAGTAGACTGACTTTTCCAGTCTAAAGCCATGCTAAGTACTGATTTACAGAATTCATACACATTCAAGTACCTCTCACCTTAACTTTACAATTTCATGGAAAACTGCTTACAAAATTGTGATTGGTTGGTTTTAGTAACCTGTCTTACTAACTGACTGCTAAGAAAGTGTGTGCATGCTTGTAGTAAAGCAACCAGAAGACCGACGGCGTGACATCCTCTCTGTGGGACTTGGTAAAATGTGCTGTACTTTCGCTAAAATTATGTAGAGCAAGTGGTAGAGGGTTGAACTAGCTCATTACACCTTTACATACATGTAGAGTTACTTATGTTATGCCCTTCTTGCTGTAAATGGACAGTGTAGTAAGATAAGTACATTGCGTTAAAGCCCTACTGCACTACTTGTACATAAGCTACTTGCGCCCTCTATACAGCAAACAATGCCTAATCAGTGCCTGGTAGTCTTCCATGATCCCCTTTTTCTTATGTTAATTGAGAGCTGATATGATGAGATAACCACCAGTAAGTGACCTTGCAGGGAGGATAATCCCCCCTTGCCAAACTAGTGCGGACAGGATTTAATATTATCTGTTCAATTTTATTTGGTGAAGCTCTCATCTTAATTTGGAGGCCATTTAATTACCATTTCTCATACTAACTCTACATCTACTGTAGATTAGAACCACTTATTAACCAATTGTTTACTGGAACTGGGTGGTCCCTGTGTTAAGTCAATGAGAATTAGTTCATTTAGTAGGCAGAGGGTTAATAACCATTGCAGTAATTGATCTTATTAGTTATTTGAAGTTTGATCCGTTTTCTGACAAGAAACAAATAGACCCACGACTGCTTTACTACATGTATTGTTTTTCTGCGCACTTTGTTTAAGTATAGAAAACAGAGCACATTTTCATGTAAAGAGAAGCATTGTTTTGCATTTACCCTTTATGTTCATCCTTCACTGAAGCAAAAAAAAACACACAATACAAAACCTCTCAAAAGTTCAAACCTTTAACCTACAGGACATGTACATGTATACCATTTTTACACATGCACAATTGGCAGCTGTGGAAAGCAAGAAAAAGGGCCACATCATGAACATGAAAATAAAAGAGCTCTGGTGAAAAGTGGATGAATAAATAAGTTGTAGGAAAATGTTGACTTTTTTTATTTTCAAGTAACATTTATATCGAAAAAGGACCTGTTGTGAGCAAAATGTTTTCATTTTCATTGCTCTGTAACTCTCATTATTTGTACCATGAGAGGTTGAATGCCCCATTCTATATTTCTACTTTCTACATACACTGTGTCAGTAGTAACAAGGTTACATTACTTAATCATGAATTTTGTAAATGGGAAAATGTGTTATAAATTAGTTCATTCCCTGAGTAAATACACTCATGAATTCAGAATGATGTATTCCCCAATAATAAACACCTCACCCAATATAGAGATGGGCAAGCTAGGAGAGCTTGGCCATGAGATGGTAAAGATTGTGTGCCGCTTAATGACACGGAGTACTAGTGACATGCATGCAATATCCAATGCCATGATAAAAACGCTGTATAGCGGTTGAAAAATTGGAGTTGATTGGAGTAAAAATATATTATAAGCGCCTGTCATACAGTTTCATTACTTAGCGTCCATTTAAGCAATTAGGCATAGCATTTCAAAACAATCAACTTTGTGTCACTCATACATGTATGTGTACATACAAATGTAAGAGAAGCTAGGGACGGATTGGAAGTAATTACTCAGCTCAGAGTTGAGAGAGAAAGAGAAAGAGAGAGAGAGAGAGAGAGGGGGGGGGGGGGTGTAAGGCTGCATGGGAGAGGGAAAGAGGAACGGAATGATGATGAACGAGAGATAGATTGGTGGGACAGAGAGAGAGAGAGAGAAAAACAAAATAGTGTAAGAGAGAGAGAGAGAGAGATAGAGGGGGGTAGGGTTGGGAGTGGGAAGGAGGAACTGAATGATGATGTAAGAGAGACAGATTGGTGAGATAGAGAGAGAGAAAGAAAACAAATTAAAGTAAGAGAGAGAGAGAGAGAGAGAGAAGAGTAGGGAGGGAGGAAAGAAGGTGTGGATGAACGGGGTGAGCAAGGGAGGGAGACAGAGAAAGAGAGAGAAAGAGAGTATATTATAAAAAGATCTATAAATTATGCAAGCCTTGAGGCCTGTCCTCAATTAGCTACCTGTAATTATCAGCAAATTTAAGGGGACAAGGGCATGGGCATGGTAATACAAACTATCCCATATATGTACTCTACTCGTTCATAGCTAGCGAGATGAGACGAGAGGGCCTGCATAGGTTTCCCATTATAAATGCAGACTACTTTCATTTAAAGTGCCATTTATCAAGCAATTTAGTTGGTTTGCTAATCCACTCCCAACTCTCAACTCTCAATTTGACACGCCCCCATTTATAATGCATGTTCACCTCTCTCATTTACTGTGGAATTTTTTTGATATGTTTTTCTTAGTTTTGTTCAGTTTCCAATTGATATCAAGTAGTGTTTTATTTTTAGCTTTTGAATTTTCAAAGCTTAAAATATTTTGAATGATCAATGTTATTTCCTTGCCTGCTATGATCAATTCTTCCAACTAGTTTGCCTTTTTACTACTGCCTCACACAAAAAGAAAACTAAATATTATCACCAAAGTTAAATTCAAATTCTAAAGATTTTGTCAATGTGTGTGTAAAATGATAAAGCTTGTAAATGTTACTTTTAAAGTAGTTTGTGTACAATGATATTATTTAGCTCAATTCAATTAAATTCAATCAAGGGTTATTGAAACATGACTGACAGTCAAAGACCGAATTGTTCATGACTTTACAGTGCAAGTATTATACAATATTTATACAAATTGCCCCAATAAGAAAACATGTAAAATAGAATGTAAAAGGTTCATAAAATAGATAACATTAATAATGAAAAGAAAAAAAACCCAAAATAACAGACTCTTGTTAAAGGCATTATCATTGCATACAAACAATGTGTTGCATTGTTATTTGGTCTCGTCTGAACACATTACTACCTGAAAAATGGTCTGTGCACAATTTTACATTCATACCAAATTGATGCCCAGCAATAGTGTGCATAAGATGTCAAAATCTCTACATCTATTCTCTGGCTAATCATGATTTATTGCATTGCTTATTGGTCTCATGTGAACACTTCAATGCTTAATGAGTCCCGCATCCTCGGACAGTAATTAGATGTGTGACATTTTGTGCATGCATGTCTGGTCATCATCATGTTTTTCATTTCGTGAATAATCTGATATTCCCAAATGGCCCTATTTTGCTGGAATACTGGGCCTCTGACTTAGATTTGATTAATTCATCCATCGGGAATGCTCTGTCTAAAAGAGAGACCCAACATGTAAAGACTTTTGTGCTGGTTTCTACTTTGTAGAGAGTTATGAAAATAATTGTGGTGTACACAATTTATTTATACATTTATGCATAATGTATGGCTTGTTGAGAGCCAGGAGCTTATTTACTCTTTGTTAAAGTATCATGCATGAGTTCTGGTAAATATACAAAATAAAATCTATCACAGAATTCAACTAGACTTTACACTGAATGTTCAAGATCAAAAATCAATGACATGTGCCAAACAATTTTGGTAGAAAATGTATAGTGGCTGAGTAACAAGCATAAAAAGATAAGGGAATCTGGGTAAGGAGGCCCGACACCTGTAGGTAACTAGGTGCAAATGGGAGTTGTGGTTTTTATCAAAGATGATTCCCAGCAAGTTTTTGTGCGTTTGTTTTTATTTCACTGGTTCAAACAACCTACTGCAGGATAAACAATCCACAATAAATCATAGCAATTTTCTCTCAAAAAATATGATTCCATTACTAGAGCCCAAGATAAGCTTTAAAGTACTACATAGGTACTGTGAAAACAGAAAAACTAAGGGACAGTGTTTTTTTGGTCTTGTAGTAATTATTACATTAAATTATTATTTGATTAAATTTCAGGGAAATAATTTCCAGCAAAGTTACCAAAAATGGAAAGTGATCCAACCATGCGGTCCTTTAAATGTAACAAAAAAAATGAGTTACAAAAAAATAAAAGAGAGAATAAGAAGAAGGAAATAAAACATATCTTCTGTACATGTAAAATGGTCCACAAAATGCACAAGTTAATATGGATTAATTATCCGGGGATTGGGTAGTGCACATGTATACAAAAGCTAGTTAGTTAGAATTTCTGAGCCTGATATCTGATAGATAGACCTATATTTATAATTAGGTTAATATGATTAGGAATAGAAGGACAAAAGGGAGAGAGAAAGAAATGGGAGAACAAAGGGGGAGGATGAGAGATAGGGAGTGGGGGGGGGGGGGGGGGGGGTGGGGGGTAGATATAGACTTAATGAAAAAAAAAAAATGATAAAGTGTGCATGGAGAGATATGTACATGTACTATCAAAAATGTCTAAATACACCACATGTAATTCAAAGTTTTAATGCATTAGTGTGAAATGTATAATTGTTTTGTAAATAATGTGCTATTTATGTTTGTCATTGTTTACTTTGTCATTTTGGGAAGAAAATGTAGAGTATATAGACTTTCCAAAACATACCGTCCAACCTGATTTAGCAGCAACCTCTACACCGTTCCCGTAAGGGCCATCTGTTCATAGTGGTCACGTGTATACATTGCTTCCCTTTAGAAGGAAACATGTGTTGAAGAACCTGTTCAGTGGTCACTTTTGTGTTTCCCTGGGGTGACCTTAATAGACAGGTTTGACTATACTTTACTATGACATGTATATTTACACCACCGTTGCACTGACCTGTGATGTGATATTGTATTTCTATATATTATCTATTTCTTCACTGAATATATATCAACAGGCTTCTTAATACATGTTGAGTATTGTAGCCTATTTCACTCACTATTCATTTTCTTTTGATTTGGAGTAAAAGTTGATAATTTCTTGTGAAATATTAATTAGTATATGTACTGTACTCGATTATACACAGTGCATTACACAATCACAATGGCAAGACACCAATGACCATATGAATCAATGAACTAGAAAAAATGGTGGTGTTTGAAAACAGAATTACAGTCAACCTCGCACGGGTTGACGCATGTGTCAAATTTCCTCTTTAAGTGACTCAGAATATTGTTGAAGGTTGGTGAAAAAATGCATGATTTTTGCATGAAATGTTACTTATTATATTCCTTGTATACCTTACATACCGTCTAACATGCAAAAAATCCTGAAAAAAAATCTTAAACCACAAAGATATTTATGGTTTTCTTCGTCACTGTGCGACACCCTCTTACGTTAAATTCTCCCAACCAATTTTTGAATTCTCCCAACTGTTTTCCCATGAAAGTAAGACATAAAGCAGGCTGTTAAATATCTTTCAATTCTTATTTCACCCAATGCCATCAATATCGACTCATGTGAGGTTGACTGTATACCCATCCAAAGTGATGAAATATGCCTGCATTTAATTGTGTAGCATTTGTAGATCAAGGCTGTAGTATTGACTCCAAAATTTAATTAGTTGCATGCCTGAATCATTATGTGCTCCTTCTGTTTTTCATGATAGTATACATACAGTCAGGTGTATTTGAATCGGAGTGGTGGTGATGGATAGAAACCAGTTGGATATTTCATTATTTCTCAGATAAATGGCTAAATTTATCTAAATAACTTTCCAGTTGTATTTATCAAGGTTTACTGCTTTGCTAATGAGTGATAAGACAATTTATGAAAACAGAAGTGTGTGAGACATGCTCAAGTGAGAATTGCTTTAGTCACATCAAAATCCTACACTAACCAGGCTTAAAATGAGCCGTTTTTTTAGTAATATTTGGTTGCTTTGAGTAATCGTCTATACTGTATTGTGTGAGATGAGCGGGATAATAACATGTAGAACCCTCTCGTTGTGATAGATAGTATTTAAACAGGCAGTATGGCAAACTGTTTCAAAAAACAAGATGTATGCCTATGTTACACCATCTGATATTACAGTGAAACCTGTATATAAAGACTGCTCAATAATATTGATGGAATAGGGAGATTAGAGTTGGTCTAGTGCAAATTACACACATACACACACACACTGAAAACATGAAATATGGTCTTTATAGACAGGTGGTCTTTTAATATATGTACATATTCCTTTAGTATGTAGTTTCAATAAGAAACGTACCATATCCAAGGGAAATAAAATATGTGGTCTCTACAGACAGGTGGTTTATCTACACAGGTGGTTTCTGAAGCAGGTTTGACTGTTTTGCAAACTTTTTTTAAAGCAAAACAAGATGATCTCCAATTAATAGTGGGGCGGGTAAAAACAAGTATTATTGCTTGGTGTACAATAAGCAGACTAAATGACTTTGAATCGACTTTCAGCTTGACTTTCAGCTTGACTCTCAGCTTGACTCTCAGATTACTTAGGTGAATAACAGTAGTGGAATGAGTCAGCAGAATTGTGCCATTCACACTATGCACATCATGCAGATCGGAAACAGTGTATTATGTTGCGATGCCTCGCGTAAAAAACTTTCCACAATCTATGCCCATACACTGCAAATCAAGTTTAGATGTTGTTATTTAATTATGATAAAGATGTACATGTAGATTTGATATCTCCTTTAGGCCATTAAAAATACAAAATATGTTAATTAAACTTCCTGCCTTTTTGAAAAATAGGAAGGAGGAGGCCTTTTATTTTTATTTTTTTTCTTCCCCCAAAATGGTCGCTCAGTACATAAATTGACAGTCGGGCCATTTTTCAAGATGACCGCCAGAATTTAAAAAAAATAAATAAAAAAAAATCAGAAATAATTTTAGCAGTATGTTTTTCATGTCTTTTTTTCTATATATAAAATAAAACAAATTTAAAAAAAAGGAGCCGTCCCCCAAAAAGGAAGCGGGCAGGGATACTAAACATGATTTATTTTTTAAATGGCCTTAAGGTAGGCTCTCGATTGATTTGAATGTAGCTATTGACTACTGAATTCTCTCATTCCCTTATATGCTGATGACAGGGGTCACTTGGTTTCATGGGCGATTGGTTATATGTACCAGTCGTATAGTAACTTGACTTAACATGCTATAGTATCATGACTTTTAGCAACTTGACAAAAAGTAGCCCAATGGAACTAAGTTGAATATTATGTCTTCTACATGATATTGGTAGAAAATGTATGCTAATGGACTAATATTAGTAAGCAATCAAACAGCTATTACATCAGCAAAATAATGTTCGTCTATGAGAGGTATAAGCTTTAGTTTCCATAATCTCTTTCCAGAAATTCTTTAAATCAGTTGAAGTTAAGTTCAAGTTCTATTTACTCCATTAATGAAAACACTGTATACACTCAAGTCGATTTGTTTACAATCTGATGTTAACATGAAACTATATTTGCTTTAAATAGCAGCATTACACTATCTGCTGAGAGCCAGAAGGGTGTTAACTCTATGTGTAACTGTCAATGAGTTAACACCTTTCTGTCTCTTAATACAGAAGCACCTTGGTGAAAGGAACTAAAATCTAAAACCCTTCAATCCCTCACTTTCCTCCCTCCTCTTCCTATCTCATCGTCAGAATAAAGATACAATAACTCGCACCTTTGTTGCTCTTTCTAGTGGTTATTTTGGCTAGCTACAATAGGATCTAGCTAGCTCATACTTATTTTGAGAGCCGTCCATATTAAAGGTTAAGGGGTTGAGGGTGCTATTACATCAATAAATTACTCCATGCCGAAGCTCAATTTCCATGGATTTCAATGACTTCTTATCCCTGGCGTTTGATCGCGTAACCCGATCATATCGTCGTAATAACACGGGCATTATGGACCAGACAATATCACGCTTTTCTCCTCTTTGCGTGGCATAGACACGTCTGGTAGATTGAATTTCAAATAATATCAATCCGTCGGGATCAAATTGGATGGGAAAGTGCTACACAAATGAAGACCCCCTCTTTTAATGAAAATTTGCCGGCCTGGTAGAGCTGCACACACACTGCATGTACATAATTTGTGTGTGTAAAAATAGCATGGTGTAACTATTTTGCTTGTTCTTAATAGCAAGTCATGACCTAAGATTGTTGATTCTCAATTAATTAGAATTTGATATTGGTGATTTAAAATGAAATCACTGTAGAATATTCTTTCTTTGGAAAGGTGTATTTGTATTTGTCTTTAATTAGTGGCTAGTCCAGTACCTGAATTTTGTGTACTTTGCATCATTGGCTAGTCATTTAACCCAATTTCCCTCAAGTACATGTATGATACCTAGTGAATTTGTTTAAGGCTGACATCATGTTTAAACAAAATATTAGGGCTTATCATGTAAGTCTGTTTTTTCATCCAACTTTCTGGAAAAAATGCTGTGGTCTCAGCAGTCAGGCTTCCAGATCTGTTGGAAAAGATTTAAAAAAAAACAAAAAACAGAGAAAACAAAATAAAAACTCACTTTTTTTAGTATCAAAAAAAAATTTGATGTTAACATCCTGACTATATTATTTTCCTTTTGAGCAGAATTGAACAAGATCTCTGGTAGAAAACCCTAAAATAATTTGATATCACTGTGAGGCATTCACACTTATACAACACTAAAAACATGTCTCTTGAACCATGGACTTACTATTTTTACCACAGAACTTCTGAATGACATTTTTCCTGCTGTGGCATTTTCCAATTTTCTTAAAGATAGCAGGATATATAGAGGCTTCCAATTGGGCTTTTGGGTTAGGGGTAGGGATAGGTGTAGCATTTGATCAAGGGTTGCATGAACTTTGATAGGAATGTGTATGTTGATCGCAGAGCAATTGTGGCAGGAGCGTGTGTCGTAGAATCTCTTCTCACAGTCCAATTTGTGTGACTCTGGAAGCAATCAGCACAGATTTATGCATTTATTTCTTGCCTCATCTTTTCCTGGAGTATAAATTGAATTGAGCTTGTATGGAAAGTGTGAGGTTGATCTCTATTAATGTGACTTTGACCTATAGCTAGATTGAATATTTGTGCACCCTCTCCTTAACCCTTGGCCTGCTTTAGTTGTCAAATGACACAGTGAACTGCCAATCCAATCCAATCCAAAAGATATTTGATATAGCGCCTTTTCCTTGCAGTTACAAAGCGCTGCACACACGCTCCACAATGTTTGGGCCACTTAAAAACATAAGTTAGACACTTCTCAGAGATCAGTAGGCTGGTAATAAAGTAATTTCTAGCAGAATAGATGTGACTTGAGTAGTTTCTTGAACTGGTCAACAGATGAGGCCGTCTGCACAGCAGTAGGTAGCTGGTTCCACAGTTCTGCAGCCACAGCCAACTTTTATCCCATACAGTATACAAGGTGTATGTAACATACTGATACATGTACATTTATAAAGACAGCGTGGCAGTCTTGGGTATCACTTCTCAGCAAAAAAATGTTGTCCTGGGTTTAGATATATGCAACAAAAGAATCTTTACATACTCAACAAAATTGCTTCTTAATGTTTAGGACCACAATTAAGTTATCAAATTAACAACAGTGATAAACAGAGAAAGGGAGATAATATTAAGGTACATGCTTGTCGAAATTATATTATTAAGGATTTAAAAAAAGAAAAATAGAGATTGAATTTCAACAACATTGGCTCATAAAGATTAAAACTAAACATGTCCGTTTGAACCATGAAATAGAATAACATAGATTATAGGAAAAGAAAGGGAGTTAAACAAACAGAATCATTACATGCAGAATCCAACAAAATTGGCTAAAACTATGACTGAATAATTGTACTAGAGCATCAGAAAGATGGTGAAAAGAAGAACATGGGGATATGAAGAAAATACCTGTAGTTGGAGAAGAGAGAGCAAGAGAGGGAGAAAAGAAAGAGCAAGAGAGAGAGAGAGAGAGAGAGAGATAGAGAGAGATAGAGAGAGAGAGAGAAGAGAGAAAGAAGAAGAAGAAGAAGAAAATGAGGAAAAGAAGAAGTAGAAGGAAAAGGAGAAGGAGAAGAAAAGAGAGATGAAGAGAGAGAAAGAGAGGGCTATTATGGGGAGCAAGGATGTAGAGGGGAAGAGGGAAAGGGAGGAAAAGAAGAGGAGAAAGGGGAGAGATGAACAGATAAATGAAGACCTCATCTGTATTTGATGCAGATGGGGGGGGGGGGGTGGGGGGGGGGGGGGGGGGTAGTGGTGCTTATGAGGTAGTTAGCGAATGCACATTCTGGGCTCGTTTTTCATGTTTCCCTGCTTTGGAAAGCGGGAGTGTTACTGAGGAAACGCGAGTCAAGTAGGAGGCGCTATAAAGTGAATAGTATGTGACTAGAATATCATTATCTTAATATGCCTCTCTTAGTCCGACCGACTGAGGCATTGTGGGGCCTTCCTCGGGGTGAAATTAATGGCGGTGATTTGTTGTCTCGTCTAAAATGACTAAGTTATTACCACATAGCCTATGGTCTGCTTGCTGTCATAAATCTGTGAAGGACTCCTCAGGTTTCCATTCATTTGATCTTATGCTCATGTATATTTTGTTATCTTGACCTGATAACCCAATTTGAGGTTAAGACAGAGGGAAAAAGATTTGAACTAATTATTTCATTTCTGTTTTAAATCCCTTAAAATTCCTCATTTTGAGGCATTTGGGGCCAGTCTAAGTTATTCTGATTCATGTATGCTTTAGTATACTGATGGTTGTTTAATTGAATAGCCCTGCCTGCTAGAGCTTAGGTAGACAAATATGGTATGATTTTACACATTAATGTCAATTTATGTTCATAACTCCTCTATGTAGCAAGTAACATACATGTGCAGGAAACATACAACACCAAACGAGTTGCAGGTATCATTTCATCTGTTGAGTGACAGGGGCATTTACTCTGTTTAAAGGAGAGTTAACACCCTTCTGGCTCTTGTTCATTCTGTGATTTCTTCCCTCCTCCTCTTTTATTTATTTTAGTCCTTCTCTCACTTTTGATGATAAAAATATGTCACCTTTTCCCTCATTCCCCATTTTTTTAAGGTACATGTACATGTACATGTATCTTCTCTTTTTTGTACTGAATTTCTGTATTATTCCTCTATTTAAATGGAGTTTTTCTTGACCTCTTGAGTCTCTTCGCTCTTCCTGACTTTTCAATTATCTTTTCTCTCTTGATCTAGATGGCAGATCCAGGGGGGGTGGGGGGGGGGGGGGGGGTGGGCACATACCAGGATGGGAGGGGGGGGGGGGGGCATGTACATACCTTCTCCTGAGATCTATTACTCCGAACATCGCGAGGAACTCCATTGAAAAGTGTGAACATTGTAATGACTTATTACATAATCTATGATTTGTATGGGATATATACTGTACATGTACAAAAGGGCTTGGTCTAATTGCCCTTGGGTTGCTATTTCAAGAGTCTATGCAATCATGTTTCTCTTTCTCCATTTCTCTGCCACTTGACGTCATTTATTTTCTATTTTCTTTCTCAATTCACCAGTCCACAGTATACGTCATTCTCCAGTAATCTGTTGGAAAACCAATTAACCATAATTATGTATGGCGTTATAATGATTGCTTTGACCGACTGCTTTCCCCTGTTATTAAAAGTCTCCTCACTTTCAGAGTCTTCAAGTGTACCTCATTCAGATGTGAGAAACTTGTCGTGTAGCTATAAAGAAAATAATGTAGCAATACACAATTAATATTTATTTTTTCTAGTCTGAAGTATTAAAGATTTTTCTTTATTGTAATCTGAAAATCATACAACAGATTGGTTTGTGTGGAAATTGAGTATACCCAAATTGGGTAGCTTATGATTAAAAACTCATAATCAATGTGACATTGAAATCTTTCTGTACATGTACAGTACAGATATATGGGTTTCTGGGTTCCTGAGCAGTTAATTAAACTCAAATTGACCAACACATAGGCCAAAAAGCATAGTACTCTAACTCTTGCTAATTTCATTTTCAAATGTTCCTCTCTTACCTCTTTGGGTGAACTGGACAAGAAGACAGTGCATGGCTAACCAATCGCCTTCATTTCTATAAAAAGAGCAGTACTCTATCACTGTCGCTAATTCTCTTTCCAATATCTACCTTTCTGTCCAAGACTAGAGGATGAAAAGCCCATGAATGGTAAACTAATTGTCGTTGTGATTTCTAAGACTGTTATTGTGGCATAGATGGATTGTATTCTTCATAAGGGTTGTCACATCTATAAATCATCCACTAGGTAATTAGAAGTTTGATGTAATTAGTAGGTTAGTGTTGTTTGTACAGTCATTAGTGCGTCCTAGTTTTGTTTGTTGCTATTCCTAATGTGTAGTGTTTAGTGACCTCTACCTGTTTTGCCTAATGTGATGACCATGCACATTGCCAATTAACGTACAGTAAATGTATGTGTACACATGGTGAAAGAAATGAAGAAAAACAAGCTGTTAATGACTAGATGTTATCAAGCAATTTCTTGAACAAAGATGAGTGAATAAACACTACACATTGAATTACCTCTCTTGCCACTTTCAAAAGATCCCTCAAAACTTAACTTTTCCCCAGTGATCTATGTGATCTACTTCCTGTGAGACGTATCGACTGACTCACTGGTAGAGCAGTGGTCATTACCAAGTCCCTCGGAGAGGACTTAAAGCCATTGGTCCTCTGGTTTCTTACTTACAAGCATACGCATGCTTTCTTTAATAGCAGTCAGCACTATGAACATGACAAACAAAGAAAGCAGACAAAATATACAGTTCCTCAGGTAGACAAAGGAACATCCCTTCACTGCTATTATGTAAAAAGGTGAATATGCATGTGACACCTGTTCTACACATTTTTACATAATAGCAGTGAAGGGATGTTCCTTTGTCTACCTGAGGAACTGCATATTTTGTCCGCTTTCTTTGTCCGTCATGTTCATAGTGCAGGTAAAACAAACAAGCAAACAAACATACATACATGTAGTCAGGTGACATATTGTGTATAGACTTGTGAACAGGTAGAATGACTTGGTATTGTATCTGGAGTAGGTTCCATGCGAATGTGATTGGAGGAAGGATCTCTAGAGGGTAGATTAGGGCTAGATTAGGGAGAGTAGAAAAGGAAAAGGAGGAAAGTAAGAAGGAAAAATAAGGGGAAAAGAGAACGACAATGAAATAAGGAGAATGGGGAGGAAAATAATTTAAAAGTCCCATTCTAGCTGATAGAGACTTCAGCTGGCAGCTAACAAACCAATTTAGCGCTACCTTTAATGTCGGTGAAACCTAAAACCAAAGCAGGTGAAAGGAAGGCCTTGGATTTTGGCTCGTCTTATTTATCTCCCCCTCTCTCTTGCTCTCTTACTCTCTCTCTCTCTTTTTCTCTTTCTTTCTTTCTCCCTCTCTCTCTCTCTCTCTCTCTCCCTGTCTTTCTAATATGTTTTCCCCTTCAGCGCTGTTGTCTTCAGGCGATACAACTGTAGATAGAAAGGCCTTGGACGTTTGCCTCCTTACAAACATATATATATATATATATCTCTGTCTCCCACGCTATCTTTCTCTCACTCCTTATCCTGCTCAGTTTATCACTGTGTCTCTATTTTATCCCCTCCCCCTTTCCTTCTATCCTCTCCTTTGGAAAATACTCTGTTTTATTTATGGCAGCTCTTTAAGGATTTTGCTATAGGAAATGTGGATTTCTGAGAGCATTCGTTGACATGTAGTATACCAAAACTGTTTTCTTCATTTTCCATATTTCTTTCTGAGCTTACCAAAACTAAACTGCCCACTGCTTTAATGTATGTTTGTGGTGCTCCTCTCTCCCCTCTCTCTCTCTCTCTAACTCTGATCTACATTCTCTCCTCCTCCCTCTCCCCTCTCTTGCTCCCCTCTCTTGCTCCCCTCTCTTGCTCCCCTCTCTTTCTCCCCTCTCTCCCCCCCTCTCCCACTCTCTCTCTCTCTCTCTCTCTCCCCTCTCTCCTTCTCTCTCCCCTCTCTCCTCTCTCCCTCTCTCTCTTTCCCCCCAATGTGTGCCAAGGATGCCAATTTCACACAAGGAAAGTTATGAATTAGTAAGGCTTGATGAGAAGGTTACGGTTGTCGAGCTCTCTGTCTGCAAATGATTTTCATATTTTGTTGATTCAAACCCAGCCTCTAAGTCTAATTCCATTCCATTTCTTCCATATTTTTTTTATTCTTATGACCTATTGCTACTACATGTATATATTTTTGAATCTATATACATCTTTTGAAATTTGGTTTTTGATTTTTTCTGATATGTGTTTCTCATTGGCATTAATCCATTAACAACTGCATTTTGTCATTCTTTTTATAGACATAATACAGAAACCATAACATTGAAACAAATTAGACCCATAATGCATAGATTAATTTGCAAAAGTAAATAAACCACAATCAAACCATTTCTCTGATATTGGGCTTGCCTAGCTGTTAAAGTCGTAATCCCGTGCGAACGCTGACGATCAAATGGAGAATTCTTTACAATCCTGCTGCAGCGTTTATTTTTAAACGTAATTTATTTTCCTGAACAAACAGACATTAATAGTTTGCCATGCATAAATCCCTGGGCAAACGCTTTCACTTGTACAAACGCTTTCACTTTTACAAACCTTGATTAAAAAGAAGGTTGAGTGGATGTACTTGCAAAGCAAAAAAGAAGGAAAAAGGAAAGAAAAGGTGATGAGTTTCCATTGAAATAATGCTTTCTAAAAGAGAAGATTAGAGGCTGGTGAAGATGACATTATGCGAGCTCTCATTCTGTAAAGTTAATGTGGAAGGGTATCACAATAAGAATGTCACATGAAAAGGATTCCCCTTTAAATGCCCTCATATTGAAATATGATGAGAAGTAACTGAAGCATGTACCAAACTTTCATGCCACATGGATGTGTTCTACCATGTACCCATTTCTGTGTGTAGATCATACACTTTTCAGTAGCAATGAGTCTTTTTTCTTCTTATTTTGTTGATTCCAACACCTCACAGTGAACATTGTGTACACCTATGATTATTTACTCAATAATCAACTTTTCTAAATACAAATAGCTTTCAAACAACTCTTTCACATTGTTGACACATGAGCAGTACTAAACTTTATCTTTAATATATTTTTTCCTTGAAGCTTGTCCGTTTGACAGATTAAATAGATTCAAATACAGGTAGTGAAATGAAATACTTTGTGCTCTTTGTGCTCGTGAATGAATTTGGAGTGATTTACTCTGCCTCCAAACATCATGTGACTAAAACGTGACACTTTTACAATGACTGGTTTCATGGGTAAAGAGATATAAAGACAGAATCCTCATTTGAAATTTGGTGAATGTGCAGAAACGGCATGACATTTACCTTTTCTCTGATGGGCGTGATGGGGTAAAGGGAATTATCTGTTAAGGATTGTTCAGAAATTATGCGATAAATGAATGGCAAAGGTCTTACTCGCATTCACTGATCTCTGAGTTATGTGATAGAAAACATGAAAGTATTAAACTTTGAGTCATCATTATACAACAACCATGATGATTTAAAGCTGCATGCATCTGAATTTAGGCTTCAGAGATGGATCATCATTTGAATTAGAGCAATACTTGTGAGAAGAAAAACAGGAAGAAACCTATACAGTAGGCTTGCGGGTGCACCATGTGAGAGATAGAGAGAGGATTGAGGAGTCCTGAACAGGACTCTGACTCTGTAATCTTTCTTGGGGGTGTGTAGTCCTGAAAAAGACTGCACACGCAGGAAGAAACCTGCGCACAAAAACCAAAAAGAAGGAAAACTAAAAAACTTTAAAAATCTGCAAGCGGAGTCCTCATCTAAAATGCGGGGAGTGAGCGGAAACGATGTGACATTTGCTAATCAGTGTTTAAGGGCTATCAGGCCATCAGTCTCAATCTCACAATCCATTCATCATTATCTTTAATAATCCAGCAGCGGTCTTTGCCGTCACTCTACCCAGTAAGGCCTGGTCATACCTCGCTCATAAAGGCTTCTTCAGATATGATGTAAACGCCCGTGTGTTTTTGTTCTTGATATATCAATGAATGGAAACTACATGCAATAAAGGTCCTCCATGTATTCACTTAGCTCTGTGTTGTAAGGTGGAAATGTGAAGCGTATTACACTTTACTTAATCATAAAAAACCTGCTGTAGTTTTGTGATGTATATATCTGAACAAGGCTTTACGATAAACTATGTGGACATATACTTCAAACATAACATTAACAATGATGAAAAGGGTCAAACCTGAATGATAAAATACTCTGGGTTTTGTCAATAAGCATTTGGGACACTGCCCACCTATTTCTTCTGAATTGACATCATGATTAAATAATAATAATAACATGTCATGTTTACCTAGGGTAGCCTAATCAGTATTAATACTGGTCTCCCTGAGGGCCCTGCAATCATATCAATGACTGAATGAATGAATGAAGCGAAGGATCAAAGGAGTGAATGTCATTGGCTCAGATGCCAGGGAAACACATTTTCATTAGCCATTTGGGCTACTTTGTGGTCTCTCTTTACCGTACTATTATTATATTCTGTATGTTTGTTTTACATGTTGTTTCAAAAATGGTAATAAAGTCATTGATGTTGTTGTTGTTGAGGTCAGCCCTAAGAAAATGTGTGGCTGTGTGATTCCAATGGAACAATAAAATCTTTTGGCTCATTAGCATAAATTGTTAAGGTTTGACCTACAACGATTTTCAGTGCCTTTTTACACTTTAACATGTGAGTTGCTTTCTTTGCCTCTCTGCATTGTAGCTGGTTTGCCACAAATGCAATTTTGCACAAAACAATTGGAACCACATTACACAAGGATTGCTTTGTACAACACAATCGCTTTGCAAATTTTCCAATTTCCAGTGTGTGTGTGTGTAATTGGGTTTTTACAGACGTGTATCAATCAGATATGATTTTTAACGTCTGAGGACCGACCTTTAACGTCACCATCCAAAAGACTTGATTACCACGCTTTTAAACACATCTATAGAATAATCTTTCTCTGAAATAGTAAAATAATCTTGTACATGTAGCTCTTGGTATATTTTTCCCATGATGATTAAAATGTGGCACAAGGAGATTATTCCTGTGGCATATTAAGACTTGAAGGGAGCAATTTGGGAATAATTTATTAATAATAATAATAATATGGTTATTTATATACCTGTAGCGCCGGTATCCGTCAGGTTCTGACGCTCATGGCGCTTTACACATATTACCCTGGTCATAGCCGAGCTGCCAAAGTAACTAGCGCTCAAGCATATCAGGTACAGTTATAGTTATCGTTAATGTTGAGGTTTGACCAGGTCTTTAATCTGACCAAAAAGCCCTCTTTTAGTGCATTTAGTAGTGCTTGATCACTGCCTTGTTAAGTGCAATATGAGCAGTGTTTCTCATTGGTTGAGATGGAGGGTTTCTATTGGTAGAGGCGCTGCACGCTAATGCACCATAATTGATGCAATTACGCAATACGCCTCTGTTGTAGAGAAAGGCTAATTCATCTTGCGGGAAACCTACTTGATTGAGAAGATGTCAGTTTTTTTCAAAGATTCTTGGAAGTGGAAATGTTTTCTTGATAAATAGACAAAAAATGTCTTGTCGTCACATTTGCTATCTCTTAAGGAGTGTGACGTATTCTTTTAAAGGCTGAATAATTTGCACAGTGTACATTACATAATGTGTGTTTTGGAATTAACACAAAGACTTAGAAGTAATTATATTTGGTAAGAATTGTTCTAAGTATTTCTAATGAGAGCCAGAGGAATGGTATTTAAATACTCCCCTAGTCAATAAAAAAAGTCTAAAACTAGTCACAGAAAATTGAATACATGTATATTAGACTCTGAATGTATTTTTTGTGTATCTTTTGTTCCAAATCCTATATCCTAAAATTATTATTTTTGGGTCTATTTTCCATTATTCCCATAAAATAATAGAAGAAAGTTTAGTTCTCTAGGAAATACCATAAACTTATATATTGACAAAAAAAAATGGATGTTAAAAAAACCCACTAGAGTCAACACACAAGTAAAAGTACATGCAACTGTTCCAAAATGCTTCCTAGCATTTATCTGTCTGTCTGTAGCCATTTTTGCCTCCTTTTCCCCCATAATACACTCCAACTTTAAAATCAATTTCTCTTATTGGAATTGAGTTATAGAAGCAGGGCGAAAGTGAAATACGTGACTTAGAGAGGGTGATTATTTGCACAGATGCGCTTGTAGTTACATGTACTTGTACCATGCATTTAAAGCATCAAAGAAAACCCAGCCCAGGCAGCAGAGTTATTTTAACCTACTTCCAACATCTTCATCAAACAACATCACATATTGGATGCTGGGAGTTGCTCAAATCAATTATTTGAATCATTTAATATGTTAAATGACTGTTATTTCCCCACTGTAATTTATGATTGAACATTTTTGTCAGTTGAGTGCTAGAAGGCTGTAAGTTAAGACCGTTTTGGCTCCAAACAGACAATCTCTTTTTTATTTAATACACTGAGTGCTTGTAATCTGTGCCTCTCATACTGACTCTAGCATCCTAAATGATCTTCATGGAATATCCCAAAGGGAAACCAAATGCATTGCAGGCGAGCTTTGTCAGTCCCATGTGGGTATATTGGTGTAGGGTCTGGGGTGTCAAACCGCAATGATCTAGGTATCTCTGCTCATCTTTTGATGGGGAATGTTCCCATTTGCCAATGTAAGGGTGTGGTGAAGTGGTTTGAATGCCTGACTTGAGATGTGAAGGTCATAGGTTCAATCTCCTGCACTCATGTCTTTAAAGCAAAGCATTTTGTCTACATTGCCTCTCTCTACCAGTTATTTAATAAGGTACCATGTATGGATGTTTTTTAAATATTTTTTTAAAGATACATGAACATGTAGCACTTTTTGTTTCATAGTTTGAGTAGCATGTTCTGTCTGTAAGAGGTGACTGACTGGAATATGATAATGGGTGAAGTGACTGTGTGCTAAAAAGCAGCGCAATTTGACCGGCATAATGATAATTATCCATATCTTAGAAGAAGAAACAAAATTACAATACACATTAATTATTATTACATATCATTTTTCCTAATACTGGATTTATTCCTATGCCTTCATACATCAAGATTCCAAGTGAGGGATAGAATGAAGTGATATTGTGAGAAGAAACTTTCTTTAGAATCGATGCAAATGAAACAGTTAAATAGAAGCTGATGTATTTCAGTCCACATTGTATAATACGTCCATCAAAGAGGAACCAGCTGTTCTGGTTTATGGGAACATGCCCTTACGCTTGAGAGGAGATTAGACTGGGATCTCTACCACTAGACTAACAGATGATCACAAGTGCTTATTCTAGAACATCTCTAAACCAACACAATGTCTGTTAATAGACCCAGAAGGTTGTTATTCTCTTTATATGCCACACACATATAATTCCTGTGACACATTGTATTTATCATGGTATATGTATACCAAAGGCTTTAATATTATTTGAACTATTGAAAGTGCAAGATTAATCTAGATATCGGTTTTCAAATGGTTGTCATGGAGTTAATCAAAGCTGGAAATAGGTCATTTACAAAGCCATTGTGTTGAACAAAACAAAGCTTCTGTCAATTGTTTTGTGCAAAATTGCATGTGTGGCAATCAAGGAGCCATGCAGGGAAGCAAAGAGAGAGAGTTAACTCTGTCTTTGATAATACAATTTTTAATGTATAGCAGACAAAGACGTGAAAGAGGCTTCATAGGGTCAATATTTTATTTATTTTTATCATGCAGGGAAAGAAATTTAAAAAAAGTGATAGATTTAGATACATAAACATTAGACAAAAATAAGGTATTTATGGATCTTAGAAGACTGATTTGTGAGTGAGAGGATCCCGATGACATCAGTGGTCTTCACTTTATTAATATAATAAGAATAATAATAGTGGGTTCTTGTATAGCGCTCATGTCAATCAGATTTGACCCTCCTGGCGCTCCTGATTATTACCCTGGCTTAAGCACGGCTGCCATACGGCGCTCTAGCATTTCAAGGATTAAATTCCTACCAGGTACCCATTTACTTCACCTGGGTGGAGTGTGGCAAATGTAGATCAATTTCTTGCCAAAGGACATTAGTGCGGCGGCGGGACTCCAACTGTGGACCTTGTGATCGACAGTCCGGCGACGCATCCACTCGACCACAACACCTCTACATCTTAATATCAATTATCCTGATTGTCTTCAGTAGATGTGAACTCATTACACAGGTAACACACATCCTTTCCAGTATATGGGACTGAATTATAAACCACACAGCCAGTTTCTTATTATTTCTTAATCATTTCCTAGTGCACTCCATTGTGAATTGTCCCCCCCCCCATCTTAAGAAAGTTCATGCAGTGCCAGATCTTTAGTAGATGTAAAGTCATTACACAGGTAACACACATCCTTTCAAGTATATGGGACTGCACCATAAACCTCACAGCCAGTTTCTTATTACAGGGCTGCCAACCTTTGGAAAAAGTTTGGAGTGAGACATTGCGAGGGAGCGAAGCGACCAAGCCCGAGGGCGCGATCGAAGCGCCCGAGGGGGGGATGGTGTGGAAGGGGGGTGTCCCCCCTTCCACGGTAGGGAGCTTTTACAATTTTGCAATTGAAATGGTGCAATCTGGTGCATACTTTAACCCTGATTCCACAAATACATAAGGCAGGATTCAAATAGGTTAATTGATTTCATGAAGTACACTGACCTTGAAAAAATACAAACTTCCACATTTGTAAGTGCATTATTCGGGTCTCGCGTCGCGGTCACAGACACAGTCACACTCTCACACTCTTTTTGGAAAATAATAGAATAGTTAATATAACTGCCATATCAATTATATACAAGCACCCTTCCAAAATCATTCTTACTCTCGTATAAACGATCGAAACCATGAATTTCAATATTTCAAGACAAGAGTTTAAACTCACCCGGGCCGCTAATTTTTTTTCCGTACTCGAGAGAGCAAAAATCCCATAGGGTTAGGGTTAGGGTTAGGGTTAGGGTTAGGGTTAGTATTTGCCCTCTCGAGTACGGAAAAAAAATTCGCACCCGGGCCGAGCGCGATGTACAGCGATGACAGGCCATGGCATCGACACTCGCTTGTGTCTCGCACAAAAACCCCGCTTCATATAGCCTATCCGATAGGCGTCGGGCTAAATGGCAAGTGTACTAATCGCGTTTGGGAGACTGACATCGGCGCGGGCGTCAGCCCGAGCGCCTATCATCACTGGTGCATGCGCAAAGTTTTATTTTCTTTTATGTACCATGTTTCGTTCGTAGAAAATCTACGAACCCCCTGCAAAGCTCTTTCATGAATATTTATGTAGCATGGACCAAAATAGGCCAATGAGCGATGGGGAACGCGGAGATGATATTTGATTGGTTGAATCAAAGTGATCGATCACCAAATAAGGCTAGTCTTATGAATCATGCATGAGAATACGCTCGTCACACATACGATACACATATATGAATAATGATGAGTTGACCAGTGATGATAGGCGCTCGGGCTGACCGCGCCAATGTTACTCTCCATATAAACGCGATTAGATTACTTGTAAAGCCCGACGCATATCGGATAGGCTACGCTTCATAGTAAAGTGACGACGTCACTCGCACACGCAGGATAAGCCAATCGCAATTCACTATCTTTTCTTTGCGCGGCAAACCGAAACCAATTTGCATTGATGGTTTAGCTTTGCGCATGTGTGGTTAAAAAAATGTTGAAACTTTCGGCAGGGATATTGAATATCCGATATAATAGTTTTTTTTTTTTTGAGTTTCTATTTTCGGGGTTCAGCGTGAGAGTTCCTATGATCAGCGTGAGAGCTTGAGAATTGGGTGAATTGCGTGAGTCTCACGCAGATTGCGTGAGAGTTGGCAGCCCTGTTATTATATCTTAATCATTTCCTAGTGCACTTATTGTGAATCTTCCATATCCCCCTCCATCTTAACAAAGTTCATGCAATATGCCAGATCTTTAGTAGATGTAAAGTCATTACATGGGGAAACACACATCCTTCCCAGCATATGGGACCACGCTATAACTACAAAAGCAATTCTTTTTATTTCTTTACCTTGTACTCCCATCAACTCTCACTTATTTTCAAAATGAAGAAATAAAAAGAATTGCTTTTGTGGTTATAGTGCAGTCCCATATGCTGTGAAGGATGTGTGGTTCCCATGTCACACTAGTAACTTGACATCTACTTTAAGGAGTGATATTAGGGAACACTTTGTTGGAGTTGAATCCACTCCAGATTCAATTGCGATCAACTCCAATGAAGGGGTGGAAAAACTCTTATAAGAGTGGATTCCATTGTTTTAAGCATGGATTTGCACTACAAATGAAGTGATCTGTAATACAACTCCCACAAAAGTGGAATCCCACTCCTGCTGTATATTCAGAGAGTATCCTGCTTAGGTATATACAACTAGTACACTGTGTTTACTATAAGAAACTGTGATCTCAGTAGTAGCTAGTTTAGAGAGATAGTTTTGTTACTGGATGTCACTCCTGATTGGTTAGTCATTTCTAAAATGACTTAATATCTACTGTAGACCGTTGGTGATGAGGCATTTGTGCAGGACTTCAACATGTGTCCCGGCTTTATTTTCTCTCTCTCTCTCTCTCTCTCTCTCTTTGGCTAAATTTTTTTTATGCAGACATATTTTGTCAAGAATATAGGGGTAGATTTTTTTTTGCAAATGGTTGTTGGGCTAAAGGTTAGTTAAGTGGTGGGTCCTGGTATAATGAAGTTCTGGTCAAATTACAAAAATCGGTGACAAATCTACTGATAACCAATCAGAAGCAAGGATTTCACTAGGTAATAACAAAAACTGTCATTTGTCACTGATGACAAGTTTTGTCAAATGCCAGGAATCATACAGAGGTAGAATGAGAGAAGGGGGGGGGGGGGTTAAGAGGGAGAGAAAGAGAGAAAGAGAGAGAGAGAGAGAGAGAGAGAGAGAGAGAGAGGGGGGGGGGGGAGACAGGAATAAAGAATATGCATTCTACAACCAGGAATGCATATGAATATTATAGAGGAATAGAGAGAGGAAAATAAAGTAGGGGAGATAGTAGACAAAGCATTACAAAGGAAAATGTGGCGTAGGTACAGTTGTACAATCAGAGAGAGAGACAGAGGACAGATGTAGAATATTTGTGAAATACATACATGGAGTGGGAATGGAGCTTGTGTACATTGTCAATGAAATAGACAAACAGAGAGATTTATGTACATTCCTCCCTGACACTAAACCTATTAATTGAGATTATCCATTACAGAGAGCTAGGAAGATAGTGAGAGACAGAGAGAGAGAAAGCGCAAGAGAGCAAGAAACTGCCAAATGGGAAGAGATATCCGGGATACAGGGCTATTTCAATTAGAGGGTGGGGGAGAAAACTGAGAGAAGAGGGCACATTGAGAAAGAAATTGAGAGTGTGGGAGAAAGATGGAGAGAGAGAGAGAGAGAGAGAGAGAGAGGGAAAGAGAGAGAGAGAGATGACAAGATAGATAAACACAGAGGTATATCTCTTACTCTGTCTAACTCTATTTGTCTACCAAATTTGCATGTATACATAAGGTCCCCCTGTCTCTCTCTCAAATTCTACATTTACACATACTGTACATGTAGATTTCCCCATACCAATTTATACTGACGTATGTGAACATGCAAATGACATACAGAAAAATAATCTATACACCCCTCCCTTGCTCTAAACCAATTAATTGTAGTAATCCAGCTTGGATCATCTCTATTGAAGCATAACCCATTGAAACATGGACTCCATATGTTATTACATGTGTTAGGTGCACTACAATGCTAATTGAATGTGTGGGCCATCCAGAATGAATGACAGTGCAATTCTGATTGGGAAGTTATGAGATACATGTATTATGCACAGAACATCCTTGGTGGATGATCCCTCATTTGCTCTGAAGATATCTGCTCCAGGATATATTTCATTATAGATATTGGCCCTGGTTAGCCAGGGGGTTAGGGTTGCAATTGCATTTTAGGTCAGATTTAAGGGTTAGAGTTAACTTGAATGCTTGGTTCAGGGTGGAAGTTGTGACTTTGTTTAGTGTGGAGTATTCACCTCAGAGGAATTGTTGCTGGAGCATGTTTCATTTAACCATTCTTGTTGGTTGACCCGATATTTGCTCGAACAATAATCGTCTCAGGCTGACTTTGCCAAAGATGTAAGATAAGAGTTGGCATTAGGGCTGCACTTTGGTTTTAGGTTTGCTTTAGGGTAAGATTGGGTTTAGAGTTAGATTCAAGTTGAATTTGGGAATTCTCAAGTGTTGAAAATGACCATAAGATGGTACATTCAGGCAGAAGCCACAGATTTGGTCTTATCAATATTCTAGCACCAGTAAACCTCTCAAATACCAGGAGTCCCCCCCCCCCCCCCCCCCCCAATAAACCTACATTCTTGCAAACGGACTATATTTAGTGGTATTGAAAGTCATATTGTCTGAAAGAGTATTTGTACATGTATGTTTGATATTAATTCTTTGGATTTAATTCATTAATTCAATTGGCTTAACATCTATGCTAAAACTTGAATAAATACTGTAAGCTTTTCTTTGTCAAAAATATTACAAGCAATATCAAAATCTGTGCATTTTTTAACTGTCTTGAACATCAAAAGTTTTCAATTATTTCTTGTGTGCTAAACCTGCTGAAGAGCAGGTAAATGTTTAAAACAAAAACAGCATCACATATGATACTGGCTTCTACATGAACCTGTATGGAACCTAATTCAACAGCTTTGTCTCATTCCATCACACCTAACAAATCCTAAAATATCCCACTAAATAGATCTCATATGCTGCCACAAATTGGTTTAAAATTAGGCTTGTCATATTCACCTAGTCGTTGAGCAAGACTCTCTCAGTAATATTACTTATATACTGCAGTGATCATGTCAAATACATGAATAGATGAGTGTAAACAACGAGAAAGAATAAGAAAGAAAGAGAAGGAGTATACATAGTACTTGAGAATAGGGTCAATCTTCCTAGTGCCCAAACTTAAGTAGCAATTCCATATGACATGGTCCTTGTATATTTTTTCATCGTTTATCCTGGTGTTGTTGTTTTGTGTATGTATAATTACATGTATTATTTGTCCACCTTGTACTGTTCTGTGTATTCAGGCTGTAGCCTAGACTTGAATGTTTCTCATTACACACTTTTTGTTGTTATATTCAATAAATAAAGTATGTGACAATAATTTTTTGTTGTTGTTGCTACTACTTCAAAGCATTTAATGTTGAGCTATACAAATTTCAAATTTGTCTGCAAGTTTAACAGCTCCATAAGCAAGAATCTGGACCCCCCCCAAAAAAAAAAAAATCTTTGACACCACTCCCTCACTGTTATCATTTGCAAATCTCATCAGCAAGCATAATGAGATTCTCATCTTTAGTTGTTATTTTTCTCCCAATTTCCTTGAAATATTAATGATGGTTACCTAAGACGTGCAAGGCTGTGAGTCTTTAGCAAACAGATCTAATTAGTAAGAATGAAGATCTTTATATTTGTTTTGTAAACTCATTACTGACTGAGCCCCAAAATGCTAAATAAATCTCTTTATATGAAGGTGCTACGTGATCTTTTCGTCAGAAGTGAAATGATTTCAATGCATAAATAAAACCCAGATTCTGATTTCCAAGAAAGGATGATTATTGTTTAGACTGTTTCAAGAGAAATTTGGCTCTGATGTTTTTCTTTCTCATTATTTACACACAGTGTCTTTGTAATACAATTCAATTCAATTCAGTTCAATTCAATTTCGGTTTATTAATATCAACATAAACAATGTACAATGCTATTGATAACGTTTTTCCTGTTATCATGGTGACCTGCTTATATAATCAACTTAGTTTATTTCTTTTACATCAAGAGAAAACTAACTTTCTTGCCGTCCAAGCCCTTAGAAGAGTTGAAATCTGTAGTGGGATCTGCTACACAGGCTACAGAAGGAGTTTAATTGAAAGATAGGGAGATGGATTAGAGAGAGAGAGGGAGGGAGGGAGAGAGAGAGAGAGAGAGAGAGAGAGAGAGAGAGAGAGAGAAAGAGAGAGAGAGAGGTGGACCGCTGGGAGGTAGAGAGCCAGAAAGAGAAAGAGAAATAGAGTAAGAACTGGTTTGGTAACGGTTGAAATGGCCATGCTGTGTTGTGGAGCATAAGGGATAGTATTAAGACCAGTTCATTAGGTCGTTTGTAGCCTTTGATTGCCTTGATGGTCATCTCAAACCCTAAGTAGCCATAGACAGCCAGACCCCAAGGAGGTCACCTTGTGCCGTTAGTGTGCACAGTATGAAGAATGATAACCTTGTACCATAAATAAAACACCCAACAAGGTCCGAGTGATGGATGTGGATGTCTGATGCCCATTGACTCCAAAACTGCTTTCATATTTACTTCTTAAATAAAGGGATCCGGTAACTTTGTCTCAGATTCCGAAAACATATTCTGGATTTAGCTCATGATGCAATGATAATACACCAGTTTACAGTTGTATCAGTGCGCATGCGCAGACAGTTGACCTCGGGTCATTGGCCCTGAATTCAGGGCCAATGACCCGAGGTCACGTCAGTGGTATTTAGGCTAAGCGTAAATTAAGATTGCGCCCATGCAAATGATGATATGCGCGCACAACGCAGCGCGCAGGCAGTGATATCATCATAATTTGCATGGGCGCAATCTTAATTTACGCATAAATACATGACCTCTAGGTCATTGGCTTTGTTTACTCGCCAATTAAAATGGCGCACACAACTGTAAACTGGTGTATTATAAACCTTTAGGTCAGTCAGGAACCCCGTGACTTTTACAAGCCGATCGCCTGTCTGATTATCAAGATATTTATGACTGGAATTACAAATTTTGAAAACCGTTCGCCTGACGGTTTTCATAGCACTACAGTCTATTGGGGAAAACGAGTATGGTAAAACCGGTCACTCAAAGTTTTTTTACTTTTTTGAGGCACTTCTTGATCATTTTGAAGCGCGATTTTTTGAGGGCTTCAATATTACACCATATCACAGACACTGATAACACGTAGGGCCGTGTATCTCAGATTTAACATTGTTAAACGATCCCTTTAAGAATGATAACCTTGTACCATAAATAAAACACCCAACAAGGTCCGAGTGATGGATGTGTATGTCTGATGCCCATTGACTCCAAAACTGCTTTCACATTTACTGCTTAACAGGTTTTGGGCCGGGTTTAGTCAAAACGGATATCTACTGTTTTGATCTGCACTCCAAGTAAGGATCAATAGTTTAAGAATTAGGAACAATGACATATCAGATTTGAGCACAGATTTTAAGCTTTACTTATTATATAATATCACAGCTGTATTTTAGAATAGTGTTGGTCGTACTTAGTTTTTGTGATAATATTTTATCCTATTAATGTTATCTTTGAGTGTATTCTCGCAAGCGTTATGTAATTATTGTTATAACATTGCCATGTATTTTACACAATTTTATTGTAAACTGAATGTAATTCACCACTCAGGCTGCAATTTTCAGTATTCCCAATAAACCATAGAATTCAATAACCACAATTGCTTAAAATTCACTTTAGTTATATTGTATTGTCTGAATGCGTTTGCTTTTTTATCCAATAATGAAACATCCATTCTGAAAAATGAAGAAATGAAAAAATGACTGTATAAAACCATGGAAATGCTAACATGATCTTTAAAAATAGGACCACACTTATTAAATCCCCTTAGACTTCTCTGTCTGTGTTGCTTTGGTATATTAGATTGTAGCAATATCGTCATGGTAACATGGTGAGGCATTGTGATGTCACTCATCACCAGTGCATTTGTACTGAATCCATGGAGTCACAGTAGTCTTTATTGCAACCTGGAGAATTAAAAAACATTCATTTTTATTCCAGGAAAAAAAGGCAGAGTAGAAGGCTTTTGCATTTGGTCAAATGTTACTCTCTTAAAAAAAAAGAGTGAATTTTCAAAATCACGGACGTCACTCCTCTGGAGAGTGAAAATGTAGTGAAAATAGAGTGAACATTCACTCTTTTCTTCTTAGAGAGCACTCTAAATCAATCGATTTTCACTCCTAAACAAGTGATCACGGACGTCACTCCCAAGAAAGTGAAAATAGAGTGAAAATTCACTCTTTTTTTTAAAGAGAGTACTGAATAAAAGCTAACTCCCATAATGGTAATTAGAACATGAACATCCTTGCATTGTTATCTTGTGCAAATCTCAATAGTTCAGGGAAACAATTTCTTACGCTGCTGGCAGAAGGTAGTTAGAATGTACACAGGCCACAAAGAAAATTTCTGATAACTCACTTCTTTTCAAGGTATTGACTACTCTGTTATACTTTTTTTGTTAACATGGCAAGGATTTCTCTCTTTATTGATGAATGAAAAATAACGAGAAAAGATATCGTAAATACCTAATTTGAGTAGTTTTGTATTAAATAAGCATATCATTTTGAAGTTACAGGCATTCAGTTGATATTGCTAATCTTTCTGTCTCACGCTCTTAATGAATTTGATCTTGAACATTAAAGGAAATCATAAATTTATATTGAGGTGCCCATTAAATGATCTACCTTCCCCCGTCCACCTGTAAGTCCTCTAAGGGTTGTCCCCTCCGCCTCCCTCTCCCTCCGCCCCTCTTACCCCGCCTGCATTCATCATTGAGTGTGTTTGGATGTAGAGTGGTTTGGTAAGATCCTCAAATGTGGTTTCTAGGATTCTTCTGCATCGGTTCTGCTTTTCACATGATGATCGAGCTTGGTTGGAAAATAATTTCACTTCAACTTGTGGAATTGTTTAATTTCTTGAACATTAAGTTTTATTCAGATTCAATATTGAGGATTAAATATTAAACAATTTCAATGTCAACATTTCTGTTAACACAAGCTTTATGAATACAATTTATTACAACACTGGATACATCTCCCTCCCCTTCATCCCCTTCTCTTTCCTTGCCCCCCCTCCTTCATATGGTTCATGTTTGGTTCTGTGATGAGGACTGGCATGGTATAGGTCATCAAAATAGGTTTCTAGGTTTCTTCTTGGTCAGTTCTGCCACCCCTTGATGATTTAGCCTAGGGGAAATACAATGCACTTTAACTTGTAGAAAATGTATATAGGCCTTTTCACACGCTTCTTGTCAAGAAAAAATGCTAGTGGCATAGCAGGGGTATAGGTATTTAGGGGGCGTTAGATTCAGGGGGAGGGGGACGGGGTGCTTGTCTTACTAAAAGTAGCCCTACCATCTGAGTGATTAAGATTATAGCTAATATAATGCTCTTAAACTTGTAGACTGACAAAAAACAAAAAAGCACTGTTGTCGATGCTTGATCAAGGTCCATGGGGGGGGGGGGGGGGATCAGATAGGGATTTGGGGCTGCTCCATTTCAACGATCATGACATAATGTGGCTACTGGGTGTGGAGTAGTGAGGGTTCAGACATTTAGGGGGCAGGGTGAGGGTTGCGGGAGGGGGGGGGGGGGGGCACCAGATTTATTCATTTACTGGGCGGATAAAATATGAGAAAACAAGGATATCTTGTGAGGAGAGGATGAGAGGGGGTTGGGGTCATATTATCGTAACATTGCTCCTTCCCTATTCTTTTTTCCCCTTTTTCTTATCTATTTTTCTTTCTCTCCATCTCTCTCTTTTTCTGTAGCAAATCCCCTGTGCCCCAGACATGTAGCTCCGCTAACTGCTTGTGTTTAGATACCAGGATTCAGAGTGTATATCTTAATGATTGTGCAATCATTTCCAGCAATCTGTTCAGAGCCAGAAGGATGTTTACTATATGAGTTAGCATCCTTCTGGCTCCAAACAGACAGTAGATATTTCTCAGAGTACATACTGGACTGCGCATGCTAGTCTTGTAATGTCAAGGGTGCTTACCCAACTTATTACCAATGAATGAAGCTTACAATAGGCCTGTATTCACTAGCTCGAGATTGCCAAATATCCCGCTATTGAACTAACCTGAATTCAAACTATCCAGCTAATTTGCGTCTTCATCAGCCCGAAGTCGCAATTAGTGGGATATTTGGTCGGGATTGTCATCCCAAGATATCTTGGGATAGTTTGCAAAATATCCCACAATTTGGCAAAATATCCAGCTATTTGTCCAGTGCGGCTTTACCAGACTGAAGACTCGCACTATGCGCGATTAACGCTGAACAAAATATCTCAAGCTAATTTCTCAAGGTCGAGTTTCAAGTTTCGAGGTCGAATCTCGAGCTGATGAGGACGCGATTTGTAACTTCGGGATTATTTCCCAAATCAGAAATAGCGGGCTATTTGGCAATCTCGAGATGATGAAGACGCGCCTAATGAGTTTGTATCAGTGATTTACTTTGATGTCTAGATCTGTAAAAAGATCCTGTGATCTGCTGCTCTCCTTTATTGATGGGCGCTGGTGTGAAAATGCCTGCAGATATCAGCTCCATAGGGCATACTAGTGGCAAAGACATTTATGAATTATCCATATCCATATTGTATCGTCAATAATTTGCCAAATTTGGATAGAACCATCCATCTTGTTTTGAAAGTGCACTGAAAGTAAAGTCCAATTCCGTGTATATTGTGGAAAAAACTGTTCTGAAGCATTCAGTAAACGTTGATTATTGTGTAGTGCATAAGAATTAATGTGTATTGTGTACAGTCTTGGAATGATCTAAATGAGAACAAATTGTTGAAGATGACATTGCACTGCACACAGAAATTACTATATGGGGCTAGACACAAATGTTTGCGCCAAACTTTTCAACTATTCCTACCCATACTTTGAATACTCAGAGGGCATTTTTTCCAAGGCAATCCTTTACAGGGACATTTCTGCCATGGTATTCTTCCAAACTGACATATACAATAAGTATGGTAAAGCTTATAAATTATTTTGTATCTTGCCAGAACTCAATCTTCTCTTTAGCAAGTTGATGTATACTGTATAGCCATGGTTCTCCAGTAAGTCGAGAGTGTATGTGCAATGTTAGTTTGAAATTGTAATCAGATCAAATGACCAGCATACATAATAAATACAAGCTGTAAAGCAACCCTGATCAATGTTGGGCAAACACTGGTTAGCAGATACAAAAAGGTATGGTATTGTTAAAGGTAGAATTCTACTTAAAAATAATGAAACAAGATCTTTTAGTAAAGCAGTTATTAATGATTTTTTTTTAAATTGTAAACAAATTATTTGAAATTTACCCAGAGTTATGTTGTCTGTAATTTGGACTCACTTTTCTAGTATTATTTTATTATTATTATTATTAATTATTATTATTATAATTTAAAAAATTTAATCTAAAAAACTGACATTCATTTTGCATTACCGAAAAAATTAATCAATATTCTATTTTCAATTTCATGGATGCTTTTGACTTGGCCAGCAGCAAACTATAAAATTGATTTCCTTTTACAACAGAGTCAAATTGTCAAATAATACCCCTGTTATCATTATAAGTTTTGAGATTAAGATAATTTAATAATAATAATAATAATAATATTTCATTTTTACACATAATATGTGAACATTTTTCTATCTTCGTTTGAGTTACGATAGCCTTGGTGGTCTTTCTAATTTTGTGGACAGATCATTTTAACCTCTAATCTGTAAACAGGCATATGTAATATTAATGCCAGCTCTAAAGTTGGACATCCCTAAAAATGATCAAAATAAATGAACAAATTAAATTTATAAGGGAATTTGAGCTCAGGCCATGGCAAGCAGCTGTTGATTTCAAATGATGGCCTTTACAGATACAATTTCCAAAGTGACCAGTAGGAAACAGAGATTAGCTATGTTCCCACAGGAACTTTTGTAGTCTAATATTTTTGAGCGTAACCTGACAATTGAAATAACAAAACAAAAAATCAACGAAGGTTAAAACTTAAAAGTTTGCAAAGCTTCAAAGTTTTAAACAATGATCCACTAACAATGATGAGTGTTCACACATAACTGAAACAAATGGGTCCCATGGGACCCCCTTAACCCTGCCACACCACACTATCTACGGGATCTTTATCACCACGATGGCGAGGTGTGGACTTCAAGGTATATTCAAGGACTATTTGGAGTTTGAATCTACAAGCCAAGCAAGCAGTGATTAATTGCATCCTAATGGCTCATAACTTGAGTGTGGACCCCTCACTGCCTGTAGTTTTCACATTTGCCATAATATTGGTCATTGTTTATAACTTCATATTAAAAAGATCCGAAACAATGTCTGCACGATCCTTTACTACAACTTAACCATGACCTGAAAATATGGGCTTTGCTTAAAGTTGATGGATTCTTATGTGAACCTAGCCAACGAGATGAACAAGACCGAGACCTTAAATGAATTAGATGGCAGATGTTTTAGATATAAATCAAGGGAAACTTTATAAATGACATCTGTATTTACTGGGAGGTCAAGTTAAGCGCACAGAGTAATTTGTATTGTGTTAAAGCACATGACTGGAGTCTGCCTGGCAAGGGCTGCTCTGGACATGTAACAGCTTTATTTCTTCCTTGTCCTTCTAATTTTTCTTTTTGAGAAGGGATGTGAAGGAGTTTGGACAAGATCAAAATATTTCATAGTCTCCAAGTCAGTAGAAACATATTTATGGTTTAGAGAGGGAGGGAGAGAAATAAAATAAAGAAGACAGATACAAAGAAAGAGAATGATAGAAAGAGAGCGGGACCGAGAAACAGAGAGAGAGAGAGAGAGAGAGAGAGAGAGAAGGGTAGATATAGAAACATATACAGAAAGAGAGAGAGAGAGAGAGAGAGAGAGTGAGTGGATGAAAGAACTAAAAGAGAGACAAGGCTTAGAGAACTGACAAACAAATTTGTGTGAATCTTATAATAAGAAAGAAAATGTTTCTAACTATAATGCTCATGATGTTTTCTTGGTTCTATTTTTAGGATAGAAATATGTTTGTTATGAGCTTGTTTGTATCAAGATTTATATTTATGTGAAATGGCGGCTGAGAATTATGCATGTCTGGATAATATGTTGTATTTAGCAGTGGTGTGTCTCCCTTGATATTATATGGTTTCATGTATTGTTTGGTACTCATCAGTCATGTGACATGCAGGAGTTTACTATCAACTCTTATCTGCATTTCACTTAAAGTGACTCAGTAACATTGTCTCAGATTCTGAAATGAAATCCTGGATTTAGCTCATGCTGCAATGATAATTATAAACCTTTGGGTCATTCTGGAACCCCATGACTTTTACAAGCCGATCGCCTGTCTAATTATCAAGATATTTATGATTTGAAATTGAATTTTACTACAGTCTAATGGGGAAAATGAGTATGGTAAAACCGGTCTCTCAAAGATTTTTACTTTTTTGAGGCGCTTCATGATCATTTTGAAGCGCAATTTTTCTTCTTCAGGGCTTCAATACTACACCATTTCACAGACATTGTAACACGTAGGGCCATGCATCTCAGATTTAACAATGTTAAACGATGCCTTTAAGAGAATAACGGCCTTGCATTCGTAAATACTACGTTACATCCATGCATTGTAGTATACTTTGTCATGTAATGCACTGTATGTGCATGACACATGCTCTTGCAATAGATTCAGTGATTTAGGTTGGGAGTTTGTTCCAATACTTTGGACCCCCAAAAAAGTAACAGTTTTCTTTCCAAATATTGTTTAAGCTTGTGGTAAATGGAAGGAGTTACTTTAGCGTGTGGGGTATAAGTGGATAGCATATTAATCATTGGTAAGAATCTTGATCATTAAGTTTATACTAACAAAATATGGTCTTTTGTCAGTGGGATAATTCCTGATCACTCTTGGGCCTTTTTGCAAGATGTTTTAAAGCACATTGGAAATGTTTGTGGCTTTCCAGTTAAGTCCTCTCTTTTTCTATAGCAAGACGGAAGAAACCAATTATATAATTGACTAAAGCTTCAAATTTGACCCTCCACATTCTCTCAAAGCAAAGCCTTTGTAGTTAGTGGTACAGGGGGGGGGGGGGGGGGGGGGGGTTAACGTCCAACTATACGCCAGTGAAAAAAATACACAGGGGCTCGGGGCGAATTTTTGCATAGAGTTCAATGCAAAACAAATTAAAGAGTGTTATTTTTCATGCAAGCAAGCTTGAAAAGTAGCCCCCAAATTTGTTAAAGTATTTTTTTCCCTGCTATACGCTCTGTGCATCGTAAACGTGTTTAGCTTTCCGGGGGAAGTCCTCTCTGTTAGCAAGACATAAGGAGAGAGAAAGCAAGACGATACGCAAGAGAGTGAGGAGATAAGCTAGGCACTGCGATCCCTGTCAGAGCCTGACTGAGAGACAAGGATTAGAGGGGATGGTTGGTAGAGCCAGGGCATTTGTTCTTACGCATCATCTCGATGTGTGAGTGGTAAGGTGGTTGTTAAAGCTTATGTATAGTATTCATAAGCCCTCTTTTCAGTAGATGTCTTTGAATTTTAATTGATCATATTGATGACTAGACAGATACTAAGCTGCTGTAATGCTTTTTCCAACCCAAGTGAAATATTAACCAATTAAGAGGTAGTAAACAATTAAGATTCCATTCTGGAAAGTAAATTCTAACGATGGTAAAGTGCACTATGCACATGCGAATCTTTTGAGGCCTGTGTTTATGCTAGAGTCTACACATGCTGTCTCGAACTAAAGCCTGGGATTAATAGCCTCAGAGCCGTCAAGGTGGGAGGGGTTCTAGGATAAGGAGTGTAGTTGTTCATTTAGTGTTTCATGCAGATATTTACACTGAAATCCACTCATTGATAGAATACCAAATGATCTTTCACGCACCTTCTGCAAACATTGTTTTACCATGGTAACTTTGAAAATAAAAAATTCTAGGTGATAACTTTCCTGAAATTAGGAAGATTAAATAACAGCACTGATCGGTTGAGAGCTTTTAACCCTACTTGAATGGTGGGGGTTATTTTACCTGACTGCTAAGAAAGCACAAATGCTTGTAAGTAAGCAACCAGAGGACCGACGGCTTTAGGTCCTCTCCAAGGGACCTAGTAATGAGGATTAATGCCTTACCAAAGGGCACTAGCGCATCGCCTTGGTTTCGAACCCGGGTCACCAGATTACGAGACCACTGCTCTACCGACTGAGCTATCGCGCCTCCCCAAACACTTATCTCGGGTATATGCAGAGAAAAATAAATTGTAGATATCCAATAAACAAGTCAAGTTCACATGATATTTTTTTCAAAGAAAAATTGAACGAATATAGTCTTACATTAGTTCCTGGTGTTTGTCACTATGTTACAACTCCCTTTTGTAAGAAACATTTAGGAAAATATTTGAAAAGTAAAGTTTAAAAAAAAGTTTTTGATAATTCTTGATCTAATTTATGTGCGTTGTATGTGATTTGTTTTAATTGATTGAGACATGTGCGTTAATCGCTTATAGATGTTACAAGGTTGCGCAGTATGCTCACTTCACTTCATGGTGGCTAAGTAGAGTACTGTGACAGTGACAGCATTATTTACATACTTACACATACATGTACCTCGGTGGGATGTCTCATAACATGGATGCCATGTCCCCACGCTGTGAAAGCTGCATTTTGATGCTCTAAAATATCTATTGCAAGCACTAATAAGGTCCACACTAAAGTTTGAAAACTTAAAGTTAATGTGGTAGTGCTTGTGGTTATGGAACTTGCAGTTTATTTCAAGTTATAAACCATGAATGATCTCTTGGTTTGAGCATTAACGATTAGTTAGGGTTACACTACAGTTCTTAAACTTAAAGTTCAGGTCATGGTTTGCAACTTTAATTTGTCATGTAGTAACTTGTGTTTATTAATTGTTGTAAACCACAAATGATTGAATGGTTAGCAAATTAACTGCAGGCCTTGGAGTGTTCTCACTCAAAGCTATGTGCTGCATGGACACAATAAACTTGGAGGTTACACCAACTTGTAGTTGAAAACTTTGAATACTTGTTTCAGTCTCGTAGGAACCCTTGTTGATATTGGATAGATGTTTATAACTTCAAGGCTTTGCAAATTGAAAGTATAACACTACGACAGTCCTATGTGAACTGACATGTATCCACCACAAAGCAAAGAAAAGAAATAAGAAGAAAAAAAGAAATAAGAGGAGAAGCCCAGCATGATTTTGAGGCTTATGTCACCTGCTGCACTTACTAGATATTACAATGGTCAATGACACTCACTGTACAATGTATCTTATCACATTTTGCCATAGCTACAAGGGGGGGGGGGGGGGGGGGGGGGGGTACGGTAGCATGTTCCCCTTAAATTAATTTGCTAATAAGAGAGGAAGAGAAAAATAAAAAGAGAGGAAAGGGTTAGACATAGAGAGAGAAAAGGGATGTATAGAAAGAGAGGAAGAAAGGGAGAGGGAAATATTTTAGTGCATGGGAAAAGGAATATAAATGATAACTCCCATTTTATACACTACCCCTTTTCAATTGCCTTGTAAATTCATATTTCATTCATCTATTATTACTGGCATCCTACCACCATGCATGTGACCCTTTTAATAATAGGGTAAGCACTTTGGTCAGTTAGATTGTAAATGGTAAGGTGCTTGATAAGAAACAATTATTATTATTATCATTCAGTGTCTGGGCCCAGTTTATGTTTACCTCTTTTTCTCACATACAGCCAAATACACATGAGAATTTGTACCATGGGACATGAAATGCTCAATAATGAAATTACGGGGAATGCCAAAATCCCCTATAGCAGACAGTAACCCTAGCAATAAAGTAAATTAATTACACTCCACACTTCATGTCTCATGCATGTACCATTGCTTTTTAATTATTGATTGTTCCTCATCATATTAAAATGGTATTACAAAGGCTATTGCGAAAGTTGGAATTGGATAAAAAAATTGTCAAAGTACTAGTTGACAAGTGAATGCACTTAGAATCCCTATGCATGTCTCTCTATTTAAATGTAACCATAACAATTTTGACGTGCTCTTAAAACTTGGTGTGATCTTTCTGTGTTAGAGTGAATAAATGTACGTTTTTACACGGGTAATTTCAGTGATATTTCATGAGAATTTCATCCCCTATATTTGTGCTTTCCACCGCCGCCTGTATAAACTTTCACCATGTCTATTGGAAAGTTGGAGAATGGCACCTTTAATGTAAGCAGTGGAGTCACTGTATTTTTTACACCCTAGGGATGCGATGTTACAAAATAAACCTGGTACCTGATCTCCGTGATGAGAGAGGTTTGAATGAAGACTAACGACTCCACACCACGGCTCAAGTCATTCGTGAAGTTGGTAGTGAACCCCTGTTGGCTTCCCATGCGTCTCTATACCATAACGACCCTAATTGAATTAGCAGGGATGATACAATCCCCTCCTGCTTTTGTATGTCTGTATGTTTATGGGAGATTTAAAGGGTTTTAGATACATTTGGAACAAGATAAATCAAAGTGTGTAACGTAGTCGCCTACCCTAGTTTGAGGGGTCTGAGTTGTATAGGAGAAGGTTTAATTTAAATAGATCGAGGGAGTTTATCTCTTGCTAAATGTAACCCTTCGGAATGAATAACAAATAGATCTACATATTTGGCTGTAGAATGTTGACAATGGTAGAATGTGTGCTTATCTCTATACCATATTAGTTCTTCTTTGCTACCAGGGATTTATTATGTGTTCAATAACTTAGGAGCAATGTTCCTCTAAAGTGTGTACATATCTTCATAAGATTGATGTCTGAAATGTAACTTTGATTATCATCTTTACACAGTTTTTTTTCATCATCATCACCATCATCATCATCACCACCATCATCATCATCACCATCATCATCATCATCACCACCATCATCACCATCATCATCATCATAATCATCACCATCATCATCATAATCATCATCATCATCATCATCATCATCATAATCATCATCATCATAATCATCACCATCACCATCATCATCATCATCATCATCATCATTATCATCATCATAATCATCACCATCATCATCATCATAATCATCACCATCACCATCATCATCATCATCATCATCATCATTATCATCATCATAATCATCATCATCATAATCATCACCATCATCACCATCATCATCATCATAATCATCACCATCACCACCACCATCATCATCACCACCATCATCATCATCACCATCATCATCATCACCACCACCATCATCATCACCATCATCATAATCATCACCATCATCATCATCATCATCATCACCATCATCACCATCACCACCACCATCACCATCACCACCACCACCATCATCATAATCATCACCATCACCACCACCATCACCATCATCATCACCATCATCATAATCATCACCATCATCATCATCATAATCATCACCATCACCATCATCATCATCATCATCATCATCATTATCATCATCATAATCATCATCATCATAATCATCACCATCATCACCATCATCATCATCATAATCATCACCATCACCACCACCACCACCATCATCATCAACATCATCAAGTCAATTTAAATTATTACCCAAACAACCACCACCATTACCAACAATTGCTACCATCATTAAAGGAATCCGGTAACTTCGTCTTAGATCCTTTAAAAAATCCTTGATTCAGCTCATGCTGTAGTGATCATTATAAACCTTTAGGTTAGTCAGGAACCCCATGACTTTTACAAGCCAATCGCCTGTCTGATTATCAAGATATTTATGATTGAAAATCAAAATCAAATTTTGCGTTTGCCAAACGGTTATCATAACACTACAGTCTATTGGGGAAAACGAGTATGGTAAAACCAGTCACTCAAAGGTTTTAACTTTTTTGAGGCACTTCTTGATCATTTTGAAGCGCAATTTTTTTAGGGCTTCAATATAACACAATTTTACAGACATTGATAACATGTAGGGCCGTGCATCTCAGATTTAACATTGTTAAACGATCCCTTTAACACAACCTCATCATTAATACCACCATCATCGCCACTATCAATACCTTGTGCATGTGATTATAGTTCTTTGGTTGTAATGCTTCTATGTCTGCTGTGTTCATATCTTCATTAGACGACACCATCATTACCATCATAACCACTATCACTATTACATTCAACATCACCACTGCCACCACAACCACCACCTCCACCACCACCACCACCACCACCGACAATTCTTCAATTATCTTTACCAATACCACTCCCATCATCACCACCACCATTACTACCAGCATCAATACCATTACCATAAGCACCACCACCGCCACTTTTCAATTATCACTACCATGACCATCAGTATTACTACCACTACCTCTATCACTACCACCATCAGCTCAAATTACAATTGGTTTCAATTGCCCTCTCTAGCCCTCATATAAAATCCCCTAGGTAAGTCATCAGTCACATCTACTATACTTTTCTCTTACAGTGTGTCTCTAATGCTATCACCAATGTTACTCGGGAGGACCATTAAGACTAAATTATGTTTTTTCTTCTTCTTGTGATGGTGCACCAATATGCCTTGTTGGAACCATTGCTCTCTTATCTGACAGTCTGCCTTTCATAGCTGACACCAATATGCCTTGGCGTGACCATTGAAACAAATTGTTTTTTTTTTCCTAATATGCCAGTACTAACACTTATGTGCTTTAACGGGACCATTGCTCTTTCCTGAAGGTGCAACTACTAGTGCTAACACCAATATAATCCGGCTGAACTATTGGTGATATATGATGCAGGTAAAGCTGTTTCCTCCATGACTGGCGGATGTCAGTTATGAGCTCCGTAATGAGAAGGAACACTAATTCCTGCCCGGCATTGTAAGCATAATTGGATACATCTCTAAGCGCTGTACCATAACTGCTCTCTTTCAGTCTCTCTTCCAGTATCTCTTCCACTCTCTCTCCTAGTCTCTTTTCCAGTCCCTCTCCCTTTGCTCTCTCTCTCTCTCTCTCTCTCTTTATCTCCCTCAATTCCTCTCACCTCTCCTTTCTTCTCTTCCCCTTCTCTCTCCCTTCCCCCTTTCCTCCCCCAATGGGTCATTTTTTTCTTCTTCATCTCTCTGTATGTCTCTCTCTCTCTCTGCATGTATCCTTCTTGCAGTCATTGTGTATAACCCCTCTCTTCTTCCAGTCTCTCCACCTTCTATCTTAATAGTTCTGTTTTTTTTCCTGCTTGTTTTGCCTTTTCCTTTGTTTTTTCTCTCTCGGTCCTTCACCTAATCTCAAAGAAAGATTATATAACAAAAAGACATGGAAAAATAACAGTACCAAGATGGCAACAAAAAGAAGAAAACAGGAAAACATAGAGGCTATGCTTAGCAGAAAAGACAAAGTTAAACCAAAATAGAATGAAGAGATAACCAAAGTAAAAAAGAAGAAAAAACACTTGGAAAACAAAGATGACATACTGTCCATTACTGTTTACACCCACTCAACACAATTCACCTACACTTTGCCGCCGTGTCTGTTTTTATGTTATTCTAAGCACAATGCTATGAATAATTGCAATCATTCCCCCAATTTCCCTCTACTGCTCTAATTACCAATCCCATTTATATGCTACTAAACCAGTATTGCCTTCTCAAACATTCATGTGCCATGATCATCAATTTCCCAGCTCCTGCGTGGGTGCTGAACTTTCATGAAAGTTGTTTTATTTATACTGCGCCCCCGACGGCACCAAGGGAAGTAGAATGAAGTTAGGGATTCCTTGATAGCTCTGAAGGCATGTGCTTATAGACAAGTATTCATATTTAATCACTTTCAAGTCATCCATCATATCAATGAAAGGAACATGGAAAGAAATCAAGGAAAAACAAGTGGCCTCACATACCATCGCTTTGGTATTAATAATAATAGCTCTAATTATCTAGCGCAGTTACTCTATGACTTAGTAATTTGCATCAAAATTTGTTTGTAATGTCAAAATAAAAAGCATAGTTACATATCTATTAATTCAATTGTTATTTATTTATTCAATTGTTATTATTATTATTATTATCAATATTATGATCACCATTGTTGTTGTTGTTATAATTACTATTATCAAAATTCTTTAATTAAATTAAACAATGCAATTGCTATACAGTTTCTTTTACAATGCAACTGCTATACAATATCTCTCATTGTTACTGACATATATATATTTTACTATAGGGAAAACAGACCAGTACAGAATCTAGTTGCCTGAACTTTTCATCACCCTTGTAAACTATTTCCTTCCTTCCATTTGAATTCCACGCTCGCTCGCATCTGGATGTTATCGTGGTTCTCAGATACAGGTGCCTCTGATTACGACCATGCGCCTGTTTTTCTCGTACATGACATTTACATGTCTCGATGGGCAGCAAGCATGTCCATTGAAGTCTTGTTGAAGTTATACTGGACTGACTTGTCTCACAGTAACTTTTGTCATTTGTTTTTGGTATTTTTGTGTGTCATCAGTATACTAATAATAAAAGTTTTATTCAAATCACTTTATTTTATTTCATTTCCAGGAATACAAGGGAGATTAACAATAACACAACAATAAACAAGAAAACAAAGAACAAGAAGAACTACAATACAAATAAAACCTTCAGGTCAATCGAATAAAAACAATTTCCTGTGTGAGGTTCTCTTTAGTTTAGAGTAGAAATATAGAATTTATATATACTATTCAATTTACAATGTGTTGTAAGAATATTGTACATGAATGCTCTTTTCATCATTCATTTTGGTGTTGGCTGAAATCACAGAAATCATTATTATGTATTTCATCTTTTTTACCAGAGCTTTTGAAGAACTTTCCAAAGTTAAATGCTTCTTAAACCTGAAAGAATGTGAATCTCTTTTTTGTGTGTAAAATCCATTTTTTCTTTAAAGAAAGAGAGTATAGAGGTGTTTTTTAAGCAGAGGCAGAAAATACTCTTCCTTCCTTTGAATCAGAAAATTGAAAGTGCCAAATAAATTTGCTCCTGTTTGTAGAAGATACTGTTTTGTTTTCATAGATTTTAGGAGCAAATGTTGAAAATGAGTGTGAAGCATTGATTTCCCAATTGGTTTGAGTTACACAGTCATTGCAGGAGGGTTGTGAGTTAAGACAGTGTGTTATTAAGCCACCTTCACACCTGATACACTAAATTCCCTTAATGGACATGCTTTGGAGAAAGAGAAAGATAAATATTTTATGCAAAAATAATAATAATAATAATAATGATAATAATAGTGATGATGGCAATAATGATAAAAAGATAATAATGCTAATAATAGTGTTAATAATGATGACAATAATAAACATATTAATATTACTGTTAGTAATAATGATAATGATAAATAATTATAATAATTATAATGATAATATTAATAGTGATAACTATACTGATAATCATGCTGATGATGATGATAATAATGATAATAATAATAATACAAATAAGAGTAATAATAAAAAAAAAAATAATGAAAAAATAATAATGATGATAATACCAATAACAAAGCGCAGATTTGTGTCATGGTACAGAAGTAAGGAAAGAAGACACCAGAAGAGGAGAATGACAGTGTGTGCAATGATCACAATAAAACACAATAACCAGAAAGAGAGCGAAGATATTGTGGTCAAAAGCAAGTAAAGAAAAACTCATGATATGCTTCTATTTTGCAACGGTCTAGAAAGAACAGGAAGACAATGAGGAAGAAGTGGCTTTGAGAGTGATGAAGAATCTAATCTGAAGCTCACATGAAGCAAAAAATGCTTTTTTCAACAGTTTCCAGCAACATAGAATTACAGAAGCTCAAGAATAAAGTAAAGATCTTTAATATGCAAAGAGTAAAGTTTTCTGGAGAGACCGCAGGAAGTAGAAGAAATGACATACATGTAGGAAAAAGGAGTCCACATGACATCAACCATGATATGGGAAACTTTGAAGCTATCGAGAATAAAATGATTAGTTCTGCTGTTGAAGAAACATGCATTGAATTAATAAGGACCATGCACTACATTGGTACAGTTGGATAATATCCCTGAAACTAAATTTATAAGAGAATATGATGATTCGATATGCATAACCAGGCATGCGTCTGCTAAAGTACAGACCGGCCACAGGCATGACAGAGATGTTAAAATCACTAATATCAACAGAAGTTGAAAGCATTAGTACACAGAATAGTGGAAAAGCCCAGTCATCACACGAGATGCCACAGAAAAATGCGGACAGACAATTGAAAGTGAGAGATAACATCGCCCGGGGTGGTGCATACTCAATCATCCTTCAGTTGGATGAAATAGCCCCAGAGCAGAGAAAGGCTGATCAGAACCAAGGAGATTCATTCCTCCGATACTGTGCCGGTGCATCCCACAGTCAACCAAATCTAGGAGGTGAACATGATATCCTTCTGCAGAATAGGGATCAAAGCATGACTATGAAAGGTGTATTTTTCCTAAAGTGTCAAAAATTGGTCGCGAATGGAAGAGGTGAATACAATCCAAGAAAGCAGAACTGCATTAAGGGCTAGCACAGCTTGGAGAAATAGAGAAGGGAAACACCCAATCAAAAAACAGATGATAAATAATGGGAAACAACTGGAAAGAAACACTGAATCAACGGAATAACGAGGAAAAAGACGATTATTATTGAAACTCTTAAGATGAAGATCAATGCCTTGAAGTAATGTGTCAAGAGATACACAAAAATTAACAAATATAAGAGACAGAACAAATTTTTTGATGGGTTTGAAAACATCCAAAGTGAAAGATGTTCAGACAACAAAAGAAGTAAGTACTTATTGAAAGACACTATGGCAGAATGACGTCACGCTCGAGGAAGCTCCTTGGATATAGTTAGAAACGGACAGATGGAAAAGAGTACCAGCTCAGCCGTTCATAGATTTGACATTAGAAGTATTACAGAATATCATCAAGAAGACACAGAACTGGAAGAGCACTGGTCAAGATGGATTACAGTGTTAGGATTAGGGTTAAAGATAGATACAGGGTTAGGATTAGGGTTAAAGATAGATACAGTATTGGGTCAAAGGTTGATATTAGGACTCCTGATAGTATGGGATGTTACCAGGGAGTAATTGTTGTAGGAGCATGTGTTGTACTACGGATAGAACTGGTTTACTGTGGCATGTTTGAACTAGGTTTTCCTGGACACAAGTGGGTTGGAGTGGACACGTAACTAGAAACAAGGTTTACCTGGGGGTATTGGGTTCACCCTATGAAAACATCACATGTACTTTACTCACACCTGGTGAAGGGAGGTAGAAAGGAGGGAGTGTGTGCGTGTATGTGTGAATGAGAGAGAGAGAGAGAGGTGGAGGGGAGGGGGACAAGATGAAGAGAGTGGTTGGAAGATTGCTTAATAATGATGATAGACTATTGTGTAATTGTATAGCAAAAAAGAACAGTGAGAGAGAGAGAGAGATAGTGAGAGAAAGAGAAAGAGAGATAGAGAGAGAGAGATGGGGGGGGGGGGGGGAAGGAGGTATGTGAATAGAATAAAGGAAAATAACTTACATAGTCGAATTAAATAGACGAATGGAAGAGAGAGAGAGAAAGAGAGAGGATAGATCAATGAATACGTCATTATTGATGATGATAATTACAGAGAGAATTTCAAAACAGATGGAAGTAAAAGGAGAAAAGAAAAATAGAAAAACAAACCTATTTATAAAACATGATATTCAGCATTGATGTGAGAAAGAGAACCAAGGATGAAAAACATATAAAGTTGAAAAGGATAGCCTTCTAAGTCACAGGAAATTGGAATAAAGATTAAAATAAGGATGATAAAGATAGCAGTTAATGTGGAAGTTATTGCTAATGTGGGAGAATAACATCTTTTTTAAAATGTTATGAAAGAAGTGAAACAGTTTCAGAAAAAAATTAATGCAAAAATATACATTTCATTGGGGAAAAAACAACCCTGATGTAATTAGGAAAATGAAGAGAAATAATAAACTCCCAGGAAGTAAAGGAATGTTTTTGTGCTATTTAGCTAATTAGCTAAATGTGGAGGCTGTCTAATGATATGCCTACAGGTATGAGGGTGAGAAGGAGCTGATTAGTGTGGGATGTACACAATAGTATGCAAGGTGAGGAAAATAGAGTCAGTGGTGAGTCATTTCAAGAGATGGTTGAAAATCAGGCTAGACAGGATATAGTTCATCTAATTATATCTCATTTTATTGTATGTTGAAAAGGAAGAAAAAACAGGAGCCTTTTAAATTCTAAGATTTTTTGTTGTCGTTCCTCGTATATGACAATTTTCTTTATGTTTGTAAGTTCTTTCTCAATCTCAAAAGTAAAAATAATTTTGAAAGAGGAAATGAAATTGATACATTCATTCACAGCCTTTTCCATAAACTTAATTTCCATATTCTTTACGTGTTTTATCTAAAGTGTCACCAAATTTAAATTCTTTCTTAAAGAGTAAATGTATTCATGAGTGTTTAATGGTTCTACAACACTTCAGCGACAGTTGCTAACCGTCAGTTTCCTACATGTACATGAACCAAAATCATATCGTCAAGACTCGATCAAACACAATATCTAACCCTATAACCCTAAACCTGACCTAAACACAATTACAACCCTAACCCTAACTATATATCTTTGACAAAAAAACCCCCCAAGAGTAGTTGTCACTGGATTTAATGTCAGGTCATGGTTCTGTGGCTCGCATTCTATGTTTAAAAACAAAGAAAGAGTGACAGCGGTCTTATTAATACAAATATTTGAGAAGAATCGGCCGCAAGAAAATTAATCTTCTACGGACTCCAAATTGGCGAAGAAACAAAGGAAGTCCAAAGACCCTCTCAAAGGATGCACTCATCACCTTTGACATTTACTTATTAATCTGCAACACCGCTCCATAGCCACAAATGACATCTAATGTTTATACCAATTTCGTTCTGCACCTTTGCTTCTTTCCTACTTTGCAAAAATAGAGAAAAAGTGCCATCCATTTGATACTGTCTTTGTATATTGATACAGTCAACGGCCACGGTTTTTATGGGGGATCTATTTAGCGGCTGACTGCGAGAGATGAGAGCGCTTGTGATGTACCTTATCATGTCTGAGTTTGTACCATCTCGCTTGGTCTCGGTGTCATTATCGAATTCATGATCCTGACACATTAGCTTTGTGGTGGGAGGCGGCTTAATTGAGAAACTCATCAAGGCGCTTAGCTTGAAAACGCACTCCTGAGTGCATGGGGCTGAACTTTAGCCAGGTTTTTATCATCTAGGATTTATCAGTTAAAGGAAAGGTTGAGTAGTGAAAGGGTAATAAAAGGTAACATAATTGTGGAGTTAAATACATGTAAAGTGCAAACCAGTATTTGTGCCATATTGCTGATGTTGCATGAAAGGGTTAACAATCATACTTTGAAAATAAGATGAAGGAGGAGGAGGTGGAGGAGGAGGAGAAGAGAAGGAGAAGGAGAAGGAGGAAGAGAAGGAGAAAGAGGAGAGGAGGAAGAGGAGGAAGAGAAGGAGAAGGAGGAGAGGAGGAAGAGGAGAAGAAAAGGAAGAAAAAGAAAGAGGAGGAGGAAGAGGAGAAGAAAAGAAGGAGGAGAAGAAGTAGAAAAAAAAGAAGAGAAGAAGAGGAAGAGGAGGATAAGCTCAAAACCTTGACAATGAATACATTTGCTTTTATCATTAAACATGAGAGATGTGTATTGTAACCAATACACCCCTTCTCCGCCTTCCTCCGCTCATCCCTTATATAGTGAAGGATGAAGTGTAGAGGAAAGCAACATTTATTACCTGCGTTCTATAATCCAATGGATGGCTGACTTAAAACAAATATTTGCATCTTGCTTACAAAGAAGAGAAGTGTTGTAAAATATATTCAATAGTATTCATACATTCACCTTCACAGTGCTGTATGAAATTGCATTTGTTAGATTCAGACATGGAGCCTTTTTTGATTTCTTGTGAAAGTGAAATTTCCTTGCAGTGATTTGGATATATTTATTTGTATTCATTTTCTTTTATACCAGAGTTCTTTTGGACCTTTCAAGAGCTAAATAACTCTCTGCTCCCATCTATCTTTGTAATCTTAGTTCTATAAATGTTAAGGAATTTACTTCTCTTCTATAAATTCAACATGGCTTCATTTATCAAGATGAACAATGACAAAAGAGACTTTGTTTAATACTTGACTACCGGTACTGAATTAATTAGTTGTCAAAGGGTGAATACAGTGGTCCCCAGGGGCATGTTTAATGAAATTTGTAATCAATAACAAGTTTCATTAACTGTTACAAGTTACTGAAATAATAGCATTTGATTGGCTGAGAGCAAATTTGTCATAGAAATGTAGCATTTGTTATTAATAATGAGTTTTATGAAACAGTACCCAGGTTCCAGAAGGCAATGGGTTCAATCAGTGACTATCACAGAGGCTTCTGAGTGATTTGAATACTCTCCTGCAAATGAAAAAGGAGTGACACAAATATCTGTCTAGATCTTCATCTGCATTTGTCACTCCATACCCAGGAGAGAAATGGGGACTTGGGACAATGCTGGTAGCCAGTATAATAATAATAATAAGTTATTTAGCGCATAATGATTAACACTGAATTCTCTATTCAATATTGGTTTACATAAAGAGTACGCTTTACAATCTACACCAACGTTATGAATGAATGAACCATGTACTCATACAGTGACGGACCCCACGGTAGGGGATGGTGTATGCTTGTGTACAAGACTAAATATATTGAATGTGACAATAGTTGGGTAGCTAGGGACATTTGGAAGTATAACTTCATATGAATCAAGAACATTTTTACATTACTGTAAAAGCAGGGTTTTTTTTGCGCTGTTTTATTTTTTCGTGAATTTTGCGATTCACTTATTGAATTTATCTTACATTGTCATGATTGTGATACTCTAATGATGTCATGATCCATGAAAATAGAATGATAATTTAAAAAAATAAAATAACTTGTATTGGTTGTGGATTTACGCAAATTCAACGACTTGTGAATTTGTCCTTGTACCCTTCATCTAAGAAAATATTTGTGTATACAGTAAGTTTGTATTCGCTTCTTGAAACCCTCCATTGCCACACTGTTTAGAGTATACATGAAGTGATGATACATATATAAATGTGGCAATCCTCTGTTTGTACCATTTGTCAACAAAAGCCTCTAAAGAGTTAAGCGCTTTATACATCAAGATTATTAGTATTATATCAAGGAAATGTTTTATGTCATTCTTGAATTGAACATCGTGCAATGTTACAAATGCCCCTTCTTCTTCTTCACCATCACATATATTAAAAGGTTAGGTGCAAGATTAGCCCATATTAATCACTTGTGTTTATATCTGACCAAGTAGGTTTAATATAGAGAGATAAACATTCCATTCATCTTGATTAAGGTGTAGGATATAACCCCATTTAGATTAGGCATTATTCTCCTATACATGTAGCTCTATGAAATCCATGTAAGAATATACAAAAAACAAATTTTTCTTCATCCTGACTGTCTTATCGTGAAACTATTTAAAACTTAACACAGGTATTACTAGCGATAATGAGGTTTGAACATAATTTAAATTAAACAAAACTCAATGGAGAAGCAGGGATCCATCGCCTTTCAACATTCTATCAAACTATAACTGTGTAATGGTATGGGGCATATCTTCAGCATGCACCGATATGGTCCGGCACCAGCTCTTATTTTCCACCCTTGAGCAATGCCCAGGATGCTGAACGTAAGCTGACACTTTATAGTGTTAGCTGACCTCCCGAATACTGCATCTACAGTTTGTAGTATTATAAAACTTTCATTCATATGGAAATCTCATCACATGTGAATAGCCCTTGTTGTGTACCATGATTTTATTTGGTATAAGATTTCACCAGTGTGAATACTCTGTTATCTTCTCAACCGTTGACCTTTGGGGAGATGGACTTTCTATTTAGATTACTTTCCTCTGGATCAGATAGCCATGTTTAAAGGAAAGATTTATGGACTTCAGAGAGGGGCGGAGAGTTGGATCACAGCTATACTGACCTGGACATTTTTCATTTAAAAAAAAGAAGATTCTATATGTGTGGTTGCAATTATTGTAATAGATTTGAAAATAATTTGTTAACCAAAATAAGTAGGTCTGTCATAGTTATGTGGGTTTAAACACTTAACCAGAGATGCGAATGTCATGGGTTTGATCCCCAGTGTAGCACCATTGTCCTTTGGCAAGACATTAATCTACGTTTGCCACTCTTCACCCAGATGAATGTTGTGAGCACCAAAAATTGGTACCCTGTCAGAGCCAGGGTAATATTGTAGAGTATTTTATAGCACTTGTATTGTAGATATGACTGGTATGGAAACAACAATATTCATTATCATTGTCATTATCTTCATCATCATCACAACCACCATCACCATCATCATCATCACAACCACCATCACCATCATCATCATCACAACCACCATCACCATCATCATCATCATCACAACCACCATCACCATCATTATTATCATCATCATTATTATCATCATCATCATTACTAAGTAGGTGAAAAATGAAGTTATTATGGCACAAGGTTTACATCATATTTTTATGATCAACCTTTTGGGAGTCTAAATAAGAACAATTTAATACTCTATTTTAGTGTAAATTTGGCTTTGAATATGATCCATTTAAACAAGTGTGACAAACAAGATAACTATTTATATTGACATTAAATGTGGTAGGGTTTGCTGCCCAGGGAATTGAGGGCTTAAAGAGCAAACCCCTTGATTCATATTCTGGCAGTATGCTTAAATGGTCAAAAGGACCGACAAGCCTTTTGTATGGATGGGTCAGTAGTTGAATTTAATTGTCTAATACCCCACCAATTTGTTTGTAAATGCTGTAAAGCTTATTTCATTTAATTGAAATTAAAATGTGTAGCCTGCTGGTGTGAAACCACCTAAATACACTGAGGCTTCAAATGTGTTTGCTTGTAAGGATAATCGACCAGGATGGGATACAGAATATTTGAATTTTATTTTTGTTGATCACTTTTTAAAATATATGGTTTAATGAGCAGCCTGTGAACGTTTAGTCTGTTTGGATTCACAAGGGTCTTAAAGGGGCATGTTCCCCATATTCCAGAGGGCGTTCAAAATACGTACCCGCTGGCGGACGGTGCTAGCTGCCTATTGACACCAACAGAATACGGCTCTTACGCAGATGGCATGTTCCGAATGCCCGCACAATGCCGAATAGCGTATACATGTGCCGAAGTAATACCAATCGCAGTTCGGCTCTAAGATTCGGCTGCTGTTTCCGCCCACTTTCGTGACGGTTCGATTGGCAGCGATCAGCTGGCTTGGCGAAGGCAGGCCAGGACGCGCATACTTTGATTGACAGTTGTATGCAAATTAGAAGTCGATCTTCGGTACCAAGATGGCGATGACTAGAGCAGCGATAACTAAACTGGCGGGAACGTGCCCCTTTAACTCTGTGCTTTCTATGGGTTAATGCCCTTTTGGCTCCAAAATTAACATATTTTGTTCTTGTACACCAAGATGGAATGATATTAGATGAGCTGACATGCCATAAATAATAATTACAGCTTGATATTGAGGATAGTTTCACCACATACTGAATGGGCAAACCTGTTTATAGTGATCACATCTCTACATACATGTACACCATCTCACTGCACCTATATCTTTCAAAGAAAACATGTATTGCAACCTGGATAGAAAGGCCACCTCTACAGTGGTCATTTCAGTTTCTCATGCACAGCCCTTACAAACAGTTTTGACTGTACAATCATGCATGTCATAATGGCTACCTCTCTTGAAATGCCACCTTTGTACAGTGGTCACCTAGATATCCATTACTGGCTTTTCTAGACAGGTTTCAAATATATTACATGGCACAGAAACCAATAAGTCATTCTCAATTAGTATGAGCTCTTTTATTTGTAAATGGTGTCCATACATAACCAGGGGCACCAACTATCAGCTGATCTCCAATGTCACAACTGGGACGGAAGGTGGCTTAAGGTTAGTCTGCTGGACTCTATGCTGACGGTTTAATACAGTTAATAATAATGATAATAATAGGCATTTCTATAGCGCCGTCTATCTAGAAATTCTATTCCCAGGCGCATTTATTATTACCCCTGCTTTAGCCTAGCTGCCGTTTATACAGTGCTCCAGCATTTCAAGGAATTAATTCCTGCCAGGTACCCATTTACATTCACCTGGGTTGAGTGTGGCACATCTTGATCAATGTCTTGCCAAAGGACATTAGTGCCGTGGCAGGACTCAAACCGCGGCCCTTGTGATCGACAGTCCAGCGACGTATCCACTCGACCACAATCGACACCTTTAATGTCTTGGGACGAGCCTAGCTTTGTATGTTGATGGTGTCAGGAGCATGTATAGTACGGAGCCTTTGGGTGCAGTAGTGCATCTAGTCTGCGTTGTCTCTGAGTTCAGACACTCTGGGCTAAGTTGCATAAAAACTTACCACTGATTGTAACCGTGCCACCAATATTAACTACCATAGCAGCATCACTCAACAGCCAATCAAATCAAGGTTTCTATCACATCAAGGTTCCAATGGAAGTTAACATCAATGGCAAGTTACCATGAATGCTAAGTTATATGCAATGGGCCCCTGATGCAACCAATAACTAACAAGGGTTTGTGTCTGCAAACTACTTGTGTCTTAAAGCGGCCATTTTGGGGATCTCCATTGCCCGATGGGGCTTTAACGGGAAAGACAATCTCCTCTTATCAACTGAAACCATTAGCCTAATGCTTCTGAGCGGTGACGGTCCTAGCTGTCCACCGACTGGCCAAAGATAGGGAGCGGTGCTAGGCTACATATGATCATGTCCATATCCCCAGTGACACTATATAGATATATAAGGTTAGTCTTGGTATAAAGACCCAGATTGTAAACCGTATGCCTCTTATAAAACTCTGTATATTCTTGTAGTCTGTTAGCTGATCATCAATGTACTGTGTTCACTGATTGCCACAATTTACGACGAATGGCGCAAAGGACCATTAGGAATGGGAGGTCACTGTCTGTGTTGGGTTAAAGCCCCACTGTACTTGATCCCTCTATATAGAAAACAATGCCTTATCGGTGACCATTGGTCCCCCATGATCCTCTTTTTCTTATGTCAATTGAGAGCTGAGTTGATGAGATAGCCACCTGTCAGTGACCACCCTGGGTGGTCTAATCCCTCCTTGCCAAACTAGTACAGATGGCCTTTAAAAGAGGTATTCTTTTACTTTGCTACATGTATATCATACTCACTAGAAACCATTATGTAATACCCAGTGTGTTCACATCCGCTTTGGATATCTATTGGTAGTATGCTTGATCACTGTATTGTAGAGATGTAAAGCCTTTTGTACAAATAAGACAACTATGACACATGGGTCCTGTTTCATATAAACTTGATATCAATAACAACTGCAACAGACCTTTGACAAATCTGCTCACAGCAAATCAAATGTAAGGATTTCAGTAGCTTATAACAATCATCATATCTTTTTTTTTTTAATTTCAATTTTTTTAAATTGTTATTTCTTAAAAATTAACAGAGTAAAAGCGACAATATAATATATAAAATCATCTTAAAACTACAAAACAGGCACCCACTCATGCACCCATATACACGCACACACACACTCACACTCACATACTTCGTATCTTGATATTGATATCAAGGTTCATGAAACAGGGCACAGAACATCACCCCATGGAAAAAATCTCTCTTCCCCCTCCCAAAATGACTCTCCACCCCCTCCCAGCCATCCATGATGTCATAATAATGATGTATTTATATAGGGCATTTTTCATATACATGTTCAAATGCGCTTTACAATTATGTTGTTAACAGAAGAGGTGAGTTTTGAGATATTTTTAAAGGTATCGAGAGATTGCTGGTTTCAAAGAGATATGGGTAGGTTATTCCACAGTTTGGGAGCCGGCAGCTCTGTCACCAAGTGTGGCTAGCATCTTAGGAGACGGATGGTTCAGCGTACTACCAACTATGTTTCCTTAGTTTGTTTCTTAGTTTCATGGGCTTCATATAGGTACCATCTAGTGTTTGTAAGCAAAGGCTTGAATGCAATTGACAGAGTGTTGTTCAAGTTTGTGGGTATTGTTACCTTTCAATGTTTACCAACACCACCTGATGGTGTGATCCTAATCAAGGAATGAATTAAACATTGCATTAATCAATACTTGTTTCTTTGCTTTTCTCTTTGTCTCATCTGCAGATTTATCATGGTGCTAGTGTGTCTCATTTTCAGTGTATTATCAACTATAGAATCATACTCAAAGAGATTTGAGGAAACTCTTTTTTATATGGTGAGTATTCCTGTAAGATCAGTGAAAGTAGTCAAGTGATTAAAGGTAAAGACTAGTTTTGGAAACGCCCCAATTTCAAAAAACGAAATGGAAGCTCTTATTACCAATCATGTGAAAGAATATGTTTTGACTAATACATGATGATAACAATTTTGCCGGGAAACCGCCTACTAATTGATATATTTGGTAAATTAGTTTATCTATTAGACTGAGAGATAAACGCACATGTTGCGCACCTGTGCGTAGTCCCATATACATCTTTCTGTGTACAGTGCTTGTAACTTTACGAAGACTGGGCCAAATTTCTTAACATTTTGATGATTCCAGAACCTTGTAGTACACACCAATACTTATATGCTAGATGATCAACCGTTTCTGATCGATTCCACAACGTTTCTTTCACAATGCAATCTCATGACCATAACTGGTCTTTATCTTTAAGCCTGGTGTTAGCAAAAGGGTACATGTACCATGAAGAAATGAGTACATAAATAAATGATATGGCAAATGATAGTAAACGTTTGTCAAATTACACTCACTCATTTATTGAGACGCTCTGCTGTTTACATGAAATATATGTAAACACAGTTTTGTACACTGCATTAATAAAGTAAAATCCAGGAGTCTGACTCCTGAAATATTGTATTTGTTAAAAAGCTTGTGGCTCAATGGAGATCAGGTTTTATAACTTCTTCTTAGTCATGACTTTTCATGTTCATACTTATTAGAATAGTCAAATGTCCTCTTTTATAAAAAGATAAATAATAGACATACAATGACATGTTATTTATATTTGATATCTGTTATTTCAAGATGTAAGATTTAGTATCAGCACATTGGTCATTTTTGACAGATATTTAACATCAATAGGATTGTTCACATTTTCCTTCCAGCGATGTAATCATAGTGCTGCAAACGAGGGTTAAACATTGGAGTACCTTGTCGAAATGTGTCTCAAATGAAAGGCCTTTTAGAAAGCTAGTCTTAATCAATAACGGTGCTCTTAATGGTTCCAAGAAGGGATGTCCATTTTGCTCTTTGATCACCTGCACAGATATTTCATTGTATGAATGGTCCTGATAAAGATGCTAAGTGATAAGTAGTGTGTACATTAGTATATCCTGTTTCCTGTTCTCCTCTCCTGCCGTAGCCCCATTTCACACCGGGGAAACTTAACGTTTTATAATACGCTGCAACCTTGAGCAATGTGATGGGGTGAATGAGCTGTAGTGACGGAGAGTGATAAATGGTAATCAGTGTTTCCTGTAGTATATCAAGGTTGTTTGGCCCTGTCCTCAAAGATTCTGGCACACAAGAGAAGCTTTGTGGTTTATTAAATTATTCATTAAATTAAATGGAAATGTGATAATTGTGATTATGTTTATGAGCTGCAGTGAGAGTAATAAATGATTATTTGTGAGTGATGTTGTATACCAAGACTCTTATGCTCCATCCTGCATAAGCTCTCTTCCTCATAATGAAACTTAAACATTTTATGGATTGAAAACTATGAAGAGACACTATGCACGATATCATAATATGTATGAACCTAGCACAGTGATAAGTTGTATGTACATGTAAAGTATTATAACAAATTTTTCTGGACTTTTCCTTCGTAAGCCGTCTTTCACTCTGGGGAAAAATTTTAATTTAATAAATTCCAAACTCTGGAGAGATACTGATAGCAATATAATTGTGTGAACTGATCAAGTGGTAAGTGGTTTGTGCATAATTATCTTGACCACTTTCCTCAACCTGACCTGCTTAAACACCTTTTCACACTGGGCCAAGTTTGCTGCTGTCTTATAATTCTGTAGGGATATAATGTGCTATATGATCTTGTGAATGAGCTGTATCTACGAAAAGTGCAGGTGTTATGTTGGTTATATGTCTGAATTGGGATTTTAAATTGTCTTCAATAAGAAGTGAATAGATAGGATGAAGGTGCAGCATGTAAACCTGTTTTATCGTATATAAGGTACTGCCCAATACAAGCAGTATACTCAATGTTTGCAAAATTGAATATTATCAATGACATTACTCTTAAACAACACCTGCATCGCAATGCGACTGGCCAATGATTTAAGAACGTATAAGATTCTAATATCATGACTAACCTATCCATACATAGTTCATATTTCACTCATGTGAATGGAGCCAAAATCTAACACCTTTTGCTCTGGAGGTCAAGTGCTAGCCCTTGAAGGCCTGAACTGAAGAATGACCTTTCTGAAATGCTAATCCCCTAAAGTATTTGGCTCTTAGACCCCTTTCTCACTCCATTCCTTGACCGGTCTACACTGGACCGATCCACAAGACCACTCCAGAGGTACGACTCATTTGTCATTTGTCTTCACACTTATCACAATTGTTACCCTAATGAGAGCCATGATGCCATAACAAATTTACCTCACAATTCTTTCTTTCTACAGGTATATTTTTGTATATATTTGTTAACATTTTTTAAAGTTCATCCTGTCATCTTAATAATAATATGGTTATTTTTATATAGGTTCTTTCTCTATATGTTATCCATTTCTTTTCTCCTTTCAGTATGTTATTCTTTAATGTTATCACTCTTTAATCTTCCCTTTATACTTTGTATTATGCTATTTGTTTTATCTTTCTTCCATATTTTCTTTCCATTTTCTATTTTTCTTTTTTTTTCTTTTCACCTTCTCTTCTTTTAAATGTTCTTCATCTTTATCATTCTATCATATTCTCTCTATAATTGATTATGTTATTCTTTGTTTTTGTCATTTAATCTTTCTTTCTACTCTTTTTGTTATCCTTCTGTCATTTCTCAGTATTCCATTATGTTATTGCGTAATTTTATAATTCTACTATCTTCTCTTTCTACCTTTCCTAATGATATTATTTAGTCCTTCTATTACCTTCTCTTTTATCTAGGTTTGTTATTCTTTATTTGTACCCTTCTATCATCTTCTCTTTCTCTCTTTCTTTCCCTTTGTTTTTAATTGTTTTTCTTATATCATTTTCTCATTCTGACTTTCTTTATGTTATTTTGTTTTGGTTATTTAATAATTGTCTCTTTCATTCTTTCTTTGTGGTATTTTTTGTTTTTCCTTTCATCATCTATTTTCTTCTATCTTTCCCTTTTCTACTCATTTTTTATACTCTTCTATATTTCCACCTTTCCTTTGGTAGTTCTTTGTTTTATTGTTTTACCGTTTTCTCTTTCTCAATTTTTTCTGTTATCTTTTGTTTTTCCGTCCATCATCTCCTTGTCTATTTTCCCTTTTCTATCCATTCTCTTGACCCTATTATCCTCTTCTCTTCTTTTCATTACGTTATTCTTGATCTTTATTATTCTTTCTTTTTCTCTTTTCTGTCTTTGCTTCTACATTCTTTGTTTTCATCCTTCTATAATTTTTTCTTTCTAATAATTTCTTGTTATTTTTTGTTTTTCTTCTATTATCTCCTCGTACATCTTTCCCTCTGTTGTTTATTTTCTTTTACCTGATTATTTTACAAGTTAATGAAGCCCAAAATCCCCAAATAAAAACGAGTTGATCCAAGTGTAGTCATATACTGAAGTGCTCAGTACAATCATTGCTTGCCAGGATTACTTGGTTCATGCTCCATCAAAGATTGTTTCGCAGTCAGTCAATTGATTATAGGATTGAACCCTGTACTTGATCAAAACACCAACCCTAAGCTTTATCTTACCTACCGCCATCACAAATCAAACCCTAATCTTTATTCTCAAACTAAAGCCTGGTACAAATGATTGCCATTATGAGGGATCTATTGATGTATTGGGATATACACAAATAGTTGAATGTACAAATGAATCCACAGACCCACACTCCAGCAGGTGTAATGTATAGATCCTTTCTTGGGAAATCGTATTTAATCAATTTTCCTGACAACACATCATTTCCCTAGCATCATTGATACTATTATTGATGCAATGTATCTTTTATTAATTTACTTATTAATGATGTTGTACTTATGTCATTATATTTCTCATATCACTTTTGATATGGAACTGAAGTCCTTTTTATGTCATTTTGTATAATGTTAACTCCTTGAATGCTTCTGTAGAATTTTAAAGAGAAAGTTAGCCTCTGGCCATTGATTACATAGTGAAAGAAACTGTATGGAAGCACATTACATAGCAATTAGGAACATCTGATTATGTAGTACATGAGAATTGATGTACGTCATGGAATAATCTTTTTTTTCTTGAAAGGCTTAATCTTTTTTTTCTTTTTTTAAAATATTTTTTATTGTTATTTCTGAAAAATTTACAGAGTAAAAGCAACAATATAATACATAATATCATCTTAAAACTACAAAACAGGCACCCACTCATGCACCCATAAACACGCACACACTCACACCCACATACTTTCCCAGGGGGGCAAGTTTACATTACAAAAAGTCAATGAAGATCTTAAGGACAACAGAGCTTTGCAAGAGTACTACAAAATTTCAGTTAAACTTGATAGACCATTTCTTAAAATGGACTTGTAGTTTATTTTTCTTTTGGGCAATTTTATATTCTATTTTTTGTTTGAACTTTACCATTGAAACAAAAGCTTCGAAAATAAGGCTTAATCTTGCCGACAATCACATGCATTCACAAGTCTCACATAAACATTGAAATGGATGAAACTTTGTCCACCCGTGGCTGCTGGGCATGATAGTTTGGTCCAAACCTTTGAGTTATTTCCCATCATAATTCAAATATAAGGGCATTTGAAGAGCAATGCTTTTTCATATGATATGTAGAGTATGGTATACTTACAAACTGACATTAAAGGAATGAGAAAGCTCTCCATTTATTTGTCATCTTTACCAGACCTAGACTTCCTCTTTAATACCGGGTTAATAATAACCATAATCCTGTTTTCTTATATGGCACTTTAGAATTAACTCACCAAAATTGCTATAAACAGTTATGTAGTCATTTTACCCTGGTTACTGGATTCAGTCACTATACTGCACATGATAGTACCAATTCTCCACTCCCTAGGGAGCTAGTTTCCTTGTTACGGGCACGCACATGCTAATGTAAACACAGTCACGTTTGCATCTGACCAGGTATCCAGTTAACACCAGGGTGGAGTGAAGCAATGTAAAAAAAATGCCTTGCTCAAAGGCATGAGTGCTGTGCCGGGGCTCGAACCCATGACCTTTGCATTTCCACTCAAGTGATTAAACTGCTTGCCTATGAAATCTCGTCAAGTCCCGCTATAATCGCTTAAAGGGATAGTTGAGTTTTGTTGCAAAGGGCGCTACACAAAATAATTTTTTGTGAGATAATGAAAAACTGAGTGTCAAGTTTGAAAGAACATACAATTAAAAATGACAAAATCATCTTTGTTTGATCAAAATGGGTTAAGAGACGGCTGAAATATACATAAATATAACGATTTCTTATATTTGTGGTGCCCCACAAAAATTCGCTAATTTGAATCAGCTGCTGAAAAAAAAAGATAGTAAGCAAATAATTACCACTGGTGAAGGTGATGGGACAAACTATCACTTCCGAGGCGATCTGGATGTAGCTATCTTTCCGAAGCGAAGCTGAGGAAAGATACCGTATATATTCCGATCGACGAGGAAGTGATAGTTTGCCATCGCCTGAAAACCAAAAGGTGATTATTTGCTTTATATTCCACATCTAAAACAATTTAATTACAAAAAGAAAAGGACGTGTATGCATCTACATAAAAGACACCTAGGCCCAAATTCACACCAAAAAAGTTTAAGTTTAACCCAACCCCTTGAGGGTAAGGTGCGCGCATGTGTTTTCTTTAATTGCGCTCATTGGTAATGCGCGCTAAATTACACCTGTTTTAGTGCGTGTTTGGATAATCTTCAGTGAAAGTGCGTTGCACTGTGTAGATAGTAGTACTATCTACACAGTGTAACAAACTTTTTGCTTCTCCCATCAATAATGGGCGAACTATCTTTTCTCACGTGATTTACTTTTCACCAATCGTAGAGCAAGATTCTTAGTATGTGGGATATAACACCTTATACCTTATACCTTTTATTCCAGCCAATGCCGATGTTAGCTTTTTGTTGGCTCTTTCGTGTTGGTTATATTACGCACAACCAGCAGGCCCATTTATTGTCATTCTTAATTAATTATTAATTAACGGTAACCATATTTTTTTTGAAAGTGGGGCTGACTTGGTATGATCTTATTGGTTAAATTTCACACATTTTGGGGTCTAAAATTACCTTCATAGCAGTTTTAGGTCCTAAAAGGGCACTAGAAATTTAAAAAAGAGAATAAGAGAAATGAGCATGCACCTTGAAGGCATTTGTGGTCTTAAACAAGAACTCAACTGTCCCTTTAAGCCTCATTCCAGGTAAGAAGTGGTAAACTGCAGCTTTCCTTTATAATGACATAAATGCAATATATATGCTGCTTCTTCTGTATCTTATACCAGAGCTCAGTGATACGTTTAGGACATTTGCTGTCCTATAAGTTGCAATTCATTTACATATCAAGAATCTGTGGCATTTTACTGCTTCGTATCTGAATGAGTCTGTAGGGAACCCCATTACTTCCTCACTATGGATAGTTCTTACATGAAGATACCATTGGGTGCACTGATCATTATCAATGTTGAGAGACCTGCACAACTCATCCCTGTGTAATCACCTATAATGTGTTAAAGGGGTTGTGCTCATCTCATTCACAATGTAGAGTATGGCTCTTTTGGCCATGGGAACAGTAGAGTGGACATTGCCATAACCTCCCGACATTTACCTTGGATAGGTAGTGTGTATTTGTACAAGAAGTGACCCATAGACTTCTAGTCATACTCTGTCATCTGAATTTCATATCAAGGGTTAAGAGACCGCTCTGGAGTGCTCTCAGCATCCTCATCTGATTTCTTCTCATTTTCCCTGTTGTGTTAGCATCATAGTTTTCTTTGTTACTTTTTTTCATCATGGCATCACCTGGAACTTCTCATATACATTCATTATCATAATCATCATCATCAACAAATCGTCACAATTTGTCATCAGTAACATAATCATGATCATCATGATTATCATAATTATTGTAATCATTAATATCATCATCATAATTATTAACAACACCATCATTACTATGGCTTTTATTGTTGTCATGGATAATGTTGTTACAATGGTTGATAATGATCACCATCTTATTCTCATCATCATTATCATCATCATCATCATAAAAATTGCATAAAACAATGAAGTAATACTTAGAAATATTGATGAAAGAAACATTGATGGAAGAAATATTGAGGGGTAAATAATATTGCGCTCTCCAATAAAATAGTTTGTTAGAACTACCTGAGTCCTGTGAGCAAGGTAGCCCATGTAAGAATAGGTGTTATTAAAACTAAAATACAATTAAGGTTGGAGCATTAACAGAAGAGAGGAGAGGTAAACAGAAACAGATAGAGGGTTGAATAAATACAGGCTAAACTGAGAGTGAGAGAGAGAGAGAGAGAGAGAGCACAAAAAAGGTATGTTTGTACAGCATATAAAATATAAAGGAATAAACAGTATTTACCCTTTCATTATTGCATAATAGCAAATTCAAACCTCATTTTTTGTACCCCTCCAAATTGCGGGTCAGCAAGGGTAAAATTTTCTGAAGTTACAGTGAGGACATATCATGTTCACCTATAAAGACACTAAAATGGCTCATAAGCTTTCCATTGATATATAATTCATTCATTTCTTTTTCAGACCGGATATGGTCTTTAACATGCTGCCTTCAAAACAATAGATTAAATAATTTTCAGAATCAGACCTAAAACTAAAAGAAAAACAAAAGAGAGGAAAAGAAAACAACACAAAATGAAAAGGCATCCTTGATACCATCTGGCTATTACAGAGAACAAATGAGACCAGTCAATTTTTCATAATTCGATGTTGTTTTATTTTCGTCAATCAATTTTTATGTCTCCAGCTACCTACCCATCATTTATGGATTCCAATGGTTCTAAATAATTGATTAAAGATGTGAATCTATTGTCAATTACTCTTTTTTTCTGTCATATTGTCTGCCAAAGAACAAGAAAGAAAAGTCAGACACATCATAATGACTAGAATGGTAATTTAAAAAAAAATCCATTAGATATTCCTCATCCATCAAACCAAGTTATTTCTGACATCCCATAATCTAGATCTTTCAACACCTACCGGTACATGTCTCTTAACCCCTACTTTTGCCATTGGTAGCAGTTGAATTCTGCTAGGGCTAAATTACATGTGCATGTCTAACAATTTATTTGCCTTAGAGCGTCTTCATAGAAATAGAAACAGTTACTATTTCCTATATCTACGGAGTATATTCTGTGCTCAATTTACTAATAAAAAAAAGCATTTGGTGCTGAAATTTGTTCTTGTATATTTTGTCCTGCAAATGTCCAAAGAATTTGAAATGTAATGGCAAAGTAGGGATGTCAGTCACTTCTAACAATGGTGAAGGTGGAACACTAAGTCGGTGGAATGAGCAACAACTTACATCTTTAATTTACATTAACTTTTGATCTTGGCAAAGTTGGTCATTTTCCTTTCCGAAGTAAACAGCAGCAAAAACACTCTCTGGTGAATAAATAAACATCATTGCATTTTCGAAATGGCACAGGATCAGGTAATCCTTCTTTGCAGAGTACTTGCAATTGCAGAAGTGCTTGAAATTGAAAGCATTGGTGAACATAGAATGATGGTTGTGCATCACGGATGATGTGTGCATTCATGAAGCATGTATCAACTCATGTTCCATTCAGACTTGGGAAATATGTGGTTTCTTATACAAAAACTGTATAGCTAACGCCGTAAATTGTTATTTTTGTATATTAAAAGTTGAATAGCAGTGAATCAAGAGGTACTGAAGCTTTTTGTCTTGCACTCATCAGAGTAAATGGCAAGAATGAACATAAAGCATGCAAGAACTAAAACTTTAGGATGCCTTAGTTGCTATTCTTTTATTTTTGCGGTACCAATCATCTCTTCATTCATAACGTTGAAAAGGGGAAAAGATGTTAGAGCATCTCTCCACAATTATTGAATATAGAATCAGGATCTATGGCCTGTATAAATATTGTACTATCAAACAAAAACATGTAAGTGGGCGGGGCATATCATAAGTACGTGCCCATTATGTGATTGGCTATCTCTAATTGTGTACGGTAAACTCAAACAATGCCCGTGACATATAAGCTGACCTCACCAGAACTAGTTCCATGTGAAATTCCTTTAACCGATATTCTGATTGGATGTGTATGCCCTTATCGCAACACTTTGTTTTTTTCACACAACTTTCTTTATACAAATTTTGTCTAAATTTCATTTTGTGTGAATGCCCCGTAAAAAGAAAAGGAGGAGTACTCTTGATCTGTGAAGTGTGTTTGATAATGAGACGTCCATCTATATTGAGCAGTACTGTACCAACACACAATTGTCACACGTTTAATAAAAATGAAAAAGTGAAGGAGTCCTGTTTGAAAAGGTTAAAGCTGTCTAGGTTTGTAAACAGTTAGATAAGGGTTGTTATTAGGAGCGGGTATGTGATGTCAAAGGTGATGGGAATGTATGTGTTAGAACAAGAGGCTGAGTGATGTGCTAAGAGTTGCAGGATGAGAGAGAGAGCTAGCTAGGGAAGGAGACAAACAAACAGAGACAGATAGAGAGAGAGGGAGAGAGATATAGATAGAGAGAGAGAGAGAGAGAGGGAGAGGGATAGAGAGAGAGAGAGAGATTAAGAAAGCTGGCCAAATAAGCATGTATAAAGGCGTTCAATAGCCCAACTATGAATGAGCAGGTATTCGGTAATTGATAGCAAATGCGCATACATTTACATAATCATGAATATGTATATGATTAGAAATAGGTAAGATTCAATATTAATCAATTTTTCAAAAGTCCCAGGTACTTCACTCTGAACCAGCTGCTCTATACCTAGGTGGTGGTGTTGCTGAACTTCAATCTTGTCACCTAGCTGTAATGAAAACCATAAATATTCATAAGACATAATTACATCACAGAATTCCGGCTCCTTCATAGTTGGGCTATGAACTTTTTGAATGCTCCTCATATGTTGGATATGTTGATTAGAAACAAAGGAAAGATTTTAAAACAAATTGATTTAGGTGGGGAAAAAATTCAGATTGCAAAATGTTTGAATCAGATGGAATCATTGTAATTTGGGAAAGTTAATTAATTCACAATTTTTCTTGTGTAGAAATTAAATTGTAGATTTATAGCATTAAAGAAGTGATCTTTTATGTTGTGCAAGGTGGAACATTTGGGGGTGTGGTAATGTGCTTTGAAAGGGTTTGTTGGTTAGTGAGATTGAACATTAGGGCATGGTAAAGTTTGGGGGTAGGGGGTTTAGGGATGAGTTCATCCTTGACATGTACCCTTATATCTCTACCTGTTCTTTCCACGGCCCGATCCCGTTTACTTATAGGGGAAGGGGGTTTAGGGACGAGTTCAACCGTGACATGTATCCTTATTTCTCTACCTGTTCTTTCCACGACCCGATCCCGTTTTTGTTCCCCGCTCAACTGGTACAGGAAATATTTCTGGTGGTTTTCTTCAGTTGTGAGTACCTGGTTCGGCTCTGGTCAGCAGGCTGCAGGCAGCAATACCAAGGACTCAGAGGGCGCCTCAGGTTTGCAAGGAAACCAATTCTTATTATAGGTGAGTCAATTTTGTTCTTCCCTTAATGCTTATCTTTACTAGTTTGGCTAGGAGGGATTAGACCACACACGAAGGTCACTGACAGGTGGCTATCTCATCAACTCAGCTCTCAGTTAACATAAGAAAAAGAGGATCATGGGGGACCAATAGTCACCGATTAGGCATTATTTCTATATAAAGGGAGCAAGTAGCTACAAGTAGTACAGTGGACCTTTAACATTAAAGCAGCTTTATAACTTGATGTGATTATTAAATGCCTTGAAACGTACCACTACTGCAAAAGAAAACAACATGTAGACAGTTTGTCACACATTTCTTTCATATTACAGTGCAAAATGAGAGAGTCATTAATAGGATCCTTTGTCAAATGCTGCTTTATTTCAGAGCTTTGCTCAATTCTGGCATTTTTGTGAGAAACTATGAACACCCTTTTTGCTTCCTGCAGGCCATTTAGTAGTTGTCTTGAACATGTGGTATAGATTCTGTTATATTTAATGAAGAATTTGTTACTTTTGAAACGCATGTAAGCTCACATTGTGTCATTTACAATAGTACTATCCAGAGTGAAAGCCAGTGGAAATCAGTAATCATGAGTATGATATTAAACCATAGAAGTGGAGGAGAAACATGGACATTATAGTTTGCAACAGACATCATTATTCATCATTACACTACATGTATATTGAGATTCAATTCCCTACCCTTGCAGGGGGTAAAATGGACATGGTGCATCGCATAAAGATGATCGACAGCCGGAGAGAGAATGCCCAATCAGAATAATTACAGTAATGGGAGTTATTATCATGCCACAAAATGGCAAGGCTGTCTTTCTGCATTATCAATATTTATTTTCCCAAATGATGATGGGCTGTCATCTGAAATGTAAATGGAGAGTGAGGTCAGCTTGTATGGCCAAGTCAAATCTTTCTTTAGCAAATGTTCAATTTTTGTAGTCTCAGAAAGGATTTTTGTAAAAAACAAATAATTTTGTTCAATTTTTTTTTGGACTTTGGTTGACGAATGGAACAAGGATTGGATTGCCATTGTCAATGTTTGTCACACATGCAGTGTACATGTGATGTGCATGTAAGCTTATATTATGGCTACCTCTTTCCAATCTTAGAGGTCCCGTAGATAATTCATAAAGAGACTGTGACTAATTTATGTACATGTAGATGTACAATCAATTTTTCCAATTTGAAATCTTCAATCAGTATATTTTACACAATTTAAATTAATAAATGAATGAAGAGAATGATAATGAATGAATAAATATATCAATAAATGAATTAATGAAGAGATCGGTAATAAATGAATAAATATATCAATGAATAAATTAATGAATAAAATTAAAAGTCAAATAAATAAATGAAAAGATGTAAATAAATGAATGTATGAATAGGAAATTAGAAACACAGATTTCTACAAAAATGTGAAAGCCTTTTCTGCATAATGTTGGTTTTTTATATCGAGATTTTGCAATCAGGTCTTTCGTCTTCTTTGTGCATGGCTGATCGTCAACGAAACGGAGTTAAGTCTTTTGTCAACTCTGTTCGTCGCTACGGCAGGCAGCCAGTGAAAACAAACTTGTTTGATCAAATTATAGAAATGCAAGCCTAATTACTTTAAACAAACAGAACTTTGTAATTCCTGGCTCATTTTTCCTGATTGAGGTGTCATTTGAAAGGGCAGAAATTGAATTTTCTAGAAATGTGATTTTCTTTTTAAAATTCAGATACCACCTGCCAAATGACTTTTTGGTTTCCTCTCTTCAAATTCCTTTTAATTACTCATGCGTGAAATATGAATCATATGAGTTGCATCAAAAGAAAGAGGAGGATCTAAGTTTTCCAAATATGTGTCATTTATTAATTATAATTGTGATTAAGTTATGATAAAACATCGATAATTCTCGGTTTTGTTTTTTCTGGGACGCACTGTATAACCTTCCAGCTGCTCCTTAATTTAAAGAATTGCCGTAGTACTGATATGAGAAGAAATAGGCAAGCACCGACATCAAGAGAACGAAATTGAAAAGAAAGATGGATATCTTAATTGGTTGTTAGCGAATGCAGGTTGCTTGTAATTATCTGCCCCAATGCTTGGTTGAAGTTGTTATGTCATGTGTTTGGAGCAAGAAGGTCATTAAATCCTATACTCTATCCTAGATTATACACCCTTTTAGCCCTTAACACTCTGTGTGGTGTAAGGTAGTGACCCTCCCTTTGACACCAATCTGGATTCTAAGGTGTAAGAATTGACGCAGGTGCACAGTCCCTACCGTCTTATCTAGCACCAAGGCTAGTCTTCACACCAGGCTGCACCATTTCAAAGACTCTTTGGAGTTAAACATGTCAAAAAATATTGTATTGGAGATCGTAAGACATGTCTCACAACTTGCAACTGCATCATCAGATGTAGAGTGAAGCTTGAAGTATTTGGTTGCTTCAGCTGACTAGTAGAACAAATAGTAGGTTGACTTTCGTGGCATGTACTTGAACAATGTAATTCAAAACAACATCCCAGACTAGGAGCTCAATTTGGAGCATATACAGGTTTGATTCTTTGGAATGTCCTTGACTGAAGGCTATGTTCCTCTGTAGGGTATAGGCGTTATTTTGGTTGTGAACAGGGAGTGTCATTGTACAAGTGATTAAAATATTTTATAGGACATAGGAAGAATCTTTGGGAAGTTATATGAACTCTGGTTTTAGAAAAAGCAAAGAAAGTATTTAACAAAATTATATCTGTAAGAAATCTCTTTTTACAACACACAGAGTTCAAAATGAGAATCATAAAGTGTACTGAATATTTATGGCATCACTACCATAATTCTTGAAAATTTGATTTAATGAACAATGTGGGAAATAGAAAGGGGAATGAAATACTGTACAGTTCTAATTGAATCATGGCATTGTGAAACATGTTATCTGTTCACATCACTGGAAGGAGGGGAGGGGAGGAGTTAATTACTTCATTTCCCACTTTTTTAATGGATGATACCTTAAATCATCTTTGTAACGTAAGGCATCGGTTGAAATTACGAACTGTACAATACCCATATAGTAGTACCATCAGTTTCATTTCTTTAACATTGTCTTTCCGAAAATATGGCAGTGATAAACTGGTTTCTATATTCCAAATGAAATGAATAAAAATCTATCAGAGAATCAGTCCATCTTTCCTAATTTTTTGGCTCCTTATATCAAAAACTTTTAGCTGATTGAAAAACTCAGGGTGACAGAATGTAGACAAAGGAAGTAAAGTTTCATTTTAATCTTGACGTGTAATCTATCATTCTTTTGAAAACAATCTTGTTTCAAACCTTCACACCTGCTGTTTTATCAGTTTGTATCTTTGCCATTTGATAAAGAGAATTGGCTACCGGTAATTAATTTGATTTTATATCTCAACGTAGTTAGAGAGCAAAGCCAACATTTTCTTTATACTTATCTTGTGCAAAAACATCATTTAGATTGAAATACACATGCATGCGATGATAGCACATTTGGAGAACATGTACAGGGCATAGTAACAAAATTGTAAACATGCTATTAAATTGGCAACATTTGTCCTGATTAAATTTGCTCTTTATACATGGTACTTTTAAATTGAATTCTAAAAGTTTTGTTGTCATTGTTTTTTTAAAAGACTACTTCCGTGCATCTACATTTTTATCAACAAATTTAACAAAATGTGGCTTCACCAGGAAGAGATTTATTTTGTATTTTAGTTAATCTACTGGTCTTTCCATATTTGCAAAATTTACTAGCTTACACTGACAGAATGCCCCTCAATGTGGTGAGAGGCAGAGGACATTGAATCATATCTTTTCAACATGAATAACCTTATTGCTTTTAGTAGTGGTCTGACCCCCTGAAAGCCACTGATCAGTTGCAAATTTGAAACCTGAGCAGATGGAAAAATAGTGATTTATCTGAAAAGATATCAAGAAAAATAAGGGAGAAGGTGTTCATTGCTTCTAGTAAGATTTAATTTATTAATAATTTTTTTTTAAAGAATCAACTGTATAGCTCTGGTCAGAGCTATAATGATATTAACCCTATTCAATCTAATTCACTTGATTTTAATTTTAGTTTATTAAAAGAGAAAATACAATGCTGTAATCCATAGACTAATAGTTCATTGTTTACAATGTAAACCTGCACCTGAATAGTAATTTTAATGGAAATCTTGAGTTAGTTATAGCATTATCTAGTAATACTTACATGTATATTAAATATTCTGTCTCCATTTAAGATTTATAAGTAACAGCCCTTGTTGTCCCAGCAAATTGGTACATATTATTGGAAAGCTGCAAATCTCTGGTATTAAAAAATGTCATATATGAAAATGAAAATACACAAACATACAATAAGAGAGAAGGAATTCTGACTGCTTTTTGGTATTTTAGAAATTAAAGGTCACAAATCATTTGTTTGGTGCCACATGTACTCATGTACTTTAACATTAAAAAAAAACACCTCTCCAATTTTGATATTTGGAAATTGTTATTTATACAATTTAATTTTGTGAAAAAACCCATGTTTTTTTACCCTCAAATTGTGGTGTTATTTAATCTGTCAAAGTTGTTATCAAAATGTAAATAATTTAATTCTCTAACATATGACACCAAACTCATGGTGGTTCAAGATTTCCTTAAATATTATTTACAAAATACTATTTAGGGGTGATCTTTAAAAAATAAAAAAAATATTGTGAATTGCGATAACATCTTTTGAACAAACAAGGTGTGCTTATTTTGTGAAGTAGAGGCAACCAACTAAATAACTAAGCATGGTATTTGACTTTGACCCTTCGCTTTATAGAGTTAGTGCTTTTGTGGCTCCAAACACACAAAGTTATCTGTGGAGTGTGGACAGGTCCAGTGAGATCACTGAGATGATTTTATTTATGGATGTATGATGACAGGTCCCCTAGCTGGCCAGTATATTCCTATTCCTATATTGCTATTCCCCAAAGTGCCCTTTTTGCGCCAGGAAACACATACCGTTGTGTTTGAACACCATTCTCGAATCAATAGTACCCGAATGGGGTCGCAAGATGAAAAAGAAAAATAACAAAATTTGTCTGACATTTACCCTATAGGCTGGTAGTTTATCAAAATACCGTAATGCTTTATTATTCCAATAAGGTCATTTTGTTAGGTTTGTGACATGATAGATAAAAAAATTAAACTGTTTCTCCTATCAACCCCAACATAACCATCTCATTTATTTTAGCATAAAAAACATATCTGACTCTATCTAGAAGTTCTCTAGCGTCATGGTGTATCAAAACTATGGAGAGATTTGAAGTTAGTGTCAAGTTTAATATATGAATGTGATATCTACGTTTATACATTGTATGTTTCAAATCATTTGTTCTTCTCCCATCCTCACAACTAAGGGTCGTGGGTCATGGATTCATTCATGAATGCTCTCCACTATCTCCTCTGTCTTTGTGTGTATCTCTCTCTCTCTCTCTTTCTCTACCTCCCCCTCTCTCTCTCTGTCTCTCCCCTCTCTCTCTCTCTGTCTCTCTCCTCTGTCTCTCTCTCTCTCTCTCTCTCTCCCCCTCTCTCTCTCCCCCTCTCCCTTATCTCTCTCCCCCTCTCTTTCTCTCTCTCTCCCCCCTCTCCCTCTCTCTCTCTCTCTCCCTCTCACTCTCTCTCCCTCTCACTCTCTCTCCCTCTCTCTCTCCCCCCCTCTCTCTCTCTCTCTCTCTCCCTCCCTCTATCTCTGTTTTTGTGTGCATTCTGCAAGGTATCATCTCCTTGTCTCTAGTTTGATATGATCTTCCATCTCCTTCTTTGCCTTCCTCTTGACCTTCTCCCATTGATTAGACCCTCAAGGATGAGGGAGGGTACAGAGACTTAAGGCCTGGATGATATGTACAAAAAAAAAATACTGCAGTTTCCACTTTCTCACCAATTCTATAAAACAAAGATTTGCCCAGTTAAAAAAGATAAGTTTTATTAAAAAAAGGGTTTAAGATAGGATCAACTAACCATGAGTTATCCATCAAATTAAATCCTCCATGATCGATGATTATTCAGTCTTACATGATTGTGTAATAGAAGATACTTGTACCACAGCTCAGAGCTACATCAAATTAATCTTCTTTCTTGTCCCATCTTCAAGGAATGACCCACTCTACTCTCCATCTCGTAGCATGCATCCCACCGAGCAAGGTATCTTCCCTCCTTTCTGCTCTTCCCTCATCTGATCAATTCATTTTTACTGGGTTCATTGTTATAATATTGACCATGTCGACAAAAACGAAACGTATCGACCGCGCTGCACAAATAGCAGTGTTTCGCAGGCTTGTGAAAGCGTGCTTTCCTCCTTCAAACGTGATTGATTGGCGTGGGATAAGTAACAGTATCGCATGGTTGCAAAGTGTCACTCTGGAGAACGAATATACCCTTTTGAGCTGTCGCCCGGGAGGGGCAATATTGATTTTGGTTGCTGGTGAAGTAGGTTGTCTGAATTCCAGGGCGCAGAGTGACGATGTATAAGTGTTTTAATGTTGTTTCAAAATGGAAGGGAACATTCTGACTTGAAACAATGGATTTTGCAATATGAAATAATCTTGCACCAGTCACCCATGCAAGACTGCTTCCAATTGATGTTGTAATGGCATCTTTTATATGTCATCATATTTTGTTATTTGATACTTAATTGACATTGTTATGCTCTTTAACACACCTTGTTATGGCTACCATTGACCTAGTCTCCTTGTTTATTAATAGAATTGTCTTCAGCAGGGTTTAAAAAACAACAGAATTTACCAAGCTGAAGCGATTGATATTGCAATATGAAAATGATCTTGAATCATCCAACCAAGCTCATTCTGAGCTTATTAAGTAATTGATTTTGGACTTTAGTCACTCAGGCATCTAAGAGTGGTTGTAATTGATGTTGTTTTGGTATCTGCTGTAAGTTGATGTGGTAACCATCGAACGAGTTTCCAAAATATCGATATTTAATGATTGAGGGTTCTGGTAAACACAGGTCTCTATAGAGCCATGGGTAAACTTGGAAAGTCTGGACATTTCTTGTTTGATATAATGATGAGAAAGGTCTGTCAAAAATTGATATCATTTTCAATTTATATTATAACAGTGAAATCTGATCTAGCCCCCCCCCCCTTTTGAACAAACACCTGTCTATACAGAAGACATTTTGTTCCCCTTGAACGATTTTACTTCTTTGAAACATGAACTGCTTCAAAGCTGAATCTTAATGTTCATGCAATATTTACATTGATGCACCTTACACTAAGATATGTTTTTACATACTTGAAGCATAGGTATTATAAGGGTGTCTCAAAGATTTTGTAAAAGGGATGAGTTCCAATAGCTTCAAAATATTCTGGGAAAAAAAAAAGAAGAGAAATATTAGTCACAGAGCATTAACAAACAAGAAGGGGGAGGGAGTAATCCCACACATTTTTCCTAGTGACAAGCAAAATTAGAAAGGGGGTCTGAACTTGTTTGACCCTCTCCCATTCACCCCTTTATTATGTGGTAATTTTGGAGCGAAATAAACAATGCATGGGGTAAAATCAACAATTTTACTAGCCTGATTAATGCTATCTTTTTTATGTTGTACATAAAACCCAAACCCATTTTTTCTTTCTCATCTACTAAAGATTGACTAATTCAATATCATTATTTAAATAGCAGTTATTGTGCAAGGCATGCTAGGTAAACTATGCTGAACATTGTGGATGAAAATAGGATGAAAATATGGATCCCATCATAAGGCCTAACAAAAAAAGGATGTTGTATTGCCCTTTAGGTGCCAAACATGGGTCGGTTGGTCGCATATTTTTTTAAATTTTTTTTTAACTTGTTTTCTTTTTTCCCCTCCTTCTTTGGACTGATATTTCTCAGTTTTGAATGCTCAAATATTTTTTTCTCTAAAAAACGGTAAAAAAATAAATTTAAAAAGCCAACCGTAGATTTCAAGATTTTTGGGTCGGTCGCAAAAGGCAATACATCATCTTTTTTTTTATAGGCCTAATACTATGACGTATCAATAGTTCTTTATTTTAATACCAAAGATTCAAACTTCTTTGATTATTTAACATCTACCAAAGATAAACAATTTGATGTTTTTGATGAAACAAGTCAGATTTGGTAAAGCCATGCTAGGGTAAATATGCTGACATTTTTAGAGTAATAGGGCTTAAAAATTACTTTACATAGGTGCCTAAGTACAGTGGAACATACTACTTACAAAGCTGCCTAAGTACAGTGGAACATACTACTTACACAGTTGCCTAAGTACAGTGGAACATACTACTTACACAGCTGCCTAAGTACAGTGGAACATACTACTTACACAGCTGCCTAAGTACAGTGGAACATACTACTTACAAAGCTGCCTAAGTACAGTGGAACATACTACTTACACAGCTGCCTAAGTACAGTGGAACATACTACTTACACAGCTGCCTAAGTACAGTGGAACATACTACTTACAAAGTCAAGCAATTATGCTCATTACACATCTACCTTAGATGTACAATCTATATTCTATTTAAATAAAACAAGCTTTATTTTGTATGTTTTTAAATTGTTGAAGCATTCAAAATTACGTGTGTGTTTTTACTTCCTAGACATTATTGGAACCTGGGATGTATCACATGTAAAAGTTTTGTAATTTTATCTTTATAATGGATTTTTGTACAAGGACATGTGTGCACCTAGCAAGCAAACTTTAAGATCTATCTACCAAACACTTTAACTATCATGCCTGTTTCAATAACCGGATTTTGTAAGCCTTGAAACAAAAGTTGTAGGAAATATCATTCATGAAAACTCTTTGCTTCTATTTCAAAGAAGTTTTGACATGACATGTGTACAACATCTTTTACATGGAAAAGTGATTGAAGCTGTATGCTTTCTGACTTATCTTTGTTTATCCTCCTTGGTCATTCGGTTAAGTAAATGATATTAAAGTGTAATCATAGATACCATGCATGATTCACAGCAAGAAGCCATGCTTTATATCTTTGCATGAGATAAGCAGAGATTTTAAAAGCTGTATTGAGCGTGCAGTGATTTATATAAGTTGCATATGGTTTATGGATTTAAGAATGAGATAAGAAGTGTTTGTGTGCTTTAGCTCGCCTCTTCAAGCCACACCATCTTGATCTGAGCTCATTGACTTGATGCACATCACATCCTGAATGACACATGAAGGTCATGAAGTCAAGAACTTGAAATGAAAACATGAATACTGATTTGTTTTCTTAGCTCCTAGCTTCCTACAGCTATCACTCAATGTGTCATCAGAGACATAAGAACAACATTACTGACATAGCATCGGTTGAGAGCTAAAGAGGCATTATATAGAATCCTTTGAGTTTGTGCAAAATGCTATACAATTGACAACTAAATTATTCATTCCTAAAAAAAAACTAAAAAATGAAAGGTAGACTGGTTGAATTAGGGCCTTTGTTGTCTACTTTTAGATGTACACTCTAAAAACTGAAATGTTAAATGTCAATTTAAAAGGGCCGAGGAGTGACCACTCTTTCAAAATGTCAGATTGTTTCTTTAAACCTGCTAGATTCAACCTTTATAGTGTTGGATCCAGTATGTTCAAAGTGTTAATCTACCATTTTGAAAGAGTGGTCACTCCTCGGCCCTTTTAAATGTTGATTTAACATTTAAGTTTTTAGAGTTTAAGGTTTAATATGTCACATTCTAAAGAAACATAAATTGGGACAAATCGAAATTCTCACATACTCTCTTAAAAAAAAAGAGTGAATTTTCAAAATCACGGACGTCACTCCTCTGGAGAGTGAAAATAGAGTGGAAATAGAGTGAAAATTCACTCTTTTCTTTTAGAGAGCACTCTAAAATCAATCGATTTTCACTCCTAAACAAGTGATCACGGACGTCACTCCCAAGAAAGTGAAAATAGAGTGAAAATTCACTCTTTTTTTTTAAGAGAGTACTTAATCTTTTTTTTACAAAACTTGGTTATTAATGCCCTACTAATCCAGAGTAGAAAATATCATCTGAGATCCAGAAGGGTTTTAACTCCAGGAACAAAATATGTCTTAATGCCCTTTTGACTCTTGACAGATGCTATCGTATCTCTCATCATGTGATAGTTTTCATCACATGCCTGACAGAAGGACCTTCAGGGATATGAAAGGAGTGAACTTGTCAGCATCTTATAGTAGTTGAAATGAATAATGTCTTGCATCTCACCTTAAAATGCAAGACGTTCATTACACATGAGCAGTAGCTGATGTAATGTTATCTGCTTGAGGCCAAAAGGATGTCAACTCACATACTCTAACACAAATATGACTGAATCAGTTATGAAATGGGCCCCGAAGGAGCAAAATTCAAAATGTATGCAAAGGTTGCAACCCCATTTGTTTCCGTAATGATGAACTAGGCATTTTTATTCGGCACATAAAGTCCAACTTATACCAGAAGATCTTTGATGGTTGTGATGCGCATTGCACCAAAAGGTTATACAACCACATTAATGCTTCCAATCCATTATCTACAGTTTGGTATCTCTGGTACTAAGAAATGGTGTTGATACAACGCAGGCTGTAAGGAGAACATGAAGAGCAGTGGATAAGTGATTCTTTCCTATTAATGACCACTTATGATAGGCATATGACATTATCACAGTATTTACATTTGTCATTGCATTGCAAGTTTCAGTATGGTTTCCTTTCAGAAAGCCACTCTAGGGCCATTGAAATAGTTTAGTGTTGCCAACAGTATTCCTCCCCCCCCCCCAATTTGATGTTTGACTGTTTGGAGCGGGATTGGCATTTATTCATATACTTGAACACAGATTTAATGCTCATACGACTCCTAACATAGAATATAAAGGTGATTGTAAGGATCAAAGATAGCAACACTGTAAATCCATCAACCTTTTGTGCGTGAAAAATTTGCAAATTTCATGAGTGTTTCACATTCCCAACAGTTTCATGTCATGAATGATTGACTCACAATTGACTTTGTGAAGTTTGCTGTTTTTCAGTAAATGAAGCCTTTATGTTATCAACACTGCCATAGACTTAATTTGGCCAGCCATTTCAATCAGGTTTCATATCTGTATGGAGATAATGCCTGGACTATCCTGTCAGACATTTACATGTAGTCTGTTCCATAAATCTTGATAGCAGAGTATTTCTAAATCTATACGGCATTAAAAACATGACTGTTTACAGTTTGGTGTATCTAAGTGGAAGTTTTAGGTGGCTCCTTACATTACCTCCTGTTTCATAATAATCACAAAGATGTGACCATAAATCAGGCATAAAAGGAAGAGGGAATGGGCTCATGAAACATGACAATTATAGGGATGAAGAAATCTCATCTTATTTCATTTGTAATTTCTCTGCATTAATTTGAGAATACAATGTTTTGGTTATGCCTTACCATCAGTTTAACATTGAAAATGATTTTCCACTCGTTTTATGCTCTTTCTGTCACTTTTTTGCCTCTTTGACCCCAAAGTTAATTAACCATAATTGATATGATTATTTTTGTTGCTTTCATATCATGTCTACTATTCCCCCGTTCTTTATGTGGGGCACTGCTGCTTTCCCTTGTTTGTCTTGTACTCTAAAGATGATTTCATTATATCACTATTATTATCATTATAAATTGAAAATACAGATTATCTGTATTTCTGTATGTTTGTATATATGCTTGTAAACCACTGACTAGTTAAAACAAAGCTCCCCTATAGTAATTACCTTTAAGGAATTAATTTTCGTTTAGCTATCCTTAGCACTGGTCGGTGGTATTTCTTATTTCATTTGTCTGTATACTTTTTATTTTTTATTTTTTAAACTTTTCCTAGAAATTAATTAAATCTAGAAAAGAAGTAAAAAGAAAAAAAAGAACAAAGAGAAAGTAATTATGATCTGATAACAGTTTTTGTTGTTTGATTATCCAATCTTGAGTGTTATAACCTTCAATAATACTCATCATTTCATTTGTTTTGTGGCTTAGATAGTCATGTAATAACCATTCTATATATTACATTGTATATCTAGTACAAATTAGACATAATATATGTTACCAAATACATACATGCAGTGTAAGTCATCTTGCATTCCAGTAAACACACAATCACAATTACTTCTCAATAATCAACTTAATCAACTTAAGGTGCTTTCAATAGTTACACAAACACAATAGGGTATTGAAACTACCCTGGAGTGGTTTTTTTAAAAGTATTTGAGATCGTGTTCAATGTGCATCTTTATCAATTTATTTTCCATCATACAGATATCATCGTCACTTCAAGGCTAAACTTTAATGCAATTTGAGAACTTCTGCAAGGGTCTTAAGCTTGAATTGGGATGCTTGTCTCTAGTTAGCCTCAACCTAACAATGGATTAATTAAATTGATATCACTTAGCAGTTCATTCCAACAGAAAAGCACCATCATTGCCATAATGAATTATCAGTGAAGCGGGACTTACGCTTCACACATTGGTAGTAATGAAGTTATGTTCACTTCAATGGTAGTGGATCGATCAGCAAGCTCTAGAGCACCTTGTATGTGATGGAGATATGTTGTATATATAGTAATGCAGTGGTGATGGTTTATTGAAAAATTCATTTGTGACCAACTGGCAAAATTGCAGAATTAGTACAAAGTAAATTATAATGTTTACATATACAAACTGAACTGGAAGATTGGGTTCATGCCAGCAGAAAAGAATAATACATCAAGTTAGAGGCGTGATGATAACATTGAATAAATTGATAAGTATTGGTTCAGATGAATAAACATATGAAAGATGAATTGCATAATCTATGGAAAATATAAGGAACGATTTCAGTGAGGAAGTAATTACATTGTACTTCAGACATACTGTCTAAGATCAATTTCAGAAGAGAGAAAGATAGCTGGAGGATCTCTAGGAGTTGAATTATAATGAGAAAAGGAGCCAGATAGAGGGATAGAAAGAGCGCATGGGAAATAGTATAGAGAGGGAAGAAGCTACATGGTAGGATGAAAGAGTATGACAGAAAGATGAGATGACAGTAGTTTAATAAAATGTCTATTCTGTGATAATACTTTTGGATGTGTATATCCTCATAACAATGCTATGTTTAAAATACATAACTATGTTGTGATTCTAGAGTAACCCTCCAGAGCCACATGTAGTTTTTCCTAAAATTAATCCAGATTCAAGAGTAAAATTTAGGGTTTGACCCTTTGCCTATGGCAGGGCTACACACAAACTTTTTTGGACAGGGGTCTGGATTGCCCTTTTGACAGTCTGCATGTACGTGCCCTATGTAACAACGCCAATATGTTGGGGTCTGGACTTCGATTTTCGGCAACCTGGGGTGTGTTTTACAAAGACTAAGTTGGACTTAACTATGGCAGACCGTTCATGCCACTGTTTGGTCTCACCATTTACTGGCATTGGTCTCTCAAGGGACTTACAGATCATGGTTACAAATCTACAGAATTTACATTTGTTGATATTTTATTATCAGAGGAAACAAATATTGTCTAAAGATCAACCAGTGGCATGAATGGCCTGCAATAGTTAAGTCCAACTTAAAGACGATCTTAGTCTTTGTGAACAAAATCCCTGGTGCATGTGCAATATCAATAGCCATGTGCGAAACATCACATAGACATATTATATAATCCGAACATGATTTCTATGGGACATACAATTGGGTATTGCTCTTGAGGTTTTTTTTATAATAGTTGCGCTCTTGTTGTGTATGCACCCTTTACTTTTTAAGCAAGGAATACAAAGATGTTTTCAAGACCAAAGCTGTACACCACTAGCTATCTTCTGGGATGAGATATCTACCAACTGCAGGAAAGCTTTAAGAATGGAAGTTAGTAAGGTCATGCAGTTGCATTGAAACAGAAACTGTCTAGAAGCAATTTTAGAAAGGAAACTAAATTTAAGTTAATGCTAAATATATTACTCATTGCGGATATAGTATCGAAAATAATATCGCTAGTGATATTCGTTTGTCTCGCAATGTGGTCAATAAGGAATCTAAAAGATCACGACGTTTCGTATGCTACTGCAATACTTCGTCAGGTGATAAAAACTGTTGTAAGCAAGGGTCTTTTATTTAAGTTGCTAGGTTCATTTCTAAACTTATTAATGTTGGACCTTGGTCTCACCAACAAGACCTACAGCAGAACAAACATCTAATACATTGCTCCCATTGGAAAAAGAAATCAGTTGTTTTGGATTCGGTCTTGAGTCGGTTTGGTGGAGTGAATGAGATATGATGGTAGTAGCACCCATCAATATACTTGCTAAGCAAATAGGTGCTACATTTAATGTACATGGGAAATTTTGCTTATATATATGTACCTACTCATATGCAATTAGGAGCTGTTCATATTTTAGTACCTCTTCTCTCTCTCTCTCTCTCTCTCTCTCATCTGTATCTCCGCCCCTCTCTCTCTCTCTCTCTCTTTCTCTCCCTCTCTCTCGATTTTCCTGTCTCTAATTCTCTCTCTTTATCAATATACTTATCTATCTCTTTATCTCTCTTAAAATCTTCTCTCTTCTTTCACTGTCTTTATCTTTTTCTATATTTCTCTCACCCTCTATCTAACTTATTTCCTACTTGTGCAAAAAAGAAATGATGGGTGGATGGTAAAGTGTGCTGATTACTTTCTCTGCATGGCTAGTTAAGCGAGGCATTGGCTTGATTATCTTTCCGTGTCGTGTGTATATATGCTCGGCCGGCAAAGCGGGGAACTGTCATCCTGCGCTCTCATTTGAAGAGAAGGGGAGAAATGGTGGAATTGGAGGCTGTGAAAGGTTATGCTTGAAATGGGGGAAAGGCTCATTAAAGATAAAGTTGAGTACTGGTCAATTAGGAAAGACACTGCATAGAAGCAATTCGAAAGGGTTGATAATTGAGTACAGAAAAACATTATGCATACTGTGATGTCTTGGATTGAAAATTGAAAGAAATTCACTCCATCTTGCTTCACATCACATGCACTGTACAGAGTACTTCATAATTTAGGATTTCCTTAAAAAAAAGGACCAAACTTCAGTTAGTTCTTGCAATATTTTTCAGTTATGAAGGCATTTTAAGAGTAGTTAGTTGCAGGGAACATTTCTTGCATGGTTACTTCTAAACTAACATACGAAGAGGGAGAAAGTTCACAAGTTTTTGTCCTCCTTCCCAGAACTCACCTGTCTCATGAAAGAAAGGAAGCAGGAAGACGAGAAGAGAGAAGAGAGAAGAGAGAGGAGAGAGGAGAGAGGAGAGAGGAGAGAGGAGAGAGGAGAGAGGAGAGAGGAGAGAGGAGAGAGGAGAGAGGAGAGAGGAGAGAGGAGAGAGGAGAGAGGAGAGAGGAGAGAGGAGAGAGGAGAGAGGAGAGAGGAGAGAGGAGAGAGAGAAGACAAGACAAGACAAGACAAGACAAGACAAGACAAGACAAGACAAGACAAGACAAGACAAGACAAGACAAGACAAGACAAGACAAGAGAGGGTTCAATAATCAGGATTCGTAGGGAAAGCCTTAATTGAAAGTAGAGCTCATCAATTACTGGACTGTGTAATTAGGGCTGGAAGAAGGGTGTAGGAACTCATGCCTTTTCTTGTTTTCTCCATAATAAATGGAAGGCTCCCTTCACACTTTCGTGTTTTGGGGGGAGAGGCTCGTTCGCATTGACCATGGTAATCCATTGCGGTTGTGTGTTTGTGTTTGTACTGAATAGGAAGTGGGAATGACATCAGTAGCTGTGCACATGAGTGGTTCTACATGTACTCACATTGGTTTAATGGGGCCTATGTGAACATGCATATGATAGGCACATAACATGTGAGAGGAGAAATAAGTGAGGCAATAGATAGAAGGATTGTGAGGCTTTGGGTCACTATCTTCTTTTCCACTTTTTTCCCCTTTCCCTATTCTTTCGTAATTTTGTTCATTTTTATAAGTCTTTCTTTTTTCTTTCTTTTTTTGAAGGGGGAATGCCCTGTGCCCCCACCTAACTATTACTTACCCTCTGATGCTATAGCTCAACGATGAAATAATCAACAGGAAAAAATTATGTTGTGATTAGTTGTTTGGAGAAGATAATATGTTGGTGGGGTTGTTATCATCTTTTTTTCTTGTTGCCTTCCCCTCTCCCTTTCTTTCTCCCTTTCTCTTCTTTGCATTTACTTACCATGTTTTCCAAGGGGGTTGTATCCTCTGCTCCCACAAATAGTTATGCTATTGATGCTGTAGCTTGACAATGCAAGATTCCCCCCCCCCCCCTTCCAATAAAAATGTCTTTCTTTCTCTTCTTCTCTCCTTCCTCTTTTACTCCAACTCATGCTCTAGCTCTACTCTCAAAGTATTGCCAGGGATAACGGTAGCACTGTCAATGTGACTGATAGTGGTGTGATTAACAAATAGGTTAATGATCAACTTTGGAATGTCTTTCATAATTTATGTGTCTCTGTAACCCGTGATCATAAGAGATCTAGCTCGATTGGTCTTGTCCAATTTGTTTAATCTTTTATTTGTCTATTGGTCTATAAGAACTGACCAGCAGCACAGGCTGAATGGGACAGTTTACAACTAGAATAATACAACATATATATATATTCCATAATTATATTAGACACAGAACGTACAACAGTATGAACAAAGCGAAAAAATACAAAGAATTATATCAAAGAGATAAAGAAGGTGAGATAAAGAGAGGAAGAGAGAGGGAGAGACAGAGGGGGGGGGGGGGGGGGGGGGGGGGGGGGGGGGGGGGGGGGGGGGGGAGGAGAAGGTGGAGAAAATGCATTCAAAATTTTACATTTATATTTAAATGTACATCATATAATGCAATGTAGTATACACAACACAAATCATGGAAAGAATCATGTGATATCAAAGAGATAAAGAGGGAGTGATAATAGTAAAGAGAGAAATAACCGAGGAGAGAGGAAACAGAAGTAGAGAGGGGGATTTCTCTTCTCTCATGGAATTTTGTTTTTTGTTTTTTTGACTTTTGAAATTAATATCCCAGGCTTAAAAACCTTAAAGAGGTACACATGTATTGTCTGTTTAGAGCCAAAAAGGCATTAACTCTGAGTAAAAGTACAGATTTAATGTCCTTCTGGCTCTCAACAGATGGATAACATTCATTCCTTCTTTTAATTACGAAAAAAGGGCATATTTACTGCCCTAGTTTTGTTTTTAAGTTGAATTTTTACTATGAAGTGGGTTAAATGATACATGTACCTAAACTGAGCTCATGATAATTGGTTTTCTTATTATCCATTCTGTTCTGTATTTATTTTCCCTTTTTAGATTTTATTGTAGTCATATCTTCTACTGCCGTAATGTGCTTTGGATCAGAAGGTCAAGTATTTGCTGCATCAGCAATCAGGTAGGTCAAAGTTTAAAGGTCAAAATGTAAGTTTCATGCATGGTCTGAGTTTTACAATGTCTGTTGGAAGCCAGAAGGGTGGTAACGCAGAGATGCCAACCAGTACGGATTTCCCGTAATTGGTACGGAAATTAACGACCATTACGGCAGTACGGAATGTTGTCTAAAAAATATGGATTACAATTTTTTTTTTTTTTTTTTGCGCATAGGGATCTATCGTAGCAAGTGCTGTGCATTATGGTGGCCATCCATGAGAAAGATGGAAAAGTATCAAGTATTCTCTTAATAGAAGCCAATTTTTCATTGAAAACTTATGTGTTGTGATGAACTGAAAGTCAATATTTAGCAACTTTGTGGGAGTAAAATCACAAAAAATTTCAGATAATCATGCGCGCATGCGTCCGCCTGCCATTCTTTTTAGATTCATGACGCCGCATAGGAAATTACTGATTTATTCCCCAAATTACTGATTTTGAGCCTTATGATTACTGATTTTCTGTTCTGGAGGTTGGCATCTCTGGTAACGCTGTGTAAAACTATAAGATGTAATGTATGCACATCTGGTCTCAAACAAATGAAAAAGAGGTGGTTGAAAAGGTATTTAAGAGAGTTTTGAAACCTTGGTTGATCAATTTATCTGTAATTTTAATGAAACTTCACTGTAAAGTTCTTTAATGTAGAGGCCTTTAAACCAAGGCAGAGTTTCTAAATACACAGCAATACCTTATCAGTATGTGACCTATGGCAGTTGTAATACATCATAGTGATTTATAGTCTGAAATGGCAGACTATAACAGCCCAATTAAGATGATTCATTGGTTGAATAGCCTCAATGCTCCTTCTGTAGTCTTTGTATGCAGGCAGTTTGTAATTTACTGTCGTAGGTCAGAAAAAGAATGGACCGTCTGCAATGCAACAGGTCAATAAACCACATAACCAGTATGCTTCTAACACTTTTACATTATAATGAGTTTTGGCTAGGTTTACATCACTTTTGTTATTTTTTGGGGTAAAATACTTTTCCTTCTATCACTTTTTGCAGTGCATTATGTATTAATCGGGAAACAGTTTCTTCTTTCCCCTTTAACTATTTCTTCATCTTTCTATTTCCACTTACTCAAAGTAATATGCATGCACTTCTATGGTTTTCACTCAATTATCTACTTCTAGTCTTTCTAATTTCTTTATTTCAACTTCTAATATAGAGTTATATATATCCTATACTATTTTTTATTTCTACTAGTTTCAGTTTCTAGTATTTTCCCATTTGCTGTTTCTAATTCTTCTCTATCTACTTGTACTATATGCACTTTTTCTGTTTCTACTTCTAACAATCATACTTTTTTGTAACTTTTTCTATTTCCACTTTTACTACTTCCACTTTTACTACTTCACTGTACTATTTCTGCTTCTAATATTTTAAAGTTGATAGATGTTACGTCTACATTTTCTACTTCTGGTAATTCCATGTTTTGCTTCAACTTCTACTTCTACTACATCTACTTCTACTACTTCTACTTCTAATTTGTTGACTGTTGCTATTTCTATTTCTACCCTTTTCACTTTATGTTCGTTTTTGTTCCTACTTCATGATTCAATTTTGTGATTCAATTTTATGATTTTACTATGTTTAATTTAGTTGTTATTGTATAATTTTTACTTTTATTTACAGATTCTTATTTATCATGAATGGCTGACTTGTCATATATGCTGTTTGGCAATCCTTTTGTATATGGAGTCTGAAATGTCAGACTAACCTTCCACATAATTGAAGTGATAAATTGTATCCTGATTAATCCTAACCTAGTTGTCCAACCATGTAGATTCACCCCCGCATTCAGACTACTGCAATTACGTGGACCTTACTTTTTTTTTCTAGTCTGAATACCGGTATCATATAAAGAAAACGTATAATAAAACATTTTTATAGCATGTTTGCTTTTGTTTCAAACAAAAACTCAGTAAAGAATCAGGCTCTTGTTTTAGTCTGAAAGTCTTTTTGTGTGGTAAAACTGGGCGGGGTTTCTTGTGATCGCTCACTGATGATTTGCCAGCAGTCATGTCAATTGACCTCTTCAAGACTAGTGTACGTTTCTTTACACAATGTTGTATATCTGGGGGGTGTTTCATAAAGCTGTTCGTAAAGTTACGCATGACTTTACGAATGACTTAAATATGAAAAGCCAAATGGGATGCTCAATCCTTTTTTAACTGCATCAACTAAAGTTCAACTGTGCAGATGTAGATTAACATTCTTATTATAACAAACATTTTTTAATGCAAAGTATATTTTTTGCCATAATTTAACTGAGGTTATTGGAAATATAATCACACTTGGTTAAAACATCAGGAAAAACTTTGGGCATCCTATATATGGCACTTCATATTCAAGTCGTTCGTAAAGTCATGCGTAACTTTACAAACAGCTTTATGAAACACCCCCCAGGTCTGTATATCCCATTTGCTGTATAATGATTCTGTATACAACCTTTCTTTATACGAGTTTCATGTTGTTTGTTAGCGTGTGAACTGGGCATCAGTATGGTTCCACCCCATTGCGTACTGTCTTGCTCTTAGAAAATGTAAAAAGGAGCAATAGCTATTAACGTCAGATGCATGCCCAGCTGGTGCATGAACACATTGTCCCCAGTCATTAATTAATCTTGTACATGTATGTATAGAAAGCACTCCACTGCTTCTAATTAGGTCACTAGTAATTGTTTTATTTTACAAAGTATTGTATAAAACATGCGTTTCATTTATCCTCAAGACAATATTTTCCCCAAGTCATTAATTAATCTTGTACATGTACATTGTATGTATAGAAAGCAGTTCATGGATATGACCCCCAATGCTTCTAATTAGGTCCCTAGCAACCGTTTTATTTTACAAAGAGTTGTGTTTTTTGCAATAAGTTGCAATAAGTCACTATTTTGCAAAGCCTGTGTCATGCACAAAGCAGACCTTCCAATCAGTGCCTATTGTTTTCCGCAAAATTACACTTGTGGCAAATGAACAACTGTACAAAGAGCTGAAGAATACAACCAAAGTGTTTAGAATTCCACCCATACAGCAGTATGAATTAATCTGAATTTATTAAAGCATAAGTACATATACTGTAGATCTACCATCTAGTACGGGCATGCTAATACGGCTACAGGGCTTCCACTGGTAGCTGAGTTTCATATTTTGTTTTTGCATTTGAAGAGAAAGAAATGTTAAAGTAGTAAGATATAATTAAAAAAAAACTCGCAAAGTTTTTGTTTTTAAAATGTGAAATGTTACACTGCTATTTTTGCTTTACAGATATAATACCGTAATACATGTTCATAAACATAACCTTTCCATGAGTATCTTATCATTTAATAACCTCCGCCTCATTAACTTATATCTCCTAGACCGCTAGCAGCTGAAGTTTGTTTATCTTAGTGGGCCTAATGCTAACACCCCCATGTGCTTTGGTCCATTAATGATATCTACCCTGTCTTAAGGTAGACCGAGAGAGAGATGCGTTTAATTTCCCTGATGGTTTAGTCCCTCGATACGACTTAGCCAAAATGCACTGAAATATCTCGGCTCATTCAGACTATGGGAACTTTATGCACCACTGATAAAGAAATGTGGTATAAAGAAGCATTGTATAGCAAGAAGATTTACAAACTAAGTATGATGTAAAGAAACATGGTATGGAGAAACTAGTTTGGGATAGGTCAGTTGACATATCCCATAGTAGTAGTAGTAGTAGTAATAATAGTAGTAGTAGAAGTATTAGAAGTAGTAGTAGTATCAGTTCATGCTCTCGATAAGCATCGTCTCGAATAGTATTTTCATATGATTCAACATTCACATGAGAAGTAGAATCAGATTCTTTATTGAGTTTTTGTTTGAAATGATGCTCAAATCTGTACTATACACAAAGTTCACAATAGGAGTAATTTTTGTTTTGAAACGATGCTCACTTCTAACTTTGCTTATATTATATTCATTACTTATTGTGGAGCTATCGTTTTGTTTTGTTTTTGTGTACAATGGATTTTGGTAGTGCGAATGGGGCCATTGAGCTACCAGCGGAATGCATCATAAACACACAGAGATGATTATGATTACTTTATCAATAATTAAACCAGATTCATCATGAAAACTAATAATGGTAGTAGCTAGTACACTAAGGAGAACATGGAAAAGATGGGAACATACAGCAATAATGCAGCAATGAATGATTCAGTGGTTTTCTTGATGAGATTTAAAAATCAAAATCATTACAGACTAAAAATAATTACTGACATGAAATAAGCGGGACGTTGAGGGGGCGGGAAGCGATATAAAACATTGAATATTAAATGTAATATATTCCTAATGAATCTACTGGAACTAATATATTTTTCATAACAACTACCGGTACTGCTTCTATTTCCCTTACTGTTTCTCAAGTCGTTTGGAGATGCATACAAAATTTGATATCATAAAATAATGTTATCTATATGGGAACAGAATTGCATTATGAATATTCTTACTACTTATACAACAGAAAAAATTACTACTATTTCTACAACGACGACTACTACTACTACTACTACTACTACTGATACTTCTACTACTTCTTCTACTACTACTACTACTACTTCTTCTACTACTACTATTACTACTACTACTACTACTTCTACTACTATTACTTCTACTTCTACTACTACTACTACTACTACTACTTCTACTACTATTACTTTTACTTCTACTACTACTTCTACTACTATTACTTCTACTTCTACTATTACTACTTCTACTACTATTACTTCTACTTCTACTATTACTACTTCTACTACTATTACTTCTACTTCTACTATTACTACTTCTACTACTATTACTTCTACTACTACCACCACCACCACCACCACCAGCTTCATCATCACCACCACTAGTACTACTACAGTTAATTCTTCAAGTAATAGTACTCCTATACTATACCTATACTTCCGATAGTTTCATACTTTTATTGCTTTGTTGATTTTATTCTAAGCTATATTTTCTATGCATATCTTTGAATGATAATGTATATTTGTAGTTTTTTGTGTTATGTGTAAAGTTATAAGTGATTCTTGGTGAATTTAAAATGTTTGCTTTATTCATACTGCAGATTACTCTAAATGTCCCATTTGATTGGTATTTTTTCAGGGGTGTGCGTTTTCTTCAAATTCTTCGTATGTTGCACATAGACAGACAAGGAGGAACATGGAGACTTCTAGGATCAGTAGTATTCATTCATCGGCAGGTAAGGGACTAACATCTCCTTAATTACCATATAAGGCTTACTAAATACTTATAGTAGTAGTATTCATTCATTGGCAGGTGAGGGACTTACATCTCCTTTACTAAAATATAAGGCATACTAAATCACCAAAGGAAACTGTCGTAAGGAAAATTAGTTTTAACTTGGCAAACGAAGAAAGAAAGTTAGATTAGATCAGCAGAGAAAAATTCCTTATAACTTTGCAAATGTAAAAAAAAAAAAGATCCTTGCATTTTTTGCAGAAACCATTTAATTATTCTCTAATGTACAATTCTCAACTGTAAAACCAGTAACCTAGCATGTTGTTCTGCAAGAAGACCTTCATAATTGAATATAATATTGATGCAAGGATGTGAGACGCGAAATTTCATGCTTTGGAAGTAATGTGTGGTGATTGTTTACACTTCTAGTAGTACAGAAATTGTTGCTATATTTATATTATTTTCTCTGTTTCTTTCAGGAGCTGATAACCACATTATACATTGGCTTCCTGGGGTTGATATTTACCTCTTATTTTGTATATCTTGCTGAGAAGGATCATATAGATGCTAAGGGCATTTGTCAATTTGAGACTTATGCTGATGCTCTATGGTGGGGTGTGGTAAGGAATATTATCATTTCATCTCATTAATGACTTATTGAACCATTTGGAAAGGGAGCTATACTATTAACCACCTTTCCATGTATTGAATTTACATTGATTAATGTCAGACATACCTATTTCCATTAATTTCAACATTCTGAATGCCATTGCTACTCCTTTTCATGTATGAATATACATTAAACAACTAAATTATCCATATCCTTACCAAGTCTTGTAATATATGTGAAATAATGATTTGTCCCAATTTATGTTTGTTAAGAATGTGACATATTAAAGGTTACATATAAATTATTCAACAAAGGCCCTAATTCAACCAGTCCACCTTTCATTATTGAGTTAAGAAAAACACAAATATATGAAATTTACAAGGATATGAATAATTTAGTTGTTAACTGTACATGCACATAAGTGCATTTTGCCATTTAGAATTGATCTCTTCCGTGGTGCCTTCAACTGATTCACTGACTGACTGACGGGTATACACCCACCCTGGGACTAATCACAAATTGATCAGAATTCTTGTTTCTCTGTTTACATGTTGAGAGCACCAGCCATCTGATCAAACAGTCTTTGAAACTGATAGATCACCGTTGTCTTGCCGTTAGGGACTCTCCATTTCCCCCAACCATCAAACATTTGTGCTCCTGCTGTTGTATATTGCTTTTCACTTTACAGCAGTGTCGTCTTTAAGATCCATTCACTCCCTGTTATTCTTCCCCTGTCTTTCCACTCTGCCTCTCTCTGTTTATTTTCTTTTACACTCGCTCACTCATTGTGACTCATGTTGTGCTCGGTTTTTTCTTCCCTTGTTCCTCGTTCTTTCTCTCTCTCTCTTTCCCTCCAATCCCATGAAATGTATTTTCACTTTTCAGCTTAGTTATACTTTATGCTGATATCCTTTTTTGCCCCTCTTTCTATTCCTCCATATGTGTTGTCTCTCACACTGTTTTGAACTCATATCTTACCCCTTATTTGTAAAGCGCTTAGAGGCATTTGTATTAAGCGCTATATGAAAATTAATTATTATTATTATTATTATTATTCTTCCTCTCCTTTCCCCCTTCCTCTCATATGCCATCTCTGTTTCTCACTCCTATGCTTATTTCCCACTTTCCCCCTGTCAATTGCTTTTTTCACTTCAATGCATATGTTTCCTCTTTGTACTACACTCTGTTACCCCCTCTCTCTTTCTCTATCTTTCTCTTTATCCTCTGTTTCTCCATATTTTGTGTCCTTCAACATAAGTTATAAATATTTCATATACATTTTCCTTAGTCCCATCTCCTTCTACCTGTCTTTCTTTATTTTTCTTTTGTCCCTAACTTTCTCTTTCTTAGCATACCCCTCCCCCTCTCTCTCTCTCTCTCTTTCTCTCTCTCTCTCTCTCTCTCTCTCACCTTATTTAACTATGGCTTAGCCCACAAAGATGTTTTCTGCTCTTAAATCAATGTAAACTTGTAGCAAGAACCTTGTAATACCCCTCATAGAACACCAAGTCCTGCAGTTGCAACAGAATTTGAACCTCAAACCCCTTGTCTCAGAATAAATAAATGTTGTTTGTTTCCAAAACAGGTTTACCATATCAATTATCTCTTTTGTCCTATTCCCCAAAGCCTTAATCCACTCAGGAGCCTCTTGACTTGTAGAACAGTATGACACTAAGTCACAATGGAATCTGAATGCTAAACATTGTCTTCAAATCACTTGATTTTTGTTTGTTTTCAAAACAGGTAACCGTGACAACTATTGGCTATGGAGACAAAGTGCCCAATACCTGGGTGGGCAAGATGATAGCTTCCTGTTTCTCAATATTTGCAATATCTTTCTTCGCTTTACCGGCGGTGAGTAGAGTATACCTGCAATATATTAAAGCTTGTCTGTACTAGTTTACAGGAGGGATTAGACCGCCCTGCAAGGTCACTGGACAGGTGGTTATCTCATCAACTCAGCTCTCAATTAACATAAGAAAAAGAAGATCATGGGAGACCAATGGTCACCAATTAGGCATTGTTTGTTATAGAGAGGGCGCAAGTAGCTACAAGTAGTGCAGTTGGCCTTTAAGCAGAGCACGGCCCTGTTTTATGGAACTTGTTATGAATAACATGCTGGAAAAACTCTTTTATAAGCTCCTCAAATAACTGCATTTGATTGTGAGCTGTTTTGTCATTGAAATTTGAAATTTGTTAATGATAGCAAGTTTTATGAAACGGGTATGTATCAGGTTTGTATTGTCCCACATACCTGTGATTAAGGTATTCTTATAATTGACATTTTTGCAACTGTGATAATGAGATGACAGTACCATTACAGTGTGTGTATGGCTGTAGGAAGATAAAAGGGGGTAAAGAGAAAAAAGAGAGAGAGAGAGAGAGAGAGAGAGAGGGTGGAACAGTGGAGAGAGACAGACAGATGATCGGAGGAGGAAGGGGGCATGATATGCTGCAGAATAAGAAGAAACAAAAGATTAAGAAAGAAGAAAGAGGACAAGATCATGATCTATCAATGTTAGATGTGAATATACTCAGACTGGTGACTGTTCCTATTATGCTGATTAATGTTAGAGGGGAAACATTATGCAAAGATACACATTGTTGGTTTATTTATCCTGTAATGATTAGAATATCAACTTACATAATACACTAAGGCTGTTTTATACCATGTATCCCTTAAAGCCTATCTGTACTAGTTTGGCCAGGAGGGATTAGACCTCCCTGCATGGTCACTGACAGGTGGTTATCTCATCAAATCAGCTCTCAATTAACATGGGACCATGGGGGACCAACGGTCACCGCTATATACTATATAGAGGGCACAAGTAGCTATAAGTAGTGCAGTGGGGCTTAATCAGAGCTGCCAACTAGTACGGATTTCCCGTAATTGGTACGGAAATGAACGACCATTACGGAATGTTCTCTCAAATTACGGATTTAAAAAAAAAATGATTTTTTTTTTTTTTTTTAATTTTTTTTTTTTAATTTTAATTTTTTTAAATAAATTAAATATAATTTATCGTAGCGAGTGCTGCGAATAGAAGCCATTTTTTCATTATAAACTGTGTTGTGATGACCTAAAATTCAATATTTAACATCTTTGTGTGAGTAAAATCACCAAAAATTTCAGATAATCATGCGTCCGCACAGTGTTGGCGTGCCGTTTTTTTAGATTCATAGCGCCGCATAAGAAATTACTGATTTATACCCCAAATTACTGATTTTGAGCCTTGTGATTACTGATTTTCTGTTCTGGAGGTTGGCAGCTCTGGGCTTTAAAGGGACTCAGTAACATAGTTCAGATGAGAGATTCCTAAATTCTCTCAACCTTATTATCATAATTAAATTAAATTTTAGGTGACTGTAAATCATCACATGAACTGGCTTCATATTATATACCATTCCAAACATTTGGGTTTTGAAAAAAAATTAAAAGCCTGTTTTATGTCTTAGTTTCATGGAAAACAGTTTGGATAATTCAAAAATTGGTTGGGAGAATTTACTGTTAGAGGGAGTTATATATTGCTGCTGTCAAAGAAAACCATGAATATATTTGTGATTTGAGAATATTTCAGGATTTTGTGCATGTTAGAGGGTTAGTACAGTAGAAGGAATATGATAAGTAACATTTCATACAAAAATTAGGCAGTTTTTTCATCAACTTTCAACAATGTTACCGAATCACTTTAAGGGTTGTATGCCACGGTTTACCGTTGTTTTTGTTTTTGTTTACTTAATGAAATGCAAGTTGGGATGCAAAGAGTACTTGCGCACAACAAAGCTATGTGTTATAACAAAGATGTAAAAAATTAAAATACAGTGTGCTTAAGTAACCTTAAAAAAAAAACCTGGGGTAAACCGTGGCAGTAATCTGCAGCAAATTGTGAACAGGCCTATTATACGTGGCCATTATAGGTGTTTAAAAAAAAGATGTTGTATTGCCCTTTGCAACCGACGCAAAAATCTATGGTCGGCTGTTTAAAAATGTTTATTTTTATAAAACTGTTTTTTGGAGAAAAAAATGGATTGAAGCATTAAAATCTGAGAAATATCAGCCAAAAGAGGGAGAGAAAAAAAAGAAGAAAACAAAAATTCTGACAGACCGACCCATGTTTCGGCACCTAAAGGGCAATACAACATTTTTTGTTTGTTAGGCCTTATAGAAAGGTTTAAATATATTTTTCATAAATCCAAGCTTTGTGGGAAAACCGCAACAGCTACAGTGTATCTGATTTCCTAGAATACCAAACATAATGAATTCTCATTTGAAGCTCATTAGGGCTAATAAGGAGAGCATGTCAGTAGATCTGCCACCTGTGTATAGGGACCATGCTTTCTGCTTCTCTTAGGTGGTCATTATAGAAAGGTTTGAATGCATGACAATTGACCATACTTTTCAGTAATTGAAGTCATGGGCTATAACTGCAAAAGCTCCAATCTAGTAATGCGTCACATTTCATCCCATTAGCGCATTGTACAAGAGGTTTAGTAGGATGATGTAATGAGTTTACATTCTATCCTGATCAGTGCTAATAGGGGTTGCTAGGAACTCTAAGACGAGGCGTGAAGTATGTATCCAAAAGGTACACAGATTAATGTGTTTACCTGAAACTCATTTTCTCTGCCAATTAGTAGTGTCTAGCTGCCTTGCGGTGGGAATGGTACATCAAATGATCATGATGTAAATGTAGGCCTTTCAGGTGAGGCAATTATAGATAATAGTATTGATTCCAGGAATTCCTGAGTCCTTGATCCATGACATTTGAAAATACACCATTAAAAGAGTCCTTGGTGCTTAGATGAAGAACTATATAAAGAGCTCTTATTGAAATAAAATCAAAGTGATGTCAAAAGATAAATGCATAATGTTAGTCTGCAGTTATAGATGTTGTTTTCTGAACTTGTCTGTATGGACCACTACCATTTACAAAGCCACTTAACCATCATTTTTGTCATCTGTTGACCTTTATTCCTTTACAAAGATTAAAGGGAAAGTCCAACTCTGATATTAAGTTGCGTTTAATGAAAGTAGAAAAAATAGAGAAACAAATAAGTGAAAGTTTGAGCATAAGCAGACGATGTCCTGTAACTAATGAACATATTTTCATTGTAATTATTTCTCAATAATAAGGGATTGATTGATTTTAAACATTAAAGTATTTCAGACCATTTAAAAAGGGATGTGATGCTGATGATCATAAGTATAATATTTTGCTAAGAAACATTCAGGGCAAGCATAAATGATTGATTAAAGAAACCACTGATTTTTAGCTTCTACTAAAAACAACTTTAATATCAGCGTACGTGGTCTTTTCTTTTAAGGAAGGTGTTCCTCAATTAGTGCAGGCCTGATATCAGTTGACTAGTCCATGCATGCCAGATAACATGCGAGTGATGATCGAGGTTGTTCTGAGATGCAAGAATTGTTGCATATTATATACAAACTGAATCCCTAACATCAACCATGGACCAAACTCTGTACCTAACTCTAATCCAATCCCTAAACCCAACCCTTAGTCTTACCATAACCCAAACACTACACCTAACCTTAACCCTAACCCTAGCTATTACCATAAAACTATAATCTCAATCCTATACCTTAAATGGATGAAATCAAGCTTGGCGCAATCGTCACCAAAACAGACGTTAGAGCACCACTGCAACATTTTCCAATACTGCTTTTTTTTCATCTGCACCTGTACCCTATACTTAGCCAGAAACTTACCCATAAATCTAATATAATTCAACCCTAAATTTGGACCTTCATGTAGATTAATGTCTTTAACAATCTCAGCACTTGTCATGTGAGGCGTTGCTGTGATTTTCCAAAACTGCCTTTTCTCATCTATACCTTCACCAAACCTTGCCCAAATCCAACCTAACACCCAAGTACACTCCTGACACTAAACTTACTTGTACATCATTGACAAGTCAAATTTGGAACAATATTGTCAGATCACTCAAATACAATATCACTGTAACAACTCAATAAAAGGCCTTTGATTGATCCTAAATCTATTTTGGAGATATGAGATTGCAATCCAAAGGCTCTTTGACCCCTGCAGGCTGAACATGCATGATAATAGTCTGTAATAGTGTGGAAATGAGAGTGATCTGAGTAACGAAGGCCAAGCTTTGATTGATAGAGCAATCTGCCTAACTAATCACGCTAGGATGGCTGTGCCACAGGGCCACGGTGTATCGCAGCGCCCATCTTAATCACTAGTAATGAAATGGACAATGCCAAAGATCTTCCCAAATTGGCAATGAAAATGGATTCCACCCTGACCTGTATATTAGCTATTCAATGTAGTCTTTTTCCTAAGAGTTTTCATAATGCTTACTTGATTTATTTTAAAATCTTATAAAGTTATAAAGTTTATGATTGTACTCGATCAATTGCAAATTGGTATTTCTGTGACCTATTTGTTTTAGCCCCTTGACCATTTGCTTTGTGTACTGATTTTTGTATATATAATAAATTTGACCTTTTGTTTGTTTTTGTGTGTGCAGGAATAGATGTATTTCACAACAGGATTGTGTATAAACATGCGTAAAAATTATGTCCAGGTTTTATGTATAAATAATGTTTTCTTTAGAGAAAAAAAAAGAGATACTAAAATAATGACAGGGTTGCCAAGTACTAAAATCATTACAGGGTTGCCAATTTAGATCTCATAAAGGACAAATTCAAAAACTCATAAGCCATTCTTATTATATAATGCCTGCATTATGTACCAAATTATCCTCATTACCGGTAATCCATCAGAACTTGAACACATTAATTTTAATTTAAACTTAAACCTCAGATTAAATTGCCTTATATATGTACTATATACAACTAGCCTTTGTAATGGTTAAACAATACAATAAATTCTACTAGATCTGTGTTTCTCTTCAAATGTCTGCATATTTTCCAGTTTAATCCTCCATCTATGGAAAGACACAGGGAGAATACATAAACTTTATCATTATTCCCTAAAATAATATTCTATACCATTTGCCTCTGTAATTGTTCACAATAAATGAATTAAAAACAAAAAATAAAATGGTAGCAACTGATGTTGATGATGGCAATAACGATAATAATAATAATGATGACGATGATGATGATTATATTAATAATGATACAAATAATTATATTATTATTAATAACAAATAACAATGATACTATTTCCACATTTCTTTCCACTCTGAATGTGTGTTTGCCTTTAAATGTCTGCATATTTGCGTTATCGTCCTCTCAATGAGGAAAGACACAGAGAGAATATCTTAATCACCATGCTGTACCATTCCATGTGTTAGCAGAAGCTCTCTCCATAATTAATTGTGGGGAGGTTTTCAATCGTATGATGTCAGACGGAGATTGACGTCATATCTCACCACCAGAGTGATGATGTCATACCAAGCCAAGGACGGTCGGCCATTAGCGCTGCTTCCTTGCTGCTATTATTATCGCATACAGTGCACATGTGCCTATGCAAATACAGCATTCTGAATGCGAGCTAGAAGGGTATTAACTCAAATCATTTACGCAGAGTTAATATTTTTCTGGCTCTTAAATAGGGATGATGTCATACCAAGCCAAGGACGGTCGGCCATTAGCGCTGCTTCCTTGCTGCTATTATTATCGCATACAGTGCACATGTGCCTATGCAAATACAGCATTCTGAATGCGAGCTAGAAGGGTATTAACTCATATCGTTTACACAGAGTTAATATCGTCGGCCTTATGCCAAAAGGGCCTTAACTGCTTTTGGCCATTCCGAGATAATCGCGTTTAAAGGTTTTGGCCTCTCTAATAATCAAAAGTTTGTGGTCGTTTTTTTGCTTTTGAAGCCAATTTCGATAAATGTGTTAAGTTATTAAGTTTTACATGAAATGTGTTAAATTTGTTATAAAATATTCAGAATTGTACATGCTATGTGCAAAAAACATGTTAGGGCCTTTTTGGCATAAGGCTTGAATGTAGCGGTTGTTAGCGTATGTTATGCCAGAAGGGCCGTAACCTACTCGGCATTAGGCCAAAAGGGGCGTAACCTACGCGGCGTTATGCCAAAAGTGCCTTAACCTGCCGTTATCGTACGCGTAACTATGCGCGTAACTATGCGCGCGTACGCGCGCATAGTTAGCGCCCTTTTGGCATAAGGACATTTTCTTGTTTCGCAACACCTTTGGTTTGCCAGAAAGGCCCTCCTAACGCAAATGGATCATCCGTGGAGGTTAAGGCCCTTTTGGCGTAAGGAAAAAGATGAGATACGCGTTAAGGCCCTTTTGAAATTCATAATTATCTTCATAAATAAATCGAATTTCAACAAGTGAAGCACATCATTTTAAAGAGAATGATGAAATCTACAAGGTGATATTAATAACTCAATAACCCCCAAAATCGGGTTAAGGCCCTTTTGGCATAAGGCCGACGATATCTTTCTGGCTCTTAAGTAGAGATGGTGTCATATCTAGCTGTGGATGGGAGGCTAGCTATTACCGCTGGGTGTTTAGTGCTATTATTATAGGCAAGGAAGCCTGCATCCTGCCTTTAAAGATAAAGACCAGTTAATACTGGTCTGTACCTTTAAGATGGTTTCATCCAAATGCAGCCATTTATCCAGGCCTGTTAAACAGGAGGTATAGAGATCGAGCTAGGGAAGGAGACAAATAACTTGTTAATGTTCTGAAGATGGTTGTTTTACCTGATTGCTAAGAAAGCATGTATATGCTTGTAAATAAACAACCTGGGAACCAACAGCATAGAGTCCTCTCCAAGGGACTTGGTAATGAGGATCAATATATTACTGAAGAGAAAATATAAATGTGGAGGAAATATATGTAGGGTACAGCTAGTAGTAGTAAAACCTATTAGGATATAATGCTGTTAAAATGCCTTTATATTACAAATTACTGGAACACAATTATCAATATACTCACATGTCTTTCTGCAGAGCTCTTTACTGTTTGTGATTTTTCAGCAAGATTGGGTCATTTTTTTGTATAATTTTGACAAATGCAAAATACATAATTAAAAAAAGACTAGTTTACCATTAACATGTTTTGTTCATTATGTTGCTGTTATTAAAGGGTGTCATGTATTTCCTTGTCTAAATATAATTTGTAACCCTTGCAGTGGTGTATGTAGTTTTTAGATGAAGCAACTAACATGGGAGAGAGGAAAAGAATGAGAGAGGGATTGTGGGGGAGTGGGGGGGGGGGGAGAGGCAGAACAAAAGTGATGAGAGGAAGGGTAAGAAAGGAAAAGAGAAAGAGAGATGAAAATCAGACAGACTGGAAGGAGAAAAAGATACAGGGAGAGAGGAAGAGAGAAAGACAGAGACATGAGAGAGAGAGAGAGAGAGAGAGATATGAGAGAGAGAGAGAGAGAGAGATATGAGAGAGAGAGAGAGAGAGAGAGATATGAGAGAGAGAGAGAGAGAGAGAGAGAGAGAGAGAGAGAGATGTCACACGTAAAAGAGAAACATTCAGGAGAGATGTCACACGTAGTAAGCTCCTGTCTGGCACATAAGCCTAGAAGATCAAGGTATTTCTCGAGTAGCTGCTCAACTTTAATGGCCATGCAGCCCACCCTACTCACTTGTGTTGTTAACCCATTGCATTATCTTGTTCCCATAGGGGAAGTCCAATCTGATATTAAGTTGGTGTTTAAAAAGCAGAAAATGAGAGAATCAAATTAGTGAAAGTTTGAGCAAAATCCAATTACCTGTACAAATAAGCAAGTTATGAATGTTTGAAGTTCCGATCATTGAAACACAAATTGGCAATGCTGTGACGTGTCTTGTGAGCTCCTCTCCAATTTGCTCTGTACAGAAAATATCTTAACCCTTCATTTTCTTAGTTATTGATCTGGAATAGATTTGTTTCATACCGAGATTGTATTTAAAAAAAATTGCAATAATTATATTTAGGGTGAATTTATGATTAAAACTTTTCTTAAGGGAAAATATAAATTGTTGAGTTTTTTTTTGTCTTTCACATGACATTGCTTCAGAATTTTGTTATCGAAAGAATAAAATGTAATGATTTGTGGTCTACTGCTCTTCGTGCTTCAATTACACTCAAAGGTTTGGCCTAAAAAGACAACATGAGGTGTTTGGCATTTGATATTAACTTCTGGACTCTCAAAGACGACTCACTTTGTAGAAGTCAAACGTCAAGCCTGAGGTCATAAAGATTAAAGTGTTATTAATTAGCCTTCCACTCATATATCAAAGCAAATGCAATAGTAATTATACACAAGTCATATTTCTGAGAAATAAATAAATGTAAAACTGAATATTTCACATTGAGTGACATCTTACACCATGACTGTAAATTCATATGAACTATTGGATCTGCAAAATGATTAATCACACAATTTGACATTTTCTGTCATCGCAAATGTAGGTTAGGCTAATATCCAGCTGTCATTTCAGTTTTATTCAGTCTTTAATGAAAGGTATACAATTTCCATATTTTTTAAACAGAGAGAGAGAGAAATTATCTTCGAAAAGGTATTCTTTGATGGAGGAGAAATTTGTTTGGAAAAATATTCTGTGTGACTCCAAAGAAGAGAGGACCTGGGGGGTGTTTCACAAAGATCCTAAGTTGAACTTAACTCTAAGTTGGACTTAAAAATTATGGAGAGCCATTTGTAGCCTTAAAATAAAATATATTCAAAAGCAAAAATTCAAGCATTTTAGACTTGTTATAAATTCCACACCAAGAACATGAAATCTCCTTGATAATAGAAAATATGAATGATTTGAATCAACATTTTATGCCTTTTTAAATAACTTTTACAAAATATTTTCATAGATGATAAATGGCTTTCCATAAATTTTGAGTCCAACTTAGAGTTAAGTTCAACATAGGATCTTTGTGAAACACCCCCCTGGAGACACAAGGACAATGTGATTGTGACAAATTCATCATTATACCATTCTACGTTTCTTTTTATTGTATTACCACAGGGTATTCTAGGTTCAGGGTTTGCTTTGAAGGTACAACACAAGCAGAGGCAAAAACATTTCAGTCGTCAAATTCCTGCAGCTGCTACCCTTATTCAGGTAAGTATCATTAATGTCATGAATGATGTTCAAACGGTAAACCATGGTTTGAGCTACACTTAATGACGAGCAAAAGATGTTTCTTTATAATATTGGAAGTTGTATTTCTTTCTACAAATGCTGATTGAACAATCTTCTGTAGAAAGAAAACCACATTCATTTAAGTTGATTGCCTTAAAATTTGCAGAGATTATTTGAGTTATTTATTGTTCTATCATTGTATTTGTGGGTTTGATCTACATTTGCCACTCCATACCCAGGATAGAAATAGGGACCTGGTAGGATGATGAAAGCCGTTGTGTTAGTAATTGCCATATGCCCTCATGGTGGCCATATGGTAGGAATACACCCCAGGTAGTGGAGATGGTGCACATTGATTGAATCCGATGACCAGGGTAATATATCTGTAAAGCGCTTAGAGACGTTATTTTGTATTAAGCGCTATTTTACTCCAGATTATTACTTATATGTATAATTATCGCAGTTGAACTTTTGGTGCCATATGTAGAAAAAGATTGTGTATCATCTATGGCCAATGATTCAATTAAGAAGAAAAATTTAAACTATGGGTTAACAAAAATTTAAGAAATAGACACCAAGAAATTAGTTTGTTGATTTTGAAAAAATATAGGTTTAATATGAATTGATAAAGATTTTTTTTCACAGGTAAATGTGAGAAAGAATGAAGAGAAAAGCCTTTGGTTGATGTGTTTTGTTTGTTTGTCTTGGATGTAGTGTGCCTGGAGATTATATGCCTCAAATCAAGAGGGTTTCAAATCAGAAGCAACATGGAAAATCCACTTAGCGCCCCCTACGCCCAACCTGCAACAATCCGTGCCTAACCAAATATCCGGGGTGGTGAACTCGGTCAAACCTCACCTGGCATTGAAGCGACGCAAGAGCTCCAAGCTGAGCCTGAAGGAGGCGCTCCTACCAACAACGCTCCTGGAGCTGTGTGAGCAACCAGCAGCCAATCAAAATGCAGCTAATTCAAATACCTCACCACCGCCGGATAAGATATCACCGTTGATGGGCGGGGTGGCTTGTAACTTGGCTGGGTCAGTGGCAGTGGCCGCAGCAGGAGCAGGTGGTGATATGGTGTGCTATATGGAAGAACCAACAGCAGGTATTAAAACAGAGTGAATAGGCTCTTCACTTCAGTACTCTATCAATTTAATCCTCAAAATGATTTTTGAAAGAGAACCAGTTTCCACATATTATAAAGTGTACTCCCATTTATAATATTTGAATGTCCAATTTAATAATTAAACAATTACCAAATCTAACCCAAGCTTGAATGATAATATATGACAATTGCCAAAAAAAAACTTACCATTAATCACATGATATAAATTTGATATTCTAAAATCATTTCATTTCAGCCTCCCTTCAAATATCGGTATTAATTTCCACAAAACTGAGCTTTTGTGAGAGGTTGGTGATTGTTTGAGCCTAAATGTTAGTACTTTTGAGATCACCCTCCCTCCGAAATAAGGAGAAATTTAGATAAAAAAGTGTTCTTAATTCACAGTCCTCTTGATATTATTTGAAATGGATGGCTCCTAAATTATTTGGAATAACCAAAATGAGCACAAAAATTCAGACTAACCACAAAATCCGTAACATTTTTTTTTGAAATTCCACAGGAAACCTGAACAGGAAGAAATCTGTTGAGTTGTCAATATTGGACATCGCATAGAGAATGTTGAGAATGAAATACATTATTTATTTTGAATTTCTTTGAAAGAGCCGACTCAGTAATAGATTCAAATAACTTTAACTAGCACAAATTTTTGGAAAATCAACAGATATAATTACATGTAGAGTCACAGTAACCTGACAATCTTTCTTGTTGTTTATCTTCCTTAGGAAACCCTAACAGAAAGAGAGCAGTGGAGCTATCGGTATCAGACAGCTCACAGAGAACAATGAGAATGGGAGATATTGTTTGCCTTGATCCTCATGATGAAAGTGATACTTACAGCCTTCCCTATGTGCCTGAAACAATAACCACGTAAGTGATACTTACAGCCTTCCCTATGTGCCTGAAACAATAACCACGTAAGTGATACTTACAGCCTTCCCTATAGGCGTGTCTGCACTATCTCGAGATTGCCAAATATCCAGCTATTTGAATTATCCTGATCGCAAACTATCCAGCTTATTTGCGTCTCCATTAGACCGAAGTAGCAAATTAGCTGGATAGTTGGTCGGGATAATATCCCAAGATATCTCGGTCTAGTTTGCGGTTTTGCGGTTTTCAGTGTTTACTAGTTGTACTAGCGCGGCGCTGAGCCTCTGAGGTCAGTGCGCTGAGCGGTATAGATCGCATACTGTGCGAGGAAAACCTGAAATCGTTGTGCATGATGGGATCGGGATATTTGACTCCGTACTTCGGTCTAATGAAGACGGTCGCAAACTATCCCGCTAGTTGGGAAATAGTGGGATATTTTGCAAACTAGACCGAGATATCTTGGGATATTATCCCGACCAACTATCCAGCTAATTTGCTACTTCGGTCTAATGAAGACGCAAATAGCTGGATAGTTTGCGATCGGGATAGTTCAAATAGCTGGATATTTGGCAATCTCGAGATAGTGCAGACACGCCTTATGTGCCTGAAACAATAACCACGTAAGTGATACTTACAGCCTTCCCTATGTGCCTGAAACAATAACCACGTTCTAGAGTCCTTTAAGATGAGCTCAGTCCCGTGGTGTTATAGGGTCCTATAAGATGATCATGAGCTCAGTCCTGTGGTGTTCTAGAGTCCTATAAGATGAGCTCGGTCCCGTGGTGTTCTAGAGTCCTATAAGATGAGCTCAGTCCTGTGGTGTTCTAGAGTCCTATAAGATGAGCTCAGTCCCGTGGTGTTCTAGAGTCCCATAAGATGAGCTCAGTCCCGTGGTGATCTAGAGTCCTATAAGATGAGCTCAGTCCTGTGGTGTTCTAGAGTCCTATAAGATGAGCTCAGTCCAGTGGTGTTCTAGAGTCCCATAAGATGAGCTCAGTCCCGTGGTGATCTAGAGTCCTATAAGATGAGCTCAGTCCCGTGGTGTTCTAGAGTCCTATAAGATGAGCTCAGTCCTGTGGTGTTCTAGAGTCCTATAAGATGAGCTCAGTCCAGTGGTGTTCTAGGGTCCTATAAAATGAGCTCAGTCCCGTGGTGTTCTAGAGTCCTATAAGATGAGCTCAGTCCAGTGGTGTTCTAGAGTCCCATAAGATGAGCTCAGTCCCGTGGTGATCTAGAGTCCTATAAGATGAGCTCAGTCCCGTGGTGTTCTAGAGTCCTATAAGATGAGCTCAGTCCTGTGGTGTTCTAGAGTCCTATAAGATGAGCTCAGTCCAGTGGTGTTCTAGGGTCCTATAAAATGAGCTCAGTCCCGTGGTGTTCTAGAGTCCTATAAGATGAGCTCAGTCCTGTGGTGTTCTAGGGTCCTATAAGATGAGCTCAGTCCCATGGTGTTCTAGAGTCCTATAAGATGAGCTCAGTCCTGTGGTGTTCTAGGGTCCTATAAGATGAGCTCAGTCCCGTGGTGTTCTAGAGTCCTATAAGATGAGCTCAGTCCCGTGGTGTTCTAGAGTCCTATAAGATGAGCTCAGTCCTGTGGTGTTCTAGGGTCCTATAAGATGAGCTCAGTCCCGTGGTGTTCTAGAGTCCTATAAGATGAGCTCAGTCCCATGGTGTTCTAGAGTCCTATAAGAACCCACATACTCCTATTTTCTGCAAGTTCTATGATCACTGTTGCTATTGTTTATTCAAGTACAAGTCTATGTAAGTTGTATGCCTTCTGTCAGGGGTTTCAGGACTCACAAATAATGCTAGGCTTGAGGATTACCTGTCAAATCATAACCTGTACAAAGGGTTTCCTTTCATCGAATACAATGTCAAGGTTGCGGTACCCGGTATTCAATGACACACCATACAGGCTCTCCCTCATCCTTACCTAGAACCTTGTTTCAAACCTCGTCAACTGCACAGATTCAACCATACATACATGTACACTCACTTTCACTCTGCCGCACCCAACTAAAATTCATGTGATCTAAGAAAACATGCCAAATATTTTCTTAGTTGCCTAGCTCTCTCAGGAATTAAATGGCCAAAGCACAAGTAAAATAAATAACTGAAATTCCCAATTTATTCTGACACCTTCAAAGGCAGTTGGTGTAGAGACATCATGAAAATGAATTTACATCTATGCCATATGTAGAAAATTCAATGCACACCATAAAACCATGCAAGTTATGGTTTATCCTGGAAATTAATCATTCTGTTTTATTTCATTTCTCTCCTATTCCAGACTCACAGATGCCCATAAAAATGCAATTCGTGCAATAAGAAAAATTAGGTATTATGTTGCAAGAAGAAAATTCCAGGTAAGTCTAACTAATTCCTAATTTGTGTCCTTTTTATCACAAACCCAAGCCAAGATATATTAACCATTTATTATTTGATTTTATAAATCAAATACAGTACATGTACACGTTTATGATGACTGTTAAACATGAATATTGATTCATCCTAAATCGTTCAACGTTTGTTTGTGAGACATTAGCTGTGGTCCTTAGTGAGATTCATACTTCAGTTTCATTCATGAATTTATGAAGAAAAATAAATAAATACAGTAGACGTAGAAAGAACAGAGGGTAGCAGCAAGAAAATATTATGTTAATTCTGGCAACTGTGATTTTCTCATATTATTGATATACAGTGCATCCTAGAAAAAACAAAACCGAGAATTATCAATGTGTTATCATAACTTAAACACAGTTATAATTATTAAATGGCACATATTTGTCAAGCTTAGACCCTCCCCTTTCATTTGATGCAACTCATATGATGTATATTTCATGCATGAATGATTGAAAACAATTTGAAAAAGGGTACCTAAAAGTCATTTGGCAAACGGTATCTGAATTTCAAAGATAAAATCATATTTCTAGAAAGTTCATTTTCTGCCCTTTCATATGACACCTCAATCAGGAAAAATGAGCCAGGAATAACAAAGTTCTGTATGTTTAAAGTATAATGCTTGCATTTCCATAATGTTATTAAATTAATCTGTTCCACTGGCTGTCTGCCCTAACATCAAAGAAGACAAAAGACTTTATGCATGGCTGATCGTCAATGAAACAGAGTTTGTTGTTTGTTGCTACGGCAAGCAGCCAGTGAAAATGAATTTCAAAGCCAAGAAAGATTTGATTAAATTTCAAATTATTACTGTAATTTAAAACGAAAGGCATCGTTTAACAATGTTAAATCTGAGAAGCATGGCCGTTCGTGTTATCAGTGTTTGTGATATGGTGTAATATTGAAGCCCTATATATAACAAAATTATGCTTCAAAATGATCATGAAGTGCCTCAAAAAAGTAAAAGTCTTTGAGTGACTGGTTTTACCATACTCATTTTCCCCAATAGACTGTAGTGTTAGGAAAACGCAAAATTTGATTTTGATTTCCAGTCATAAATATCTTGATAATCAGACAGGCGATCTGCTTGTAAAAGTCATGGGATTCCTGACCGACCTTAAAGTTCACACGACCAGTGATGGCCATGTCTTTAATCCCATTTTCATTCCTAATATAATCTTTCTGTATTTTATTCTGAACAGCAAGCAAGGAAACCATACGATGTTCGAGATGTAATAGAGCAGTACTCAGCGGGCCATTTAAACATGATGGTCCGTATTAAAGAGCTTCAAAGAAGAATTGATACTACACTAGGAAAACCTGCATCTATGCATTTAGGTAAGAAAATAAACTAAGGTGTATTTTACGTATTTATAAATTTATCCATTTCTGACTTCATCCCAAGATGCTACATATACATGTAGCTTCTCATATATTCTCCAGGGAGTGGAGAATGTGCATACATTGTGTGCGGGTATGCCTGAATCCGATGACTGGGGTAATAATATGATTACAGGGCCCTCAGGGAGAACAGTATGAATACTGATGAGGCTACACTGGGTAAACAAGACATATTATTATTATTATTATTCATAGTTTTCCAGATTTTCTTTCATATTTCTTACAAATGAAGTTTAATAGTCCTGTTTTAATTGTTTATTTAATCTTTTATTATGCAAAATTTACATTTGTGTATTGTTACTATTTGAAAAAAAAGTTGCTTGATCAATACCCATATGTACATTGATAAAAAAAGAGGTATCACAAATTTATTTTTAAATGGTGTGAATTTCTCTGCACATTATGCAAATGTATGATGCACATTAGAAAGCAAAACACATTGTAATTGTATGGAGTATTGTCTGTCACTACGAGCAAGTAGATCATTATTTAAATAAAGATTGTTTCTTTATGTTTTTCTATAATACTGTTGACATTTTTCACCATATCAAGTCTGGTTTATTCTATTTTCCAATTTTATAAATTATGTCGTGATATCATTTTCTTAATTGTATTATTCAGGAGACAGGAAGCGGCAAACGGTAGTTGCTAGAGTCGCAGTCGTTGAACAAAATGTGAGTTTTCACTTGGCCCCTTGCTAATGTAATATATTTTCACAAATAATCTTAAGTTTTTTGTATTTCATTCTTTTCTCCCTTTATCATGCACAGGTGTTGCTAGAATATTCTGAATGAATGAATTTATTACTATTTCTGAATGAAAAAAAAAAAAAAAACATATTTACATGGTAATAAGGAATCTATAATGGTAATGGGAGTATTTCACCACTACTTAAACTTCACAAAGAGTACGATCTTATATCCGTACCAACATGAATGAGCCAACTAATATATGCCTAGCAAATGTAAATACGGGCAAGAAGTGCACATACGCAATGCAACAAAGAAACAATTTAAAAAAAAAACTTTTAGACAATATATACAGATTATATGAAAGCTTCAATATGGCAGTGTATTGAAAGCTAGTCAATGAAATGTGAGGGGTTAGACCAATTGTTTAAAAGCATCATTTGATATTGTTGATGATGATGGCAATGATAAAGGTGATGGTAATGATAGTGACAATAATGATGATCATGAAAATCAGTATTGATTTTATTATTTACGATATAAATCTACGTATCTACCTATTCTACTTTGCTATTGTTGCACCTCAACATTGCATAACCGAAAATTAAAACACATCGCCAAATTGCTCATACCCCCCCGCCCAAAGGCGCCCTCCGTGACCCTTGCTTCCGAGCGCCGCCAACGTAACCTCTTCCTCTTATCACGAGTTCCCTAGGACACACCTTGGTAAAGGCGCTGGGGATGGAGGGAGGGAAAATAGGTAGATACGTAGATTTATATCGTAAATAATAAAATCAATACTGATTTTCATGATTTACATCAATAAATCAACGTATCTACCTATTCTACTTTGCTAAAGACCAGCACAGATTAAAGCCGGGTGGTAAAAACCAAGCAAACATATCAACTTGATGAGAAATAGACGACGAAGCCGACTTCAGAGAAGCGACCGCAAAAGCTCGTTCGCCCGCGGGCACATCTTTGAGGCAAAAAACAGTAAAAGAACTTGGAGACTTCCAAAAAGCTGCTTTACAGATATCTCGAACTGAAACTCCGATGAAAAGAGCCCAAGACGTACTGACACTGTGAGTATCATGGGCACGAGGAGTCCTGCCAGGCGTCAAGGCCTCAGGGCCCGCCGCCTTGATAGCCAAGACTAACCACCTGGAGATCTTATCCCGAGATGCCGCCGCAAGTGGCTCTCGAGAAACCAGAAAGAGCTGATCCGACTTGCGAAAAGGCTTCGTCTTGTAAAGATACCATTTGAGGGCGCGAACGGGACACCACAGTCCGTCCCCGAAGACCGAAGAAAAATCCGACAAGGGATGAAGCACCACTTCCACTGAACCCGACGTGTCAGACTGATTCTAAGCAATAAAAGAAGCCTTGGGAATCAAACGAACCCCACGTCCTTCCCAGCGGATATGCCCAGGGAAACTGAAAGGGTATGAAGTGAGCTCCTACGCTGACCAGAAGTGATTGCCATGAGAAAAACCGAGATCAGAAAGTCAACAATAGAAGGTAAAGACGCCTCTCTAGGGGCGACGCCCACCTCCTCACACCAAGTGTGAAAAGCATCCAACCAGGAGCTGAAAACCGTCCTGGTCGACTCTCGTCTACTCTGGACTAGAAATTGTGCAGCACGTTCGGAGAAACCTGACGAACGAGCCCTCTTCCCGATAACCGCCAAGCGGTCAGACGGAGGATTTCCGGCCGCTGGTGTAGAAAACCAGACAGAGGTTGCGTCACCAGATCCGGATGACACGGCAACGACCACGGAGTCCCCACCAGGAGGGTCAGGAGGTCCTGAAACCACGACCTCGCCGGCCACCAAGGAGCTATGAGAATCATCATCGCTTGATCTTCCCTGATCTTCCAGAGCACATGGGGAAACAACGCGAACGGGGGAAAGGCGTAAGCCCTCCATCCCTCTACGGGATCGCGAAAGCGTCCAGAGCAAAAGCTCCTAGTTCCCGGACTCTCGAGAATATCGAGGAAAACGATGGTTGAGCGAAGTTGCGAAGAGATCGATGTCGAGAACACCGAACACTCTCCTCAGTTGCCTGAAGACAGTCGGAGTCAGAGTCCACTCCGAGGGAAGGCACTTGCCTCTGGAGAGAAAGTCCGCTAAGATATTCTCTTCGCCCGGGATATGTGATGCAATCGGGAACACCCTCGCCCCCTTGCACCACGCCCAGAGTTGAGAGGCCAACTCGTTCAGAGCCACAGAAAGAGTGCCTCCCTGTCTGTTGATGTACACCATCACCGATACGTTGTCCGTAAGAATCAGAACCGAACGACCCACCCGACGAGCACGGAAGTGACGAAGCGAAGCAAACACTCCCATGAGTTCCAACACATTGATGTGGGGCAGAAATTCCAGATGACTCCAGTCTCCTGAAATCATTGACCCCTGGCAATGACCTCCCCAAACCAACAGCGACGCGTCCGTGGTGACAGTCACGGAAGGGAGAGGAACTCGGAAGCGTTTGCCCTGAAGGAAGAAGGAACGACGAAGCCAAGGACCTAGAAGACCCTTGATTCTGGACAACAGGGGGATCCATGACAAAAGAGAACTCACGCTCGGCTGATAAAACTCCAACAGAAAGAGTTGGAAGGGACTCATCAATAGTCGACAATCTGGAAGCATGTCGACTAGACTGGAGAGAAACCCTAGCCACTGAAGCCAACGCTCGGCTTTCACCCGACGTGCACATCTCAGAGACCGAGCAGTCCTGACTATCGTCTCGACCCTGTCGAGACTGGGACGAGCCAGCTGATGACGAATGTCCCGCTGAGCACCTAGGTAAGACGGCGTGCAAGTCGGAACGAATTCTGATTTCTCCCAATTTATGAGAAATCCGAGATCTTGAGTCGTGCTGATCAGAATCTGCATATGATCCAACAGCATGACTGACGCCACGACTCTCGTGAAAATCCGAGGAGCAGGGCGCAAACCGAACAGGAGCGCTCTGTAACGGTAGAATTTGCCCAGGAAGGCAAAACCCCACAAGATCCCGCGACCGCGGATGTATCGGCACATGAAAATAAGCGTCACGAAGATCCAAAGAAACCGCGACGTCTGCGGGATTCAATGAAGAAAGGATGGCTGCCAGATGATCCATTCGGAAATGAACCTTTCCCAAATGAAGGGTAAACCGCTTCATGTTGAGAATCATTCTTAAAGAACCCGAGCACTTGGGAATTACGAACACCGGCGACAAACAAAGACACGGGTGATCGTCTACTGCCTCTATTGCCCCCTTCTCTAACAGAGACACGAATTCGGAGGAAATGTGACTCTGAAAAAGAGGGGACATGATCGGAGAGCGGCTCCGGAGGACGCCATTCGGAAGAGGTTCCACAAAATCTATGAAGAACCCTTCTCGTACCACCGACAGAACAAATGCGTCGCTGGTGATCTTCTCCCACGCCGGGAGAAATCTCCGGAGCCACCCGCCGACCTAAGACCCAAGCACTCGGGGGAAGCCATCATCTAGAGAATGACTTCCCACCACCACGAAAGGGAGTCCGGGAAGATAGAAGAATCACGGTAAGAAGAACCTCGAGACGAAGGACGACCACGATCCTGGTATTCCTCCTCGGCCGGGTACCAGTCCTGAGGGCGGCCCTTAGACTGGCCGACGTTCTTACGAAAAGAACCCGAAATCTTCAACTTTTCTTACGAGGTCTGGAGGAAGGAACCGGCTCTTGGACATCGCGAAAAGCAACGGACAGGTCTCGAGCCTGCTTCTCACCATCAATCTCGGCTTGCAGTAGAGTAGTGAAACTATCTCCACAAAGGTGGGGGCTGGCCACTGGAATCTGCGGAAGCAGTCCTGGAATTTGATGCGGTCGAATGCCCAAATAAGTGAGCACAGCCTCCCGACGATACTTCTCGATGGAATGCGAAGTCACCGCAAGCCGTGAGAAAAGATCAAACAACAAATTGTCACTTTTATCAAAAGGACCACGAGTCCCAAACTTCTTCCCCAAACGACTGGCCACCGCCACAAGTTTGGGAGAAACCCGTTTAGGACACAAATACAAAACCGCATCCTGAGGAACGAAAGCGTACTTGTCCACCTGCCGCTTAAGAAATCCCGTCGATAACGACAAGTCTTCTGCGGCATTCACAAATTCTTCTTTGTGTAGATCAGGAAGAAACAGTCCCTGAACCGCTGAAGAGTCCGAATTAGAAGACAGGAAGCCCCGCCGCCCCGACGATAACTCCGGGACGACACAAGAATCGGGCACATATTTGTGAAACAAGGCTAACGAATCCGCCGCCAGAGACACAAACGGAGTAGACGCATCATCCCCCGCAACTGAACCAGACGACTGAGCGATGGAACCAGTGTCCCAACGATCAACCGAGCCCCCCCTATCTTGACCAGATAAACAGGGACGATCCCCGCCTCTCGGAGCGCCCAACGAAGCGTGAGGCGGAGAAGCCAAAAAAGAGAGGACCCCGGCTGAATACGACAACTCGAAACCCGCACCGGCGACTGCTCAGGCGAGATCGATGCATCTTCGGAAAACCCCGAAAATAAATCAACCGCGATCGGAACCGAAAGTGAAGTAGGACGAACCGGAGGAGCCGACTCGGGCACCGAAGATCGAAAAGCGTCAGCAAAAGCCCGAATCCAAACCGAAAATTCCGGCGGGGGTGGAGGCACCGACGGAGGGAGAGTAGCCACCAAAGGCGGACCCCGAGGAGCCGCAAACGGTTCCGTAAAATCAGAGCGCGGATTCTTCGAAGGATAAACAAAAATCCGAGGAAGAACCGGCCCCGATAAAAGCCCGACGGTAGGAGCTCCCCGCAAACCGAATCGGGAAAACGGAACACGCACCGACGGAGAGGCGCGGTTAGTTGAAGCCCCAGGATCCGACTCGGCTGCACGGGTACCCGGACCGAAATCCGGAACCGGCAAATCCGAAAAAGGGACAGAAGAACCGATCGGTGACCGGTTCAAGTCCGGATCCACGGAAGCAACCCGAATATCCGTCGATGGATTTGTGCACCGACCAAACAAAAGACCTGACGGAACAATTGTTGGCGGTGCAGAACTAAGGCCCGTTCCACCCAGAGTTAATACCTCTGGGTTTCCGGGAACCGTCCCGAGAGGAGATAAAATCGCCCCCTCGACCATTCTCATAGGCTTGCCTTGCCCGCAAAAATGTCTGCTGACATTTGCATCCCCGGGGTTTGCGGTGTCACCACCGCTCCCGAGGGGCGTAACTAACGAAGACTTATTAGTAGAATCCTTCGTCTTCGTATCCGTCGATGAATTTGTGCACCGACCAACAAAAGACCTGACGGAACAATGTGTTGGCGGTGCAGAACTAAGGCCCGTTCCACCCAGAGTTAATACCTCTGGGTTTCCGGGAACCGTCCCGAGAGGAGATAAAATCGCCCCCTCGACCATTCTCATAGGCTTGCCTTGCCCGCAAAAATGTCTGCTGACATTTGCATCCCCGGGGTTTGCGGTGTCACCACCGCTCCCGAGGGGCGTAATTAACGAAGACTTATTAGTAGAATCCTTCGTCTTCTTTCTCGCGACAGAACTTGATTTCTTCTTCCTGAAACCTGCTAAGAGAAAATAAGAACTGCGAGACATATTATAACCTGCGGGAAAGAAAATTAAACAAAGGGTACGAGCAATTATCAACAAGAATTAAAGAATTAAATAAACTACCAGTGACTAAAAACACCCCACCGACTACCCCCGCACGCACCCGAGGCCTCGGAGGAGTGAGGACGGGCAAACGCGAAAGCGGAAACGTAACAGTAGTCGGCAAGAAAACGTTCTAGAATACTGATAAATAAATAAATTCACGGAGTGAAACTACTCTCTAACGAACAGGAAAACGTAGAGAATATTATAAAAGGCGAAAATGCGAACCAAAAAGTGACTAAAGAGGAAAAACTCTTCAACTTTTGGGAGCGATTTTTAGTGTAACTTATCCGTTCGGATGCGAAGAGATAAGAGGAAGAGGTTACGTTGGCGGCGCTCGGACGCAAGGGTCACGGAGGGCGCCTTTGGGCGGGGGGGTATGAGCAATTTGGCGATGTGTTTTAATTTTCGGTTATGCAATGTTGAGGTGCAACAATAGCAAAGTAGAATAGGTAGATACGTTGATTTATTGATGTAAATATATATATATATATATCAAATGTATACAGTGTCATCTTTCTAGTAAAGAATCCTGCTTTTCCAACTGAATCAGTATTTAAATATCTCTTGAAAAAGGGAAGTTATCAGGAATCAATTGGAGTATTCTATGCTTTAAAGTCAAACTTAAACAGTTATTTAATAAAACTTCTCTGTCCCTTTGTCATATGATCCCAGATGCAAGTGATGGACCGTAAGCTCGACAAGTGCATGCTACTTCTAAATATTCTGGTGGACCGAACCACACCCCAACCCGTGAGGAGACCAAAGCCTTCCAGTAAAACCACATCCTCATCCTCCTCATCGGAAGATGATGAAGAGGAAGATAGCTCTAGACAGGCTGCTAGCGGAAGCACCGATACGTAAAGGAAAACACCTTTAGGATCACAAGCAGTGTCAAAAATTCCCAGAATAGAATGCATTGTAGCCAGCCAGCCAGGTGAAGATCAGCTAGGCAACAGGAGCAGATATTAGGCAACACCTTTAGGATCACAAGCAGTGTCAAACATTCCCAGAATAGAATGCATTGTACCCAGCCAGGTGAAGATCAGCTAGGCAACCTGACCAGGAGCAGATATTAGTTTAAATCCATATTAGGCTGCCGGGGGAGATCAGTGATAGAGCTGTGCCTCGTATGTTGCCAGTGGAAAGGTGGGGAAAATATAAAGAGCTCTGCCCTATCAGATGCCAGCAGAAGTTCTTATATGAAGATAATCATGCCTTAAGGTCATCATTCAGAAAGAGCAGAGACTTGTAGAAAGCTACTTACTATGGGCTCTGAGGGGATCATAAGATAGGTAGCCATTCACATCTCTTGTGCCACTAGTGAAAACATAGATATGCAAAGAATCATGGTATGTGGGCCATCGTCTGGGACAGAGATTTCATGAAATCCATGTATTATTAGCTGCTATATAAAGGTGAAGATCACATAGGTATCCAGCCACACCTGATTGGGCCATTAATGAAAGCACCGATGTGTCAAGAATTATGCCTATGTAGCCTCAGTAAAGATTTCAGCTAACACAGAGATTTGTAGAAAGGCACTTTTTCTTTGCTGCTGGGAAAAGATCCAAATTTCAGTCAGCCACAATTTCTTGAGCAAAAAGCAGAAGCACAGATATGTAGAGAATCATATCTTCAGAACACCATCAGGGGTAGAGCTCTAATAGAAAGGCAGTTAATTATTTTACAGCAGCCAACTTCATTATGAACCTCGTTAGGACCAACCTTACTATTTGTTCTGAGCCGTAAATATGAAACGTGAAACTCTGCTTTCCGGTGCATCACATGGTTTTCTCATAAGTTCTGTGTTGATTAAACTGTCAATATTTTTCTTTATAAAAGTAGTGTTTCAAGCTCATACCTTGAATATACAGTTTACATGGAGCTGTGCGAAAAGCAAACACATTTCGGCAACCTTTGTTGTGTTACATATATGGTGTTTAAACGGTAAATTTGCGCTTAAGTATTTCAATAGAGGTTTTTGTCCAGGTGTGAGGCTTCTTATCAGAAGAAAAAAGTCGACAAAAAATAGCAGTGTCACTTATAATGAGGAGAACTTTGATCCGATTCTCTCTCACTCTCTCTGAGTGACATGAAGTGGTAAATAAATTAAGTTGCAGTGATTTTATAGAATAGTATATGTTATAAGATGATGATGTAGATCCTGATCAAATGATTGGATGAAAGCGTACACGTGACCAGGCATTTATTTTGCCTAACGCGCAATTTGGATAATGACCGGTCATTATCCAATTATAATGACCGGTCATTAGTAAAATCATATTATAAAACATCATTTTATAAAACAAATAATACACAATCTTATAAAACAAATAATACACAGCATTTTGTTCGGGCATTAGTATTATTACCCACACTGGGTACCTTTGAAAAAGTCTAACACGCCCTCGGCTATCGCCTCGGGCGTGTTAGACTCTTCCAAAGGTACCTTGTGTGGGTAATTCTTACTAATGTCCTCACTGCTGTGTATTATTTGTATATTTATCCACTTTCCACAGGGGAGCTGAAGTGCTCCCCAAGGAACTTTTGTAACACTGCTATCAGAATACATTGGTTAGAAGAAGTAAGATGGAGTATCTGTACTGTAGGCCTGTCTTCATCGGCTTGAATTTGCTAAATAACCCGCTTTTTTAACCAGTTAATTTGCGACATCAGCCCAGTTGAAATTAGCAGTATATTTGGTCGAGAAAATATCACAAGAAATCTTTGTCTTGTCTCCAAAATATCCCGCTATTTGGGAAATAGCGGGCTAATTTGGTTTAGATATATATATATATACATTGTGAGTGATTTTAGAGGCTGAAAAAGGTGCGTAATATAAGAGGCTGCAGGTTATACAATACACCCAGAGGAGAAACATATCTTTCTGTGGATTTTAAACGTGATTAAACATGAATAGGGATATTATTCAAAGGGTCATTGATGTACATTTTACAGAACGTGGTCCTTCCTATATCTGTGCAGGCACTTGAGATAAGTTAACATGTCTTTAATGCCACATAGCTGTTATAGGAGATAAAGAGCTTTTTGTATCTTTATCAAATTTGGAGAACTATAGCAACCTTGTTTTTTTTTAAAAAGTATTCTTACATAAATGTACTTGTAGTTATCATGTAATGAGCAAAGGAATTGATACACGCACACATACATGTGAATGTCATTGTTCCAGCATTTTCCAAATAGATTCATACATGTATGACAAACGCACAGCCTACTATTTATATTTATATTTATATACAGTCTTTGTCAAATATGCAAATACATGGTATTATATACAAATAGCCATTCTGTTTATCACATGATTTTGTTAGCAAGAACAAAAATTTGTAATTTATTAATCTTTATACTGTACTGAGTTCTCAGTAACACGTACATTTTAGAGTGATTTTGTTTTTATTCACTCATTGAGGAAGGAAAGTTTATATCAAGCAGCTTGGGAGTGATTGTTATGTATTTGTTTTTATAGAGGTTCCTTTTTATTCATAGAATTATAATTATGCCTATAGTAGCAAGAATCATGTAATAAATTCCCTATATCATGAGAGGTATTAGGTATCCTCAAGAAGAAAGAAAAAAGTGGTATAAAACAAGTTGTTGTCAGAAGATTTTCCTCACTCAACAACTCAGTGTGGCTTTTTTTTTTGGAAGAAAATTACAATGACATTTTATTGTAAAAAATATTGTTGTCATTCTTTATTTGATAATGTATAGTTATGGTGGTTTTATTTTTGTTTTGTTTTTTTGTTTAGCCCTGGGGGGGGGGGGGGGTGTTTAACAAAGATCAGAAGTCAAACTTAACTCTAAGTTGGACTTAAACACTATGGAGAGCCATTAGTAACCTTAAAATGAAATACATGTTTGTTCAAAAGCGAAAATTTAAGTATTTTAGACTTTTTATAAATTCCACATTAGGAACATGAAATCTGCTTGATAATAGAAAATATGAATGATTTGAATCAACATATTATGCCTTTTCAAGAAAATAACTTTTACAAAATATATTTTCATATACAAAGTCCAACTTAGAGATTAGAGATAGTTCAATTTAGGATCTTTGTGAAACACTTGTGTTACAATGTTATTTATAAAGTGCGTGTTCTTATGGGTTTCCGCTTTACTTAATTTATAAACTGACATAATCATTGTACAATGCTAATGATGTTTGATGGGTTGGAGGCCCTGGAAGGATTATTGTTTATTTCTAGAAAAATACTACTATTTATTCATAATTTGTACTTTTAAAGATTATTTTATAGCTATTTTTGTATAGAATGTGTGTTGCCTATATTAGAACTTCCAAGAGATGTAACACTTTCATTTATCAATTATACAAAACTTAATGTGAAACTCCTTAGAGGAATTCCATTATTATGGGAACAATTCCACACAGTTGCTCTCAAATCAGTGTTCATACTAGCCTTTTGACAAGGCCTTGTGACTCAGCTATTTTCTACGTAAATCAGTGGCTGAGACGAGTCTAGCCGGCAACGCTCTTGCGTTCACTGTTGTTGTTTTATAGGCGTTTGTCATTCTTGAGTGAATATTTACGCCTCTTCTCTGGTTTTTGCGATTAGTCTCTTTTTATTCGCTCAGCATCAGATATAAATATAATTATCAGACACTAGGCCTTGTCTAAAGGCTAGTGTCATACATGACCAGAATTCCTTACTTCAGTCCTGGATCTAACAATATAGCCTACCTAACCCTAAACCTAAATTCAACAGTAACCCCTATTGCAAACACAACCACAACTTTATACCTTTGATAAAATAAAGCCAAAGCAATAATTGTCGTTGGTGCAAATGTTGGATCACCATATAAAAAGCCCCCTAATATTTTGTAATGCTTGTGACTGTTTATATTGGTTCAATTTATTATAATTATCACTTAGTAGAAGAAGGAGGAAAAGGAAGGGTCCAGGCCATGATACTATATTTTTCTTTCTGTAAATCACAAATAATTCATCCTCCCTGTCTACCGTACATCAAACTGAGGGTCTGTAATTCAAATATCACTAGCGATATTGTGTTTGTTTCTAAATCAATACCATGAACTTTGTTTTAATTTGTCATGTTTCACAATATTTTACTTTATGTTAAATTTGTGTATATGAGTTTGCTAGATGAATCATTAAGCTTTGATTTGATTTAGCATATACATGTACCCACATCAAGCATCAGTCATTGCCAAGATGATGACTCTATGGTGAATAGACGTTACGAGAAAACCACTGCACTCCGACTTATTGGATTGTTTTTGTGAGTTAAATACAAGGATGGTTTCTGTAACGGTTTTTAAAGATTCTTTAGCCTGGCAGTAATGATATTTTGTGACTATTTATTATTTAATTCTTATTTTCCATAGAGTCACTGTCAAAAACGATATAGTTTTCATCTTTCCCCCAAAGGTAGTTTAGCCTAATGTAGGGGCACAGGATGCATCTGGAACGCAAACTGCATAATTGTTGATAATCATATGATTTTATTTCACAGAATCACATCGTAAGGATAGGGCTAGTAAATGCATATACTTTCTTCATGAGAATTAATTTAATTAACTTTTAATTAACAAACACTATCTATTATCCATGTTGCGTTCCGGAAGCATCTTTTTGTGCATATCGCTTTAAAAAACCTGCCTGTATTCAGATGAGTAGATTGTCATACATGTTTGTTCTGCACTCTACCCTAGCTTCGTAATAAACTGATTGCTATTTGGACAATCAGGTGTGGAGGTATATTCACATGTCAGTATACACTGTGTATGAGCTTTGGATAGGAAAGCTGCACATACATGGTAATGTGAACCATACAGGAATGCCATATTGTATTCTTGTGTTCCAATTATTCATTTGTTGTTAAACATTCCACTCCTGTTTTATGCAGTGATTCAAACAATTATTGTATCAAAAGGCAATAAAATGATAATCATTTCAACAAATTTTTGATTGAATTTGATTTTTTTTTATAGATACACCAAAGATTTTTGCATTTTATCCTACTGTAACCATTTTGTTTTTCTTCCGAGAAAGAGGTTGAACATGATTATGTTGAAGTATTTATTTGATTATAAACATGGTATTATATACACATTTAGATAGAAGTCAGAGTGATTATTAAATAAAAGAGATAGAGCGGTGTGGTATTGGGTACACTCATTTTCCCAATGATTTTTATGATATATAACTCTCGTGATAATGTGATGTTATATATGATACATTATATGATACAATAAAATTATTCTTTCTGAACTAAATACGGTGCCTGATCATGAATGTCATTCATGTGTTTTTTACATTGAGAATTAGTATGGCTAATTTTTCCTTGCCGTGAAAACTCCTTATTTGCAAATGCACAAAAACTGAGTAAAACAAATGAATTTGCATGCATAAGGCATATTTATTTATTTATTTATTTCATGTTTGCATGTTTGTAATCGTGAAGGGATTGAATAAGTAAAACATCAATGATTCCATGATTGAAGTCATGAGTGGATGAAATGAATGAAACATCAATGAATCCATGATTGTAATCGTGAGTGGATTGAATGAGTGAAACATCAATGATTCCATGATTTAAGTCATGAGTGGATGAAACGAATGAAACATCAATGATTCCATGATTGAAGTCATGAGTGGATGAAACGAATGAAACATTAATAAATCCATGATTGTAATTGTGAGTTGATTGAATGAGTGAAACATCAATGATTCCATGATTTGAAGTCATGAGTGGATGAAATGAGTGAAACATCAATGATTCCATGATTGAAGTCACGAGTGGATGAAATGAATGAAACATTAATGAGTCCATGATTGTAATTGTGAGTGGATTGAATGAGTGAAGCATCAATGATTCCATGATTGAAGTCACGAGTGGATGAAATGAATGAAACATTAATGAGTCCATGATTGTGATTGTGAGTGGATTGAATGAGTGAAACATCAATGATTCCATGATTGAAGTCATGAGTGGATTAAATGAATGAAACATCAATGATTCCATGATTGAAGTCATGAGTGGATTAAATGAGTGAAACATCAATGATTCCATGGTACAAAACTAATTCATTAACGCAACAAATCAAACACCAAATGCAGACTTTTTTTCATCGTTACAATGTAATTTAATGACAATAACAGCTAAAAGGACATACAGGTGTACAATCCAAATACAAAGATTTCTGACAGAAGTTATACATCACTCAGACCGTGATAATATAACATATACGAACAACCAACTACAATACCATATTTCGCAAAAAAAAAAAAACTTTTTATTGATATAAACTTCTGTACTGAAAAATGATTTTCAGAAAAAAAGGCTAAAAGTTTGTACGACTCAATTGTTGTTCTTGTATACTGGAACTCAGTAACCCAACCCCTTTTTTTGTTGCTGTAGGGGCTTTACATATATTTCACTCCCATTTCAGCAGATTAAAGTTTTCGGTTCAATTATTCTGATATAGTTACGAAAAAAAACACACCAAAATCAGCCAATCGTTAGCAAAAATGTATGACCTCCAAACGAAAGTCCTGTCCTTTTGTTATTACCAGTCATGGATGCCAAATGAAAAAGTAAGAGGTAAGGCAAAGTGTACAGGTTCTGGATTTAGCATAAGATCAGTAACTTGATATGCATTTTGCTACAATGTCAGGCATGTGTAAAGTAAGAAGGGGGAAGATGACTATTGAGACTGGGAAAATAGACATAACAAGCCTTAATAATTTGTAGCAGCCAGAAATTAAAAAAATAAAATTCAGAACGATACTAGAAAGAATAAAAAGCCTGTTGCAAGGTTTCTGTCTTCTTATGCATTCCTTTATTATTATGAGCATAATTTTTACATTTAGACCATTGATACAAATTATTATTAAAAATAACACTTTTAGATGTACATACTAGTTCAATTCAATTCAGTTTAATTCAATTCCAATAAAATAAAAAAAATAAAAAAAGAATAACAGTATAACTCCATCCAGAGTACAAAATAAGATAAAATGACAAAACAATAAAGCGATACATCAGATAACAACACAAGAGCTTTATTGAAATTGGATGGCCATAAAAAACCATGAGAATGCGGAACATTCAATATAATATAGACAATTTAAATGATAATAGATACACTGTAAAGGAATAAATAATTACAAATATATGACATATTAAAAAAAAAAAACATATTACCGCACAAACCCAGTAAAGTCAAGAATTCAAAATTTCAAACACTTGTGATTAAGTATGATTTGAGTTTTCTTTTAAAGGTATTCATTGAGTTAAGTGACTTTATTTCTAATGGAAGATTATTAAGTAATACTACACACCAAATCAATGTTTTTCATGCCAGCTGAAAATCATCTCCTACTACCTAACATTGCATTTAACAGTAATTGAAAACCTGGTAAAGATTCTGCATAATGTTAAATGTAGTAGAGTTTTCAATGATATTTTAGTGAAGAAGTTTCCATGTTGAATTGTGTGCATGAGCCACTAGAGGTTACAAATGGTATGTCTCCATAGTGTCATCGATTTATTTGGGTATTTCGGTCAGTAGAATTACCCAAATATTTTAGTTTTAATTTGTTTTGTGCATATGCCACTAGAGGTTAAATGGAGGGTTCAGTGACACAAAGACGTAACTCCACCAACACCCCATCAAAGTCATTGGCTAGTGAAACATAGATTTAACTCCTTAAGGCCCAAGTGCTCAGTGACACAAACCACTTTATTTCAAAATGGCCAAAATGGAGTTACGTCTTTTTGTCACTGACCCCTCGATATGTGGTACAACAAAATGCGGCCTAAAACCAGAATTGAGCACTCGGTACTCTGACAGATGCTCTACACTTTCACAGTAGTGTACTGCCAAAGAGCAGAAAAAAAACATGGCAGATGCTCTATCACTTCACACTATGACTACTCTGTCAAGTACAGAAAGGGTAAAAGAACAGTATATGCAATTTGTTGCGAAAGAATCCACACCAAATGCCAGGACAACCAATGTTGAAAAAGCATCAGAAAAAAAAGTAGAATTGATCAATTGATCAGGTAAGGAGATTATTATGAAGGGGATTGGGGGAAAACAACTGCACATTACACAACAGTGCAAAATGAGTTGAGTAGACTAGTCTTATTGAGAGGCACAAGACTAGTTATCCCAAAGAGAGGAGAGGGAAAAGCTTTGGATTGGCTCAAAGAGGTCAACAGGGCATAGCATAGCATCAGGGCACAGGGTACGTAACCATACAACATCGTACGCATACGCAGGACTACGCCGAAGCAACATTTTTGTCATGAATACGCAGCCTAATTTGGGGGTAGTCCATATGCCACATTAGCAACTCTACGCAGATCCTGTGTGAAAGGGGCTTTAGTCATTCCAACATAAATGAACAAAGTCTATACATGAAGGTCCCAAAAATCTACATCATATCAACAGAAACAGACAGAGCCTTATGTTTTTGAAAAATGTAAGTCATACCAGCAGAAACCAACAGTGTCTATTAATCTTCAATATAGATGATGTTGGTTCATTAAGAGCTAGAATATCAGAGTCACACATAGAAACCATTGTTTATTGGTTAGTATTGTGTGCATATCAAGAGTGAGGAGGAGGCAGATGGGAAACACCACACACTGGACACCACAGATGTGACTCTGAAGAGGTTGGAGGAAGTCCAAGATGCCAAGGTGTCTTGAAAATATACCAACAGAGTCTATTGGACTAAAATTTATACTAACAAAAACCAACCGAGTATATATTGGTCTTGAAAACTTTTACCAACAGCGTCTATTGGTCTTAAACTAATACCAACATAAACCAACAGAGTACAGTAAATAAAAATTAAGAAAGATATAGAAAAAAGAAAAGGAAAGTATAACAATAATAGTTTTAATTCACGAAATACAAATAAAATAATAATAAAAGGAAAGCAGCAAAAACACAAGAATAAAATTAGAACACAAGTAGGGTTGGGCAAAATTGTTGTTGACTAGACGTTGACTATTGGGGGTCGTTGCCCATTCCCAGGCACTTACCCCTCAAAGTCCATTAATTTCTCTACAGCCGAAGAAGAGCAAGAGGCAGAGGAAAAGGACGATTTCAGTCAGGATGAGGGAGCCAAGGAGGAGGAGGAGGACGATGAAGGGTTCACAAAGACACCAGATTCCCCTGTGGCAGCACTCATGTCGGTGAACACCAAACACACCGTCCTGACCAAGGAGGAAAAAGGTGGGGAGGAGGACAGTCCAGCCATGCAGGATGTCCTTATGACCAGCCGCCACTTACACCTGCCTGGCTTCGACAAGGTGGAAGCACTGTCCCTCCTCCTACTGAAATTGGTTGACAGCGAGCAACATCCTGTGTCAGCTGAGTTACGCGACAGCATTGCGAAAGCGGCATGTGAACTCGCTGAACACAACAGGTCGGCCAGAAACTTTGTCAAGCGTTACAAAAGTAAATGGGGATATACTCTTTGGCAGGTGTCTCGGTGCAGAGTCCCCTCAAGCCAGCAATGGTCGTGACGTCATCCACGGAATTGGAATTGTCAAAAAAAGTGATTATCATTTCGTCCCTATTTTCACGAAGTGACGGTAGTGAGGAAAATCGCATTCAATTTTCCTCACTACCGTCACTTCGTGAAAATAGGAACGATTTGTGTATTTGAAGGATTTTCTCGTCAAATACCACACAATTTTTTGAAGAGAGGGAATCTGCAGAAGAGTATCAGTATCCTCTACCGTATCCATCTTTGTTGTGATCTGAACTTCCTTGACAAGTAAGAATGCATGAATTTTATTCTTCGAGCTCGGCTAGCGAAAACCATTATTCCAGCACCATACATGTAATTATATGTTGTAAAGAATTGTGTAATGCAATGATAACAGTTAGCCTATCTGGTTATCATGTTTAACTTTAAAGTTTAGTACAAATATAAAGGTCCAAGTAGTCTATATAGACCTATTAAATACAGGAATACAGGTGCTTTGCCTTAAGCTATGTATGGATAAGGGACGATGCCTATGGCCATGCAAGTGCCCATGCCGTGCATGTTATTTGTCAACAACGCATTTAACGAGCGAATGGAGGCAGTTTGGGATGAGAGAACAGTTTCTTAAGACCTATCAAACAATCTACTAGTTTGTGCCATGAAATGATTAGCTGATATATTTACTTATCGTTCTTTCTTTGCTATACTTTATTTTCAGGTCCAAAAACTGAAGATGGAGACAAATCATAAATGTAGGATTTGTAACCAGACATTTTCTGTGAAGTCCAACTTAACTCGACACATGAAAACTCATGAGAAGAATACTCTCAAATGTTCATTTTGTGAGAAGATTTTCACTTTAAATCAGAACCTTGCCAGCCATACCAAGATACATCTGTATCCCAAACTTCGTCTATAGATTCAGGCATGAAGAGGCGAGGCTGAAGTCTTCTGCAGAAGCTGAGAAGGTGGCAAAGCAGCCCAAACAAAGAGATAAGCGCTGGCCAGATCTAAAGACGGCAGAGAGTGCTGCAAGGGAGTTAGGGCACGAGCTGTGGAGAGCCTGCCTTGTAATCACGTTTGGCCAGTATGCCAGCCAAACATTCAAGTGTCTACTTGAAAACGATGTTGGCTGGGTTGTGTGGCTGCTTCACAAATTTCACCGGGAGGGAGAAAACTGCCCCCGTCTAAAATGGCAGAAGGAACGGCTCCTAGAATGGGTGTGAGAATTTTCAAGTGTCAAGGTTCATCTGGAGAATCGACTGAAGGTTAGAAATCTTTTTAACTCATGTGCCCTCATGAAAATTTCCTACTATGTAAATGTGCCCATGGTGACATGAGAGCAGTCTATGAATGTGGATGTGGAGGTAAGAAGCAGCGGTACCAACCCTCCAAACCAAAGTTGCTAGGTACAGGTGGTCGGAGGATTTTCACCTACTGCCCTACAACCCTACAACCAACAGATCTACAACCCCTGGATTTGACAACCAGCAGTTTGAGAGCCTTGAACATTTTAAAAGGGTTATAGATGAAGAGTTGGAGCGGTTGAGAAACCCTTCTCAAAATTGAGGTTTTATTCATGTGTTAGAGGCAATGGTCTCTGATCATTACAGAATACTATTTCTGGAATTCTTATGCTTATGTTGGAGGGCTGGCAGAAGTTTTGGGAAGAGCCTCTGCCCAACACCTGCCCAACGATGTATCAGCCCAACATCCAGTGGATTAAGATTAAGTGGATTAAGTTTTGGCTGTACACCAAAAAATCAAGGAAGGTTCTTAAACCCACGATGACCTTCAACCCGCCCCCACTCTTTGTTCAAGTAGAAGGCACTCTTCCCTCAATGCTGTCCTTCTTCAGGACACTGACTTTCTTTTGGAGGCCAGTCGGTGTGATGCAGTTGAAGGTGCCTTGCCCCAACACCAATTTCCCGGCACCATCAGGGTATAGCCTCATGGATATGGGAGTGTCACCCGCACCGTGTTTGGGATGAAATTCCCGTACACGCTCCTCACAGAGAAGGAGAAGCTCCAGTACTCCTGGAATTCCTCGAGCTCAAGTGTTCTCCAGTAACTTGCCCCCGCAGTGAGGAGTATGTTCCCTGCCGTCATTGTGGGAAAGTGGGCAGTGGACAAGGAAGTCATCACCCTCCTAACTGACCGCATCAACTCGGTCTCCATGTCCAAGGTGTACCGCGTGCTAGAGACGGGTCACAGCGAGTGGTATGTAGAGAGAAGGGATTGGTACCAGACCCTACTTTACAAGGCACACTCTGCTGAGTACTCTGGCACATTTCAACGAGGAAACCTGCCATTCATCAAGTCGCCTGGTACATACACCCCTCCTCTCCTACAGATGCTGCTCCCTTCTCCCCCAATGCTCATCTGATAGTGGAGATGGAAAGGATGCCTGTCTATCGCCAGAGCATATTAAAGTTAAGTAATATTGTTCATGTAATATATTACAGATCCTCAAAAAGGTGTATGGTGACGGCCAGGGCACAATGCATTTTTCTAACAAGCAATTTGAACGAGTGGGGCCAGTTCGTAAAGGCAGTGGTTGTGGTATCCGAATCAGAAGAATGTTACCAAAGGATGGCCCGTGGACTCAGCTCGAGATTCAGGCATGCAAATGCCCCAGCCCCAAAAGTGTTGTACACTGACAATAACTGCTGCAGGTTAGTCAATGTAGTTATTAGTATTTTAGTTTGTATTGTGGTATTCAATGTTATGTCAGAATGTGTATGTTGCTGAATAGGAGTAAAAGGAACTTTACAGTTTTGAGATCCATGAGGCAGTTTAAATTAATGATGGAATTAAACAAGCACTATGACCTATAAATTTGAAAATTGTGATCTCCACAAAGTTCAACCTGACCAAGCATCTGAGGATTCATGTGGATAAGACACACCGTTGCTCTATTTGTGGCAAGGAGTTTACACTCAAGCAGAACCTGAACCGCCACACCAAGGTGCACGTGCACCTGTATTCAAAGATCCCTCAATATAAGAGTGGTGAGGCTCTCCTCCAATGCACTCGTGCTGCCAAGGCTGTGAGCTCCAAGGAGGACAAGACTGCAGTCAACCCAATCTGGCAGGATGTGTCGACAGCAGAGAAGGAGGCCAAGAGATTGGGAAAGGAGCTGTGGTGTGCGAACATCGTCCTGACCTTTGGAACATATGCAGGGCAGCACTTCAAGTGGCTGCTGGAGACGACGTTAGGTACGTTGTGTGGCTCCTTGACGAGTTCACCGCCACCGGGGAAAACATACCAGGGAAAGTGCTCATCAGATGTTTAATAATTGTAAACTTGATTAATTCATCAATTACATTATCTATGCACTGTATCATGGTCAACCAAACTTGATTTCTGAATGTTAAATCTCTCGTTATCAATTAACTTTACAAAAATGCAAAGAAAAGCAACAGTTGCAGAAAGAGTACATTGAAGATGCAGAACTCTCGGCCCGTGTATGTATGTTTTACGTGAGAAAAGAGTGTGTGCCTGTGTGAGTGTGTGTAGGTGTGCGTGCATGCGTACATGCACATGTGTCTGTGTGTACGTCACACCTTTGTCAAGGCTAGAATGTCAGTGGTCTACATTATGAATCTCATTATCACGCATTCATTTGAGGAAAAATTAAAACTAAACAAATCGAAAAATGTTCTAAAGCCTTCAAGAATGAAAGAGACTGTTCAAGATGAAAATTAATTAATTTTTCAGATCTGTCCTACCATGATAACTTTCTCCATTTTTTTTATTTTCAGAGAATGTTGTTCAGGAATCCCAAGTGCTGGTCGACACCTCAGTGACATCCGTGGACAGGCTCATTTCGGAGGTGCCCTCTGCCACTGAAACATTTCATGAATGCTGGCAGAAGGCATGGGATAATATGTACCTGCCAAACTTGAAGTGGCTGAAGTCTGATGGCCCTCACGGCATCTTTGAGGAGCCACAGAGGTACGTCTAGGACAAGAGACATGCATCAACGCGCACCGTCCTGAAGAACTAGATGGAGTTTCAACCATCCCCCTCTCCCCACATCCCTAAAAGGAACTCTGCCCTCTATGTCCCTGTTCTTCAGCACACATCTTTTTTTTAGGCCTGTGGGGGTTATGGGTACCAAGATCCCGTGCTCAAACTCCAACTGCCCTGCCTCATCACGCAAAGCAGCATTTATACCCTGTAATACGTTTTTTGAAGCGTGGAGAAGCTGTGCTCAATTGTTTTAAGGAATCTACAAGGTAGCAAGAGTACGGTATTTTCCCTTTTTCCCCCCCGCAGGTTAAGATGGAGGCTATCCACGAATGTCGCAAGTGTCTTCGTAATTTCACAGTCAAATCCAACTTGACACATCATCTGCAAACTCATGAGCCAAAAAAGGCGAAAAGTATTCAATGTGCACATTGTGACAAGACTTTCACTCTGAAAGTGCACCTAGACAACCACGCAAAGCAGCATTTGTATCCAGTCATAAGATTTTTCAAGCGAGGAGAAGCTATCCTCAAATGCTCGAAGGAAGCATCTAAATTTGTCGTACAATCCAGCAAGAGTACGGTGGTGGATGTTGTGTGGCTGGACCCAAAGACTGCAGAGGAAGCTGCCAAGAGATTAGGCCAGGAGCTCTGGCACTCTAACATTGTAATAACATTTGGCAGATATGCTGGCAAGAACTTCAAATGGTTGATAGAGAATGATGTTGGCTGGGTCGTTTGGCTGCTTGCTGCCTTTTGCCAACATGAAGAAAAACATTTAAGTATGCTATGGCAGAAAAAAACCGCTGCTTGAGTTTGTTATTTCAAAATTGGATGGGGCCTCTCCACCACAGGTACAGGGCATGTATCTATCAAACGTCCCATGGCTGAAAATCGATAGGCCCCAAAGCATTTTTGAACAAGGAAGTGTACACTTGATCTTCAAGAAGAAGATGGCATTCAATCTCCCACAGCTTCCCACATTGATCGCTGCCCTCAATGATGACATTCTTCACTACCCCTGGCTTCTTCTGGAGACCAGTTGGCGTGATGGAGACAAAGATCAAGTGTAGTTACGGTGACACAGCTCATCAGGTGTGCGGCATGAGGCATGATTAAACTCTAGTAGGATGTGTTGCCAAACATCCTTTTCAATTGAACATCATATTGAAATGCAATAATATTTCATTCTTCATATGGCCCTATAGTTCATGAAAGAATCTGTTTCATGTTTTTTTTTTTAATCCCTCATTGTTTTCTTGATTTTCTCAAACTTTCATCTATTAATTCAGATTTCCTGCCTTCACTCAGGCAAACTGTGTACTCTCTAAATAGTTTTTTTAATATCTTTCAGACCCAACATCTACCTACATGTGGAATGAGTTGTGGAGCAATTCGAGAAGCATTTGCTCTGGGTAGTGAATGGTGTACAGCAGTCAGGGACCGAGGCTACAAAGATTATTATCTTCACAAAGGGCATGAACAATTGCCAAAAGATCTACAACTGGATGGCGGAACAGGTGGCAGAGGTGAGATGTCCACATCCAAGCAAACATCGGCTCGTAGAGATGTTTCACAGCAAAACGACACCTGGCAAGTCCCAGGAAATAATGGGAGAATTTGGTCGCAGGGGAAGCTGTACCAGAGTGGTTGTTACCACTCTGACCCTTGGACTTGGAGTAGACATTGATGATGTGGAAGTGGTCATCAACTGGGGAGTGGAGGTTGCCCTGACTTATTGGCAGGAAGTTGGGCGCTGTGCCCGTCAAATCCCCAGCGGTGTGGCTCTCCTGTATACCTAAAAGAGATCCTACACGAACTTGGAAGATGCCCCTATGAAGGAGCTGGTCAACGGCGACCGATGTGGTCGCGCCACACTCCTTGCCAACTTCAACATTCCTGGCACACCAGGCCTGGGAGAGAGGGCAGAGGCATGTCAGAGGAGAGACTGCACAACCAAGTCCCCCTGTAGGTGCAAATCCTGCTTGTGCTGCTCCCGATGTCAGGAAAGGTGCAGATGTCCGAACAAGTTTGAATCTGTCCAAGCCAGATTAAACTGGACTTGGAGTATACATTGATGATGTGGAAGTGGTCATCAACTGGGGAGTGGAGGTTGCCCTGACTTATTGGCAGGAAGTTGGGCGCTGTGCCCGTCAAATCCCCAGCGGTGTCGCTCTCCTGTATGCCTACAAGAGATCCTACACAAACTTGGAAGATGCCCCTATGAAGGAGCTGGTCAACGGCGACCGATGTGGTCGCGCCACACTCCTTGCGAACTTCAAGATTCCTGGCACACCAGACCTGGGAGAGAGGGCAGAGGCATGTCAGGGGAGAGACTGCACAACCAAGTCCCCCTGTAGGTGCAAATCCTGCATGTGCTGCTCCCGATGTCAGGAAAGGTGCAGATGTCCGAACAAGTTCCAATCTGTCCAAGCCAGATTAAACTCTTTTGACTGAGCGTCTGAAATGCCTGTACTGCATGAGTCAACGTCAGCAGTCCAAGGGTGATGATCAGCCAATACAATATCGCTAGCATGCCTTCAGTCTGACCATCCTAATGCAACTTTCCCCTGCAGTTCGAAGTATGTTCCCGGCAATTATCTGTGGAAAGTGGGCCATAGACAAAGATGAAGTGACTCTCTTGAGTGATCGTCTCAATGCCATATCCATGAACAAAGTACAGAGGATGATTCAACAGGGTCATGATGAATGGTATGGTGAGCGGCGAGATCTCTACCATACTCTTCTTATGGAAGGCCATAATGCAAGCACAACACCAACTTCCCAGCGTGGCACAGAAGTTTACCGTGAAGTCAAACCTGACGAGACATCGTAAGATCCATGGTGAGAAGGCTTTCACGTGTGGGCAATGTGGGAGCCAGTTCACGCTGAAGCAGCATCTTGACCACCACTCAAAACTTCACTTCTCCCCCCAAAATCACTTCTACTCCAAAATTCCTCTGTATCGTGAAGGAGAGGCACTATTGAAGAACACTGCAGAGGGCGATTGGAGTGTGGAATCAAAACGAGGAGAAGGCGGTGGACAACGTGTGGCGGGACCCCATAACTGCAGAGAGGGAGGCCAAGAAATTAGTACTACAAGAGCATTGAAGAATGAGGCTGGTCATAAAATTTGGGAAGTGTGCTGGGCAGACGTTCCAGTGGATGCTTGAGAACAATGTTGGTTACACCCAAGAGTGGCTTTAGCTCCAACGCAAGACAAGTGAGATCTTTTTCATGTATTGTTTGTTTTTTGACCTGTTGTTTGTTTGTTCGTATGTATGTGTGTATGTACACATATGTTTGTGTGTGTGCATGGTAGTTGGGTGTTTTTATGTGAAACCAATAACAATGAATTTATTTCCAAATGAATGTTTTTTTCCTCATTAATGTCTTCTCTTCATTTTACAGGTGTGTATATTTAGCAGCAGCTTCACCCTAATGACTGAGAGGATGCAGTGCTTTTACTGCTTGAAGGAGCACCAAAGGACGGGCAGTGACCTCCAGTACCGGTGGCATGGGTACAGACCATCTATCCTCATGAACATTCTGCGTTTCTTCACAAATTTATTCCTGGCTGTTATATGTGGGAAGCGGGCTATGCACAAGGAGTTAATCCTTTTCCTGCAGGATAGGTAAAAACTCCATGTCCATGACCAAGCTGCATCGTGTCGTAAAGGAGGGGCACGATGTATGGTAAGCCACCAGGAGAGGAGTCTACCAGACGGTGCTCCACAGCCAGCGGATGAATGCTCCATCCACCTCTCAGAAGGGCATCATGGAATTCCTGAAGCCAGAAGGCAGTTATACCCAACCCATCCCCCAGTCCCCCATCCCATGTGCGTGGGTTCTCCGTTGGGCCCTCCTTATCCAGATCGAGCAGCTGGATGTCTTCAGGCAGTCTATACTGAGCCAGACTGGTGAGATACTCTGTGTGGATGGCACAAAGCAGGTGATTTTTATATTTTTTATTCATAACTATAATAATAATATACCAGACCTGGTGTGGACTCCAACCCTCGACCTTCAGTTCTGAATACAGTAGTTCAAACTACGGTAGTGCAGGCTGGTCGGACAACTAAATCATTAAAAAGAATAATAATAATACAAAATAAACTAACAATTTTTTTCCTTCTCAACTTTTTTTTTCTTCTCCCAGATCCTCAAGAAAGTAAAAGGTGATGGCCAGGGGACAATGCAGTACCACTGTGTTAAACGAATGGGGACAGTTTGTTACAACAGTGTTTACTGCATCGGAATCTGAGGAAGCATACCGGCGTATGGCCTATGGTCTCCCTGGTGCAATACTCGCATACAATAAAGATGACATGCTTCAACTCATCAAAGCCATCCGGAATGGAGACAAGGACTTCTCAAAGTACAGTAATAAAGAGATGTTGTCCTTTGTCACTCCACATCAAGCATCATCCTACGTCCGTCAATCGACATGTCGTATCCTGGTTAGATAGTCCCACTTAACAATTGAGCAATTATTTAAACAGACGAGTAAAGCATTGTGTCAACAATTCTTAAATCACCTGGATATTAAGTACACATAACCGTTTTATGCAACAGGCCCAGGTGTGTAAATGGGGACCTGGTGGGAGTGGGACGTGTATGCAATTGTACTTTTATACCAGCGAATGGCTGCCAGAAAGCATTGATCCCAAGGGAGCAGAAAGTGCAATACATGTGCAGATTGATTGTGAGTGTATGTCCGATGACCGGGGGTGATAATGTAAAGCGCTTCGAGATGATTATCAATCATATTTAATAGGCGTTATATAATTCGCAAACATTGTTATTATTATGCGTATTATTGCTTGTAATTTTGCATGTGTGTGTAAAAATATTAGTACAACTTGACTGATAGTGATCTACTAAATAATAATGGATTAATTTATTATTTTTTTGTTTTTTGTTGTAATTCTGTGTAGGTGCTGTACCTCATTATTTGTATGTATTTACTTTTTGTATAACAGGTCAAAATGGTGCTGCACAAATGCCCAGAATGTGGACAGAAGTTTGGGGTGATGTCCAACCTCACACGACACCGTAAAACGCACTCAGAGAAGATCAGGTGTGAGAAATGCGGGGAGAGGTTCACGCTGAAACAAGTCCTCGACCGGCACTCCAAGCAGCACGCCTACCAAAAGATCCCGGTATACAGGGCAGGGGAGGCCCAGATGAAAAACACAGAGGAGGGCAACCGAATCTGGAACCTGGCTCAGGAGGAGAAGGTGGCCGACAAGCTATGGTGGGACCCCAAGGCGGCGGAGAAGGAGGCGAAGAAGTGTGGCCACGAGCTGTGGAGGGCTGAGGTCAAGATAACCTTTGGCAGGTGTGAAGGTCAGACTTTCCGCTGGCTCCTGGAGAACGTGGTCGGCTACTCTCTCTGGCTGGTGGACCAGTTCATCCAGTCAGGAGAGAGCAATCCATCCATGCGCTGGCAGAAGGAGCAACTACTAGAGCTAGTGAACGGCTACCCCATCCTGGTAGGAGCTGGATATCCGTAAAAAGGTGAGACTTTTTCTATTTATATTGAAACCTTAAAGTAGCACCACGTCTGTACCACTTTGTCAAAGATTACATCATCTCATCTTCAAAGTTTGATGCTAACGGATGCTATAGTTATAAGCCTTGGGTCATAGGAATCATTGAAGATAATAAAACAGAGAAAACAAAATAGCTGGATTAAATTTGACATCTGATGGCCATTTATTTTAAATAGCTTCTTTTATTTCTCTTTTTTTTTTACAGAAACATCAGAAGACAACAGAAGATCTGTTGCCGGATCTGAGGAGGAGTTCTTTGACGATGCAGAGCTGTTGGCCCTCGTGGAAGAGACCATCCATGACTCGGAGCTGTCGACCTCCATTTCAACAAAGTTGACCACCACCGACAAGCTGTCCAAACCATCGACAAGCACTGCGCCTCCAGAAGCTGAAGGGCCATCACTATCAGGGTGGCAGAAGTCCTGGGAACACCCACCCCCCAATGCTCAGGCCATGTATGCTCCCAACATTCCCTGGTTGAAGAGTGATGGGCCACATGGTTTGTACCAATCCTCACGAAAGACCACCTTCAAGCAGCAGATGAAGTTCCACCCTCCACCTTTGTCAACGTCTGTGAAGTCGACCATCCCACCAATGGCATCGTTCTTTGTGACAAAGGTTTTCTTCTGGCGGCCAGTGGGTGTCCTTGACCTCAAGATTTGTTGTCCGAATGCCAACTGCCCAGCTCCACCTGACGCCTACCTTGCCAAGAGTGGCTATAATACCATTGCCAGACAGGTGAGATTAGTGCTCATGTATTATGTGTTTGTGATTGTTTATGTATGTGTAAGCTTATGTGTAAGCTTATGTGTGAGTGTGGTTGGTGGTATGTGTGCTTTGAGTGCATTGCTGCATCCAATAACTTTCAATCTACAGTATTTTATTGAAAATTGATACATTTTGTATGTTTTCTTTTTTCCATTACGTACAGGTATGTGGCCTGAGCAGCAACTACACCCTTCTTACATCTACCTTATCGTCTTCGCGGTCCAATGGAATGCCCGTATGGAGAAGCTTAAGGTGGCTGGAGGGCAAGGAAGGCGAACCTCTTGCATCGATCCACGCCAGCTCCAAAGGATCAACGAGCAAGGGAGGGCGCTTTTCGGCCAGGACCACGTTCTTTACAAGCCCAACTTCTCTGCTCCTATGACCGTGGTTCCAGCAGAGGAAGAGTTATTGGGCGTTGACTACGCCTACTCCCAGTCCACATACTACATCCAGAAAAGTAAGAATATTGTTTTGAAGAAACTGGATTTATCTTACATGATATTAATAGTATAAAGTACCATATCTTATTATTATATTTGTTTATGATGAAATGATGACAAAAATACTGTAGATAATTATACTACTTATGATCAAATGATTGCGTGTGATTTGAGTTAAAGGCCGATTGTTTTTTTGTTTTTTTAATTAATTCATCTCTGTATTTCTTTCAACAGCTGAACTTGAAGTCAACCAATGACGATTTTGGCAATCAGTAATAAACTATTTATTGATGCAATCATTAATCATTCTTATTTCTTTTATATTTATTTACAGCTGATGAAGAAGCTGAAAAGGAGGGTGAGTCAGAGACCGAGTCTGAGGACGAAGGTATTGACGAGGATGGTCCTATCAACCTGATGACCCCTTAGATGCTGTGTCCATCAATCACGTTGCCCTCAGCAATGATGAGCATGTGGATGAGGAGGTCTCCCCCCTTATGGAAGATGTGCTGATGAGGCCAAGCAACCTTCATCTGCCTGGCTTCCAAGAAGTAGAGGACCTTGCGCTTCTCCTCCTTAAGCTCATCGAAGGGGAGCAGCACATCATTCCGCCCCCCCCCCCTTAGGCAGGAGCTTGCCAAAGCTGCAGGGAATCTACAAGACCATGACAAGAGCGCCCGCAACTTTGTAAAAAAAAGTATGAGTCTACCTGGGGCTACACTCTGTTTGGGAGATGCTTGGGCAGTCACTCCCAGGAGAGCAGCTCTGCCCAGAAGACAAAGTTTGGGTGGATGCGCTTCGCCCAGGCACAGGGATGCCAACCTTTCAGAGCACAAATCCGTAATCATAAGGCTAAAAATCCGTAATTTGGAGACAAAATCCGTAATTTTCTGTGCGACGCAAATTTTTCTGCACGCTGGCAAGCGCAGCTCCCGCAGGCAAGCGCGATAGCACAACAAGTTAAATAAAAGTAACATACCTGTACATTAGTTGGTGTTACACGATGCATTTCCATTTCTTACTGTATTCTTCTTTAAAAGTCTGTAACTTCTTGCCACGCTTCTTAGTTGTGGAAGACATGATGATTGATATCTAAATCCAACCAACATGAGTTCAGATTGTCGACGAAAATCGACGAACGCTGTGACAGCCTGTGAGAAATCCGACAGTGTACACGGCGCTAGCGTAGCGAGGCCTGGCGCTGGGCGGGCGGTAGCGGCGCGGCCAAGAGAGGTATTTCACCCGGCCCCCGCTCGCGAAGCACATGTTGTATGCACATGTATGCACTGAAAGGGGTGTGCTAGATAACAAATTGTCCAATCGGAAGCCCTGTGGGATTTCTATGCATGGATTCAAGGATGGCTGCGCTGCAATAGTCAAAAGTACGTGCTAAACCTTAAAGTGCTAATTTTGAAAATCGGCAAAATCGGCAAAATCCGGAATTTATGGTATGAAAATCGTACCGCCCGTAATCGGCCGATTTCCCGTAGAAATTACGGGAAATCCGTACTAGTTGGCATCTCTGCAGGCAGCATCCATCACAGATGAGTCAAGGCTCTTGTACCTCCTCATCAAGATGCTGAAAAATCAGCCGTCTGTGGGTGGCCTGTCATCCCCTACAAAAGCAGCCTCCAAAATCAAGGCGCGCTACAAGAGGATTGCTGACAGGGTTAGGGATGACCCACTCCTATCTGCCATGGACATCCCGCTGCCTAATATAAATGCTAAATCAATAACAGCGTTTATATCAAAGGAGCAGAAGCGGTCAAATTACCTTGCCACAGCTCAACCAAAGGTGAAGCCCCACAGGAAGGTACTTTCTAAAGCCCCCATCCAAGAAGCTGTGGAGCTACCCGCATCCCTTTCACTCCCTTCCTTCACCCAGATAAAGTACGAGTCCATTCCTAACCGTCACGTTCGGTCCCAAAAGCAACGTCAAAACCATGTACAGCATGTAACATACCAAACTGTGGAGGCCTACGCAAGAAGTATGTTCCATCGAAAGAAAAAACAGTGGGAAGAACACTAAAAAAAATTCACATTTTGTCCAACCACGAATAGATGTGTGACTCCAGGGTTCACTAAGGTCTATGATAGTTATGAACATTTTGTTCAGGAAGTAGATGCCGAATTGGGAAGGCACAAAGACGAAGAAAAGGATGAATCCAATATTCAGGTAGTCAATCCCAGGAGAGTAGCTCAGCACAAAAATAAAAATTCGGGTGGATGCGCTTCGCCCAGGCAGCATCCATTACAGATGAGTCAAGGCTCAAGTACATACTCATCAAAATGCTAAAGAATCAGCCGTCTGTGGGTGGCCTGTCGTCTCTAACAAAAGGAGCCTCCAAAATACAGGCCCGATACCAGAGGATCGCCGACAGGGTCAGGGATGACCCACTCTTATCTGCCATGGATATCCTGCTTCACAAATAGATGTGTGACTCCAGGGTTCAAAGAGGTTTATGATAGTTATGAACATTTTGATGAGGAAGTACTGTAGATGCCGAATTGACAAGGCAAACAGAAGAGGAAAATGATAATCAAAATATTCAAACACATCATTGTTTTTACTTTGATGTAGTGTACTTTTTGCATAATTTATTTCTTTTACAAGAAATACAATAGTTTTACATAGTGATCACGCGTAGCCGAGGTCCCTGGCGGGGTCATGAGCCCTGCAGTACTACCACTGTATGAAAGAGAGTCAGAGGACCCGCGGTGATCTTCAATTCTTCAGAAGACAAGGGCATTGAAGACGATGCAGCCAATGATGTTCCTTATTCTTCAGCATCTAGCCACATGGATGCCGTCAGCGCTCAGCACACCGTCCTGACGAAGGAAGAGCAAGTCAGAGAGGAGATCAGCCCTGTCATGCAGGATGTCCTGACGACCAACTGCCATTTACACTTGCCTGGTTTTGAGCAAGTTGAAGCCCTCGCCTTGCTTCTGGTTAAGCTGACAGAAAGGGAGTAGCATCTCATTCCGGTAGGGACAAGAGAGCAGATTTACAAGGCTGCAGGTGAGCTAGCGGAGCATGACCGATCTGCTCGCAACTTCATACAAAAGTACAAGAGCAAGTGGGGCTACACTTTGTTTGGACGTTGCCACGGGCCAGAATCGTCACACTCAAGCGCCGCCCAAAAGACCAAATTTGGGTGGATGCATGAAGTTTGCACAGGCCGCCCAAATCACGGATGAGTCGAGGCTTCTGTACCTGGTCATCCAGGCACTTAAGAATCTGCCGTCTGTTTCGTGCTTGTCTCCATCAAAGACCGCCACTAACATCAGGACAAGGTACAAGAGGATCTGTGACAGGCTTCTTGATGACCCAGTCCTCGCCATGCTAAATCTCCCCCTCCCAAATATCAACTCAAACAATTACAAATTTCATCAGCAAGCAAGAGAAGCGATCGAGTTGAAGGAGTCCGAGAGGACCCGCAGTGATCTTCAATTCAGGTGGCTTGCGTACAGTCTCAGTATCCTCATCAGTCTCCCACCTGCCATCTTTATCATGTTCCCCGCTGTGATGCGAGGCAAACGAGCCATTGATACTGTATATTGTGTTCACCATTTTCCAACTATCCACTTATGTTTTTAATGTAGCCTGTACCTTGTTTCTCTTTGATTGCTATACTTGTTTTGTTTTCTTCTTAATCGTTTGATTGAAATATCATAGTTTTATAATGATTTCATTGCCTATTGACTGTTTTTTACATGTTGTTTTTAATTGATGTTGGAATTTGGAAATAAATGATTTGATTTGATTTGATTATATCAATGAGCAAAGTTGCCCACATCCTGCAAAAGGGTCATGATGAGTGGTATGCCAATAGGAGGGAACTGTACCAAACTGTCCTGTACAATGCACACACCTCCACTTCATCTACGGGCCAGGGAGGTATCCTGCCGTTCGTGAAAGCTGAAGGGAGCTACACACCACCCATCCCCCAGACTCCTCTGCAATGTGCCCCGGTTCTTCACCGTGCCAAGCTCATCTTGGAGATCGAGAAAATGCCGGTCTACAGGTCCTCAATTCTGAGCATAACAGGAGAAATCTTGTGCATAGACGGCACAAAACAGGTATTTTGTTGTTGTATTATTTAAAAAAGTGACCCCTATCACTTCCTCTCTTCGAAATGTAAAATAAGATACAAGAGTGAATAACTACAGACAGAGAAATAAATCACTGAAAATGATAGAAATAAATATATTGAATGTATATCAATGTCCTGAAGAAAAAAAGAAATGCAAGTCTTGCACGATTTAAATCAAACATGTGCCCTATAACAAAATAAAACAATATCTTTTCTCTCCCTCAAATCCTGAAAAAAGTGTACGGAGATGGCCAGGGGACAATGCAGTTTCTGACTAGTGTACTCAACGAGTGGGGCCAGTTTCTGACCACCATTGTGACTGCCTCAGAGTCTGAGGAGGCCTACACCAGGATGGCGTGCGGCTTGATTGGACGATTCAAGAGGGCAAATGCTCCTGTGCAAGGTCCTCGTCGCTTGCCTCTTTCAAACGCAAATATAAACAATGCTTTTTAAAATGCTAAAATATGATGATTTTTTAAAAGTTACTACACCACCTGAAGTATTTATGCTTAACTATTCTCTGTTTATACTTTTACTTCACACAGACCGCTGTTTCCCTTTTGTTGTGTACTTAAACGCCTTGAGGAAGGATGACCCCCTCTTTGCCTGCAAGACAGACGCTGAAATGATGAGCCACATCAAATCCCACCAACTCAAGAGCTATGTATTGCCATACACCGTGGTGTCGAGGTGAGTTTCCTTATAAATGAATGTTAGAAAGTGGGTATATATATTGACATTTCTTTCTCTCATTTTTTTCTTCAGGTATCACTCATTGCTTTTTCAGTGGAGTAGAACAAGCGAAAGGAGGCTCGGAAGATGATAAAAAATAGCAGGAAGACTATGTTGGTAATAGATGAAAGTGCATGCAACATTTCTATGGACAGGGCTAAATATTGAGGAAATTTCTAAACAAATCAAGGTCTGTAAAAGGAGAAAAGATGTTAGTATGGATATACTGATAAAAACCCTCATCAATCGGACAATGTAAGAAACAGATGGCTAAATATTATATTTAAACAAAAAATTATCAATTGAAGTCCAATGAGGTCAGACTCCGAACAATGCTGACTAAAATAACTATGATTTAAGGTCAGGTTAAAACTGGTGCCTTCCAGCTCACAAAATTGAAGAAAACAAATTGAAGTGTCATGGAGTCTATTCCAGTAGGATAGGGACAGGAACATCAAAAATCCACCTAAAAAAATACATTTTCAGAGTGTAAAGACAATTTCAATGTAACTGTCCATAGCATTATGTGGATTTCAAATGTAAATGTTTTTTTTCTTTCTTTCTATAATTTACTGCTTTTAATATATTCAATTGAATTGTATGATTATACTTATGACATTACTTGCAAGGCCTCTTGGAAGACCCACTTATTTAGAATGGGCTGTCCTGTTAGTAAATATACAAATGACGCAATGCCAAGTAGAATGATGCCACTCTCCTCCAAAAAGACTGAGACAGGATAGTGGAATGGTCACATAAATGGCAGCTGCCATTCAATGAAGAAAAGTGTAAGGTGATGCATTTTGGCAAGTAAAACAAGAACTTCACTCATACAATGAAATGTGCCAATGATAGAAAACACGTATCAACAACAGATGTCTCTGCCAATGAAAAGGATCTTGGAGTGATCTTCAATTCCAAACTACCATTTAGTAAACATGTTTTGGACTCTACCAATCGAGCAAACATGAAGCTTGGGATTATTAAGAGGTCTTTTTCATCTTTGGGAACCAAACGATTATTTCAATTGTACAAGACCACAGTACGCCCCACTCTGGAATACTGCAACACTGTTTGGAAGCATAAGCTTTTAAAGATGAAGGTGATCTGGAGAAATTCCAGCGAAGAGCTACTATGCTCATACCAGAGATTAAACATCTTAGTTAATACCCGGAAAGACTCCAAGCACTTAAACTTACAACACTAGAGTATCGAAGGCAAAAAGCTGACCAAATTCAACTATATAAGATCATGACTGGACGAGAAGATGTACAGAGAGATATTATTCTCTATGAACAAAGAAAGTGGGACAAGAGGTCATAACTTCAAAGTTGAGAAGCCACATTGTAAGACACATTGTTAGGCAAAAAACCCTTGCTGTTTGATCTATTAACAACTGGACCGGGATAACCCAATCGACCAGTTCAAGCTAGGCCATCTATTGACAGTTTTAAATCTGAACTTGAAAATAATTGGCATCATCATCCTGTCAAATATAACCCGTACAGTATTAACGAAAATAGTGCTGTGATTGTCAAGATGGGCTCATAAGCTGACGCTTCAAGCCTCAACAACCAAGTAAGAATGAGCAGGAGTTGAACCTTGGATTAAATTTTAAAGAGTACAAGATAACGCGCGAGGTCAAACAGGCAACAAAACAAGGAATATCTAGAATTGTATCAGTAGTCCACAAACCATACAGCTATGAAACCCCGTTTGTACAAAAAAAAAAAAAGAGGATGACTCATTCACAATAAACCCTTTACATTTACACTTATTCCATTCAGTTTAAAAAGGTGAAGATTGAGATCTTATTTGATAGGAATCTGTGTACACAAAACCTTCTCTTGGTTTTTTCTTTTAAAGCTGTGCCTTATTCTGTTTTGTATTAATTCATTTTAATATGTTATGTTATCCCAATTTATGTATTATATTCAAATTGCATGTTTCTACCTGTAAAATATGACTTTAAAGATGGAATTGAATAAACTGAACTGAACTGAACAGTGCCCTTAAACTTTTTTTCTTTCACAACTTTAACAATATGAAGCCTTTGAACTATAGGCAGGGCCTTTGTACAAGTCATGTACCATGGTGTAATTTCTCTCATTTTGAGAAGATCAAGACTGATCTGATTACATGTATGCAGTAGATTGATTGAATTCTTTCATCACTTCTTATCACATACATGTACATGTACATCCATGCACCCATGTATTACGCCCTATAAAACATAATGTAGTGTTATCATTAGATTGCATGAACATAAAGCTCAAATCAAACAATAAAATCAGGGATTGTAAACAAGTGGGAAAGAAGCAGCACAGAATGATCATGAGCTTGGAAAGAAGCAGCACAGAATGATCATAAGCTTGGAAAGAAGCAGCACAGAATGATCATGAGCTTGGAAAGAAGCAGCACAGAATGATCATGAGCTTGTAGTGTCTGCCAAACAAATTAGGATGCTAGTCTTACTAGTACCAGGGTGTAAACACTTTCATTTGTCGATATGCAAGCAATATCTTCTACCAATGGAGATCCTTCTTGTAAATAAAACACCTTGTACCTGTAGACTGTCAATGGAACCATAGTCATGTTGACAATGACTACCAATTTCACAACTTTGCATCATTCATGAAAAAACATGGTGATTCCCTGTTAAAAAATGATGACGTATATCCTAATCAAATGATTGGCTGAGAGCATACATGTGACCACTGGCCAAATATTACAACAACAAAATTTATCAACATGGTATTTCTCTTTGGAAATGCCATGATGAATTATTAGTGAACAGCCATTTGTCACGTCATGCGATACCAAGCGCATTAAAGGTATTACAAAGTTTTGGGAAATTTCGAAAATTGGGTGGATAGTGAATCTTTACAATTTTGATATATTTAGATGCCCCTGTGGATGTATTAAAAGCACTACAAAATTTAGCCCCTAAAACACTTCTGTTTTCGAGAAAAATTGAATATAAAAATTTACCGGTGCTCCCGGTAAATTTTGATAAATTTCAAATAGCGCCTATGGCCGTACAATGGTAGCTGCGACCATGAAAATCTCAGCATATGTAGTTGGGATATATAATTTCCAAACGGGAATAGCTAATCGGTCGATTTTAGTCAAGAAACATTGTTTCATAGCTAAATTAATATCTTGACCTTGAGAGGGAGCTATACAACATAAAGAGTTTATTATTTATAATTTCATAACTTTAGACTCGATTTTAACCGCGACAACGATCAATGTATATTGTAGGAACGCATATGCTTCCAATATGTTAATTTGAACCAAATTCATGACCCCATACCAAAACTTTGTAATACCTTTAACAAGCATACAACACCATTCAATTTTGCTTCATGATTTATAAGTGGGATCTTTTAAAGCCCCACTGCACTACTTATAGCTACTTGCGCCCTCTATACAGCCAACATTACCTAAGCTGTACCCGTTGATCCCCAACGATGCCCTTTTTCTTATGTTAATTGAGAGCTGATTTGATGAGATAACCACCTGCCAGTGACCTTGCAGGGAGGTCTAATCCCTCCTGGCCAAACTTGTGCAGAGAGGCTTGAAGTAAATCTCCCATCACATTCTGAACACTAACAAGGTTTCTGTCCAGTGTGAATTCTCATGTGCAACTTGAGAATGTCTTTTTCTGAATACCTTTCATTACTCTGTGGACACTGAAAATGCCTTTCTCCCGAGTGGTGTCTTCGATGCTATAAGAAATTACCTGTATTATAAATTATCTCATTGCACCTTCACCTTCAATACAGTGAAAAAATACACGGGGGCTCGGGCGAAATAGCCCCCGAAATGCCCAAGAGCCCCCGAAAATCAAAAAAGAGCCCTGTAAATTTGCATAGAGTTCAATGCAAAACAAATTTTAGAATGTTATTTTCATGCAGGCAAGCTTGAAAAGTAGCCCCGAAGAAGAAATATTAATTTTTTCCCTGCTTCAATAGAAAAGTTTTCATGACACTCACAACACTGGTGAAACTTTTCTACACTGTAGATTCCAACAGGATTATCCTCTTCAAGAAATTAGTATCTAGAAACAGACAGGGTATGTTCATATGGTATGAGCAATCTGTTTTTGTGAAGTTTATGTTAATAAAGTCAGTACAGTCCTAGTGATTTAAAACTCTGTAACTTTTCTTAAAACATCGTTTAGCTTCTGTTTCTTCCTTTTGGCATGATGTCTTGGAGACAGGTAGACTGGTTGTGCTTGTTCCCTAAATGGGTTCTTGTATGTTCATCCAAAATTACCATTTTGAGGAAACTCTGGATACATTTTACGAACCGATATAGCTTCTCTTCTGTATGCTAAGTAAAGCCACTATTCTTTCAAAATGTCTTGTTACAACGAGAACACTCGATGGCTTTTCCAGTGTGTGGCTTCTGACATGACCAACCCTTAGTAAAATCTTACCCTTAGTAAAATCTTCTCATGAAGTGCTGACATGGGTCTGACTTTTCTCATGCGAGGACGATCACATGGTTTTCAAGATGGCTCTGCTCGGGAAACCTTGTCATATATCGGCAGTCATAAGGTTTCTGGCCAACGTGGGTCCTGGCATGTCCGGAAAGATGACCCCTGTAAAAGAAGGTCTTATTACAGCCATCCTTCTCTTGGTAACCTTCATCATGATTGGAAATATTATTTGGCTCGTCAGGTGATTGGCAAGCTCCAGACTTCATTTCGCATCTGTGAAGAAATAAAATCAACTCTAGGTAATTTCAAGCGCCTTGCCCATCAACTTTTGAAATGTGTGGAAATTACAATGATAAATTATGTAATCAGTGCCCTGTATGTAATTATAAACTAGATGGACCTTCAACTGCACAAAGTCGAAAATGATGCCTCGGCCATAGAAAGATTTTACAAACCAAAACAGAAGCAATTTTTAAAATTCAGGTTCGATTGTAATCCATTAACAGGTTCTCAATATATCATGATTACAAACTTTTTATATGTATATGTATGACCCTTTGATTTTTGACCTCATGACCGTAAAATCTAATCAGTTCATTGGCTCTGCAAGATACATATATGCCCTGAGTTTGATAGTAATCAATCCGTCAGTTCTAATGAGAATGCATGCACAAGCTATTTTAGTAGACAAAATGAGCCCCATGACCTATGACCTTATGACCCCATCTACTCAGTGCATGGGCTCTGCAAGATACATACTTGTTTTGAGTTTCATTTAAATTCATCCATCGGTTCTTGAGATAATGCGATCACAAGCTGTTTTTGCATATATAATGAGCCCTGTGACCTTTGACCCCAAAATATAATCACTTCATTGGCTTTGCAAGATACATCCATGACCTAAGTTCGGCAGGAATCCATCAATAGGTTCTGGAGTTACGTGATCACAAGCTGTTTTTGCATACGTAATAAGCCCTGTGACCTTTGACCAAATGACCCAAAAATCTAATCAATTCATTAGTTCTGCAAGATCATACTGGACCCAAGTTTGGCGGGAATCCATCAATCGGTTCTTGCGATAACGTGATCACAAGAAGGGGACGTACAGACGTACATGTACAGATGGATGGACGTACATATGGACAACCCAAATGCTAACAATCAATCCTATGCCGGCACTGTATAACTTCTCTTCATTATATGCTAAGTGAGGCCACTATTCTTTGAAAATGTCTTGTTATAACGAAAACACTCAATGGCTTTTCCAGTGTGTGGCTTCTGACATTACCAACCCTAAGTAAAATCTTACCCTTAGTAAAATCTTCTCATGAAGTGCAGACATGGGTCTGACTTTTCTCATGCGAGGACGATCACATGGTTTTTAAGATGGCTCTGCTCGGGAAACCTTGTCATACAGGAAAGATGACCCATCTAAAAGAATGTCTTATTACAGCCATCCTTCTCTTGGTAACCTTCATCATGATTGGAAATATCATTTGGCTCGTCAGGTGATTGGCAAGCTCCAGACTTCATTTCGCATCTGTGAAGAAATGGACATAGATTCCCAATAAATTATGGCAAAGACTTCCCCAAAAAGGCAATTTCAAGAGCATTGTCAATCATCATTTTGAAAATTACAGTGACGAATTTTGTTATCAGTGCCCTGCAATATAGTTTAAAATAATGCTAACAATCAATCCTATGCTGGCACTGTACAGCTTCTCTTCTGTATGCTTCATCATATGAAAAGTGAGGTCACTACCCAACATGACTGGCTAAGCACCTGCGTCCAGAAAAAGCGTAGAAAGGGTGTCTTTTTCAGCTACACGGCATCGTCGCCGTTTTCCTCAAAAAGGGTTGTTTTTCAAGCACTGATTGCACCAACAAAAAAAAAGTGTATCTTTTTAGGTTCACAGGTTTCAATGTTTTCTTTAAAAAGGGTCATTTCAGAAAAGGTGGGATACGCCATTAGGGTCCATTTCAGAGGTTGATGGACACGGATAGCACTTTTGTATGAAAGTGACCCCCTGGGGGTCACTATGTCTAGTTACGAGAGTCTTGTTATAACGAAAACACTCAATGGCTTTTCCAGTGTGTGGCTTCTGACATGACCAACCCTTAGTAAAATCTTACCCTTAGTAAAATCTTCTCATAAAGTGCTGACATGGGTCTGACTTTTCTCATGCGAGGACGATCACAAGGTTTTCAAGATGGCTCTGTTCGGGAAACCATATCATATATCGGCAGTCATAAGGTTTTTGGCCAACGTGGGTCCTTGCATGTCGGGAGAGATGACCCATCTAAAAGAATGTCTTATTACAGCCATCCTTCTCTTGGTAACCTTCATCATGATTGAATATATCATTTGGCTCGTCAGGTGATTGGCAAGCTCCAGACTTCATTTCGAATCTGTGAAGAAATTGACGTAGATTCCCAATAAATGATGGCAAAGCCTTCCCTAGAAATCAACTCTAGGCAATTTCAAGAGCCTTGTCCCCCACTTTTTGAAATGTGTGAAAATTACAATGAGGCATTTTGTTATCAGTACCCTGCATATAGTTTTTAAAAATGCTAACAATCAATCCAATGCTGGCACTGTAACTTAAAAAGTTCCAATTAATTGTGTAAGAGTTAAAATTGTCATGAAAATTCAATCATATCTCCTTCATTTAATAGTGACTTTATAAAACTAAATAGTAAATAATTGCATGTTACAAATACAAATACAGACTCTTTGTAAATGTGTATGTTACAGGGCCTAGATTGATGCATTGAAGCCCTTCTGCACTAGTTGGCCAAAAGGGATTAGACCTTCCTGCATGGTCACTGACAGGTGGTTATCTCTTAAATCAGCTCTCAATTAACTTAACCCTTACTGTACTGGGCTATTTTGAGCACCTTACTGACTGGGGGGGGGGGGGGGGGGCCTATGATCTCGACCGTTGAATGCCTGATGAACAGGAAAATTTGCATGTTTGTAGATATTTACGTAAGGAACAAGATAGTATAAATTATTTTCTTTCCTAATATGCACATTTTTGTCGTTAAAGCCTAATTAATTACAGTATGCAAAATGCTAATTTTATGCATTTTACAGAAAACTCGACATATTTGTCTGTAGACTTGTGAAGAATCTTGAAAATGTATTGAATAAATGTTTCCTTCATCTCAAATCCATGAGGTTTCATTATTTTTATGGTATTTGAAAATGCATAGGTTAATTTGAACCAGAACGTCAATGACGTAGCGCTCATCCGCATCTCGCAACAACAAATATCGTAAATTTTATGTGGTACACTTTTGAACTGGTCAAAAAATAAAAATTTGATGCCCTGGAAGGGACATAATTTCATTTAGCTGTACAAGATTAAATAGAAACTAAAGGAAATGGAATGAAAATTGGTTGAAAAATATATAGTTTTATGACAAGCAGGACTCGAACTTAGTAAGAGATAAATGTAAACATACTGACCATTTATTATGATAAGAAAAGGACAGAGGTATAAATAGTCAGTAAATTGTCAACAGAAAAATATGGCAAAATAACAATTTTGTAAGGGACAAAAACAAGTAATTAATCAATGGAGCAAAATCTCAAAATTCTGTGTAGAATTTTAGTAAACCAAATTTAGCTCTACCAGATAAAGCAAACCAAATCAAAATCGGTCAAGAAATGAGGGAGAAGAAGCAATTTTTGTTATTTTTGGAATAAATTTGCATAAATTACCATAATTAATTAATGGAGAACAATTTCAAAAATCTGTGTAGAAGTTTTGTGTACCAAAGTAAGCTCTACAATATAAAGCAAACCAAATCAAAATCGGTCGAAATATGAAGGAGAAGAAGCATTTTTTGTGATTTTAAAATTATTTTTGGAATAAATTTGCATAAATTACCATAATTAATCAATGGAGCAAAATCTCAAAATTCTGAGGATTCTGAGGAGAATTTTAGTGTACCAAAGTTAGCTCTACCAGATAAAGCAAACCAAATCGAAATCGGTCAAGAAATGAAGGAGAAGAAGCATTTTTTGTGATTTCCCCTCCTAGCCCTATCATACATGTATGAAACAATCAGAATCAAAATCGGTTGAAAAATAACGAAGAAGAACCATTTTGAAAACTGTGGACGGACGGACGGACGGACGGACGCCACGCCATGGCATAAGCTCATCAGGCCCTTCGGGCTGGATGAGCTAAAAAGCGTAGGTTAATTTGCATTAGTTATGAATACGCAACTTAAGCATTCATGAATATCAAATCTGGAAATAAACAAGGAACTAGAATCATTACAAAAATTGTCAGACTCCACTTTTTGAATGTTGAAACTCATTATTCATATGAAACTTCTTTTCTAACACAAAATAGTTATTTAGATGTAATTAATAATAATTTATGCAAATTTGATGCGATTTTCAAATATTTATTTTCTTATGTATTTTATTGTTTTTTATTTCTTATTATATCTATTGTTTTGGAATACATCAAGTTACTTTGAGAAACATATAAAAGCAATTTGATATTAATTCATATCTCCCACTTAGGAAGAAATACATCTAAACCTGTATTCACATTTCTGCTTGTAATAATAATAATAATAACAGGCATTTCTATAGCGCCGTCTATCTAGATAATTCTATTGCGAGGCACATTTAGTATTACCCCGGCTTTAGCCTAGCTGCCGTACATGAATATATGTAATTATAGCACTTTTTGACGACATGCGCATACTAATTGTTATGTAACACCTTACAGGTACAGTATATCCGATTTCAACGAAAATGGTATCAAAATGTGTGTAAGACTTGAGGGAAAAAAGTCCTGAAATGACAATTCAAAATTCCAAGCGGTTGCTAGGCAATCTCTGAAAATGTCGAGGAGGGGGGGGGGGGGGGGGGGGGGGGCCTCCTCCCCAGTACGTTAAGGGTTAAGAAAGAGGGGACCATGGAGGACCAACGGTCGCTGATCAGGCATAGACTGCTATATAGAGGGCGCAAGTCGTTATAAGTAGTGCAGTGGGGCTTTAAGTACATGTACATGTAGATACTAGATAGCCCCACATAACCTTGGCTTATGAAGATAAATATCCAGGAAATGATATGTTTATGTTCCTCATTCAATGGTACTAAATGGATGGACATTAGAATGACGACATCAGCTGTATAGAGCCCAAGGTTGTTAACTCATTTTTTTTTTTTTTTTTGGGGGGGGGGGGGGGGGGGTCAGATAATTTTGGTGTTAGAACACATGCCAAAAATGTACATCCCCCTCTGTGGTTCAAGACTGACCAATGCCAGCTGGGCAGAATGATGGACAGTGCTGTATTATTGCTCCAGGCTATATTGTTATGTAGTACTTGTATCACTCCCCCCCCCCCCTCCCTTCAGTCATTCACCTTTCAGTCACCTTTGTCCCTCCTCCATGATAAAACAGAACCCCATTATCCCATTACATTTTATTATAAACAATTGACCATCAATGACCACCCCAGAGTTAGCTTCAAGGATCGAACCACATTCCAAGAACTATGACTCATACATGTATTAGGCCCAAACCCCAGTCACTTGCACTCTCCATTGCCACTCCCCATACTACCACAGCAACCCTGACCATTGACCAATTATTAGCACGTTTAAGTCACCCATCCCAACATTGTTTCTCTCACCAAAACTTTCCATATTGTAAAGTTTGCTGGTCATAAGGACTTTGATTTCAGCCATCAACCGCTGAAGATAATTTACTACCGTCTACGTGTAATCTCAACTACACATGTACATACAATGTAATAGCATTGAGAGTTGCTGCACTATGCCAAATAAATGTATCTTATTTCAACTGTATAAAGAACTTGTATTCAGCGGCTCAGCCTGCTAATTTATAAACTTCTCATCATTAAATAAGATCCCAACACGACAATATGTTGGGGGTAAGGGTTGCTATTGGGGTTCAGCTGTGAGAATAGGATTAGGAACAGTGTTTGTCACAGGGTTCAAGTTATTAGGGACTTGTAGATTGAGTGGACGTTCACGCCGTTCTAGTCCACTCAATCTAAAAGTCCCTAATAATTCAGTTAGTGTGCATGGAACAGGAAGCAATAGACCAGTTCATAGAAACAATCTGCACAGATAAAGGTCACTTGTACAAATTGTAAAACCCATATGAGACGATTACTGGATACATTCTAACGAAAGTTATGTAATCATTATTCATGCATGCACCTGTGTTTAATAGAATGTATCACAGATGCTATTTAAGACAATTGCATTACTTAAAAATAAAAACTGGTGTCATAAATGAATTCCTTGTCATAGAAAACCCTTGAACAGTCGGATTATCCATGTTTTCAGGCTTCCTGGATTAAGATTAGCAACATTATTACATATTGCACATAAATGCTGATTATATGATTATGCTAATTAGGCTATTACAAAAATTGCCCAAGGTTGCCAAGCTGGCAACCAAGCTGAATTTACTTCAATACCCTTCTAGAACAAGAATCAACAAAAAACCTTGTACTTAACAATTTTTCCAGGTCATGTACATGGTATATGGTACCGTCTAAGTACTGGACTAAAACTATTTATTACCGGTATACATTTTCATTCAAGAACTGTCTTTTTAGGCCACTACATTTTATTAGAGTAACATACAGTACATACATGTATTTATCATTACCTACCAGATGTTCATCTGTATCCTCCATTTCTGCTGGAGAATCCTCAAAAGAATCCTCCTCCATTTTTCTTTGACTTTCTGTTCTATGGTCATCTTTACGACTTGCATTGGCATATCTTGCTTCACACCTACATGCAGTAAAAAAGGGTAGATAACAACGTGCATTAATATTTGCAATTCTCCAACCATGCAATTCTACTGCGAGTTGCAATTGATTCGTACTTGTGAACTTTTCACAAATAATAGTAACAATGTTGTTTTTAAAACTAAAGATGACAACAAGTTCAAACAAAAATGTGGACATTAATTGGCAGCTAGTTTGGTCCTAGTTTCTGAGTTGACAACTTGACAGTGACATCCTGTGTATGATTAACCTGGGAAACATTTTTTACTTACAGTACCATGCCAGTGCTTTTCCAGAGATACAACTTTTTGAACTAATTTTTTGAGCCAAATTCTGTGAACAGATTTAACCTGTTGTGTTTCTTCGCTCGGTGGAGCCAGCGTTTTCTGAAGTTTTGATGAAAGCACGCATACATGCATGCATAGTCTATACTTTCAGCAATCTTGCAGTAAATGAACAGTTTTTTTCAACCAAAAAGTACGGGCGCAAAGCGCCCTCTAGTGCCCCATGAATGTGCCTATCGCAGGCAGAAATAATCGCACTCATAGGTTTAACATTGTGGGAAAATATGCAAATGAAATGAGTAAACACCCAATCAACTACGAGCATCGTGACGCTAGCACATTGTGAATAAAAAATGACGTCAGTCGGGCTTGAGCGAACAGAAGAGCGCATTGCGCATGCGCGAGTTTTGTGTGTAATTCTTCTTCGTGCAGCCCCCACAAATTTTTAAAAAGCAAAGAAAATGCGATAAATTATCAATAATTCATTGCATTTCACCCCTCTCGCCAACATAAACAAATTCTGTGTGGCCATGCCATGCCTTGAACCAAAATGCATGGCCGTTCGATGGAAACAACATGAACAATTATGTTTATATCGATGTTTTTTAAAATTCTGAGATGACCCCTCTTTTAAATGCTCTTTCATATGACATTGACACTTCATTTATTGAGGTCAAAATCGAAATCCATGTTGAAAATCTTTTTCAACATGGATTTCGATTTTGACCCATAATTTCCTAAAAAGGGACAATTAAACTGATTTTTTCAGTCAAGTTGGTAAGTGGAACTGATTTATTATAGCCTGGCCCTAGGCCTAATTTACAATATAACATGCACGAGGTAAAATGACATTTGGGGGGATTTTTGGGGCATTAAAATATGGCCATAAATGGCCATGGTGTTAGCAAGGGAATGCGTATAGTCGGCTTCCGTCTCTAAAGAGAGAGCCGACCCTACCCCAATAAGAGGCTAACGAACGAAAGAGACGGAAAATTCGGTCTAGGTCACGCAATGCACGTAGACTGCATAGGGATGCGTGCAATCTCTATGGGAAGGATTTTAGCACACACCAGCATGCAGCAGGGCAGGGACTGAGGTGCGCGATCAGACACCAACTCCGGGAAGCTCCGACGCCGATGCCGAAGGCGTCCTACTCTGGTGGTACTGGTGGTAGCCGAACGTAATTGTAACACTCATTCAAAGTACGCCACCAAACTTTGGACTAAAATGTAATTTAAGCGAATTCATATCCAATACATTTAGGCTATAGACCTACTTTAAAATTAGGCCTAGGCAAAATACATCGGTTCAACTTACAAGCTTGACTGTATGATGCATTTACTGTCTTTTTTCAGCATTTTGTTGGTCGAAGTTGCACTCTGACTGTTGTGTTGAAATACGTTTAACGTGGAGTACGAAACTTAGAGAGATGTTGTGAAAGAGTGAGGCGGTGTCAGAGCTGAAGCCAATTAACGATAGGTTTGTGAACGTGAAGCATTCACCCTTCGTTTTCGTGATAAAATCATGGCTCCCGGCCCAGCGTCTTGGCCAGTGAGCTGTAAAGTTGTCTCTGAGCGTTCTTTGTAAAAAGAACACTCACCCACCACGTACGTGGACGATTGTCTCAGCTATGGGGCGCCAAGTGTTACCCTAGTTTTTCGGTATAAAATCACCTCATTTTGTTACAAAATTTGTACCGAATTAATTTTGTTACAAAATGATTTGTACCAAATTTATTTTGTTACAAAATGAACAACAAAAACTTATTTTGTAACAAAATTTTATTTCGTTAAAAACTTTTGTAACAAAATAAATTTTGTTACAAAATGATTTGTACCGAATTCATTTTGTTACAATTTTTTTTACCGAATTCATTTTGTTACAAAATCATTTTACCGAATTCATTTTGTTACAAAATGATTTGTACCGAATTCATTTTGTTACAGAATGAATTTTACCGAATTCATTTTGTTACAAAATGACTTTGTACCGAATTCATTCTGTATTACAAAATGTTTTTCTTTTGTGGACGGAATACATTTTGTACCGAGCTCATTTTCATTCTGTGTACGGAATTATAGTCCGGGCATATAGTTTTGTGTCCGCGGAATGCACGGCCAGTGAACAGTTGATGCTTTGGGGAGAGGGGACTAATCATCAACCTTGATAATAAGTTGTGTTCTTACTGCACGCACTGCCACATCCTGATAACACACTAGTAGCGTATACATGGTGTGGGTGTGTCTACACTCAATAATACCAAGATACTGGAAGTTAAAGTTAATCTGGACATAAACAAAGCGTTTCGCTAAGAATTTTGGCTAAGAATTTTGTATAAGTAAGCAAAAGACAAATATATACTGACGGCATTAATTATTATTGTTATTGAGAGAATATAGTTTAATAAACTATATTATCTCAATAACAATAATAATACATACTCATAAAGCGCACTTAGTTAATAACTTACTCAAGGCGCTATACAAAACAAAGTACACAAATCTCTCTACAGAATTGAAATAATATAATATCAAATTGTGGGCCCTATATAATGCAGGCCCTTTGGAACCTGTAAAAGTATGACGAGAAAAAAGATATGCATAACTATAAATATTTGCAAGTTGTAAATCTGTATTGTTCTTTGTAATATACCCTGGAGGACTTGGGAGGGGGTAGCGGGAGGGGCTGGCGGTATCGGGAGGGGGTGATGAGGCGAGGGGGTCGATAAGGTGGAAAGTACACAAATTACTATGATTTTGGATCCCCGGTGGAAGAATTCCGTCCACAAGAAAACACATTTTGTATTACAGAATGAATTCCGTACACAGAATGAAAATGAGTACGGGTACGAAATGTATTACGTCCACAAAAAAAAATTGTATTACAGATTGAATTCGGCACAAAGTCATTTTGTATTATTAAGTGTGGACACACCATGTGTACGCTACTAGTGTGTTGTCAGGAAGTGGCAGTGCGTGGAGTATGAACACAACTTCTTATCAAGGCTAATACTTAATCCCCTCTCCCCCAGGCATCAACTGTTCACTGACCTTGCATTCCGCGGACACAAAACTATATGCCCGGACTATAATTCCGTACACAGAATGAAAATGAGTTCGGTACAAAATGTATTCCGTCCACAAAAGAAAAACATTTTGTAATACAGAATGAATTCGGTACAAAGTCATTCTGTAACAAAATGAATTCGGTAAAATTCATTCTGTAACAAAATGAATTCGGTACAAATCATTTTGTAACAAAATGAATTCGGTAAAATAATTTTGTAACAAAATGAATTCGGTAAAAATGATTTTGTAACAAAATGAATTCGGTACAAATCATTTTGTAACAAAATTTATTTTGTTACAAAAGTTTTTAACAAAATAAAATTTTGTTACAAAACAAGTTTGTGTTGTTCATTTTGTAACAAAATAAATTTGGTACAAATCATTTTGTAACAAAATTAATTCGGTACAAATTTTGTAACAAAATGAGGTGATTTTATACCGAAAACCTAGGGTAACACTTGGCGCCCCATACTCAGCTAGCTCAGGTCAGCAGTTTCTCCCCAGGCCAGGGGCAGCAGAAGGGTTTCTCTGACTGCAAGAAACATTTATAATGTTGATATCAAAAGAGGGCAGCATACACAGTCATACAGTCCTCCTACGGAGGACATACTGTGTATGATCGAATCTCTTTGGTCATACAGCCTAACTGTGTATCATCGAATATCTTTGCTCACTGGTAATAAAGCTAAGCTGTGAGAACTGGGAACAATCTTTAGTTGTGTGACACTTAAATGCTATTAAAACGATATTGAAACAGTTTTCACGTGTTAACATAATTATGATCACGTTTCGTGCCCCCCAAGAATCGCATTTCCTCACACCAGCATTGATATCAATATCTTCTTGTGCGGATCAAGGCACTAAATATGGATTCATTTTTTCAGTTAAATCATGAAAAATGTGAATTTTGATAAACTATTTATATATAAATAAAAGATTTGAATATGCAATATTCAGAAAATGGTATCAATTCTTCAAATTTTATACAAGATTTTGTGAAATGTCATGCGCACGCAATATGATACAAATCATATAACATAATAGGCAAAGGCATGTGGAAACCAAGATTTGGGAGATAAAAAGGGAAATTAATGGGATGAAATATTTGAAATATTTAAAGCAATTGAAAATAGTGAGGCAATGACGTCACAAACTGATTACCAAATTGGCAATTTGTGTAATGATTTCCATTGTTCCATAGTTTTTCATAGTTTTTCAAAAAATTTAACTTCCTTCTTATAGTATTAATGACTGCTTTGAGAGAAATAGTTGTTTTTATACGCTCAAGGGAAGGTTAGAATTGTGCTATTGCCCGAGGCGTGCCGAGGGCACATATGGAAAACTTACGCGCATCTGCTCTGCGCCTCGTCGCTTATCATGTTAAGCACGGGGAACGTACACCAAAAAGCCATGTTTTGATATAATTGCTGGTATTACGGGAAAATGGAAATTAAAAAAAAAAATCTTCGGACGGTTTCTTATAATTTGAAATGTCGTCTTAAAAATGATACTAAATTTGGGATTATTCTTTCAGGGGAAACGGGTGCCATTTTCCCCTAAAAGTTTTGACTTTTTCAGCCTGCCTATGGAGATTGCACTGTTTTTCCCCTTTTTTGTCGGGTTTCGCTCAGTCAACCAGTCGGCAAATCTTACACGAGTGACGACTGTGACGTATAAAAAATCTTCGGACGGATTCAGAAACCTTGACATCCCACCTTTACGTTGGTATAACGATTGTTTTCATTTGTGGAGGAGAAACGGGTGCCATTTTCCAACCAAATAAAAGTAGTTTTTCATAGTAAACCAAGGTGACTGGGATAGTGTAGCGCTATAGCTACTCACAACGAGTGCGCCCGTACAATGCACAGTTAAAGCTTCCGTGCAATCGCTGTAGAGGTCAGTGTGTGTATTTAACGCAGTGCGTACAAAGTGTGTGCGTTGCGCTCAATATCTCGGAGACCGCATCATGTCTATACATGCGCACCCGAATGGGTCATTGCCAACTAGAGGGAAGTCAGTATAATCATTGGCAGAGGGATTTCGTCTACGGTGTGATGGCAAGCCTCTGCTGGTGTAGTCTACCGTAATTTTGCATGTATTTAACTAGGTGAGTTTCATTTCTAATTCTAGTTTGTTAGTGTTAGTAAGTAGTCAACGAGAGCAAGCGCTCGCACCCCCGCTTTGTCGCATTTGGACTAGTCCGATCAGTGTACTTTCACGCAAGAGTGCACTTGGGCGCTCTCTCCTCGTGAAAGCGGTTGTTTAGTGCTGTATTCTTTTATGCGCGTTTAGGGCTAAAAGTTTTCCATATGTAGCCCAATTGTAACCTTCCCGAGAGCGTATAAAAACAACTATTTCTCGAATATTAAAGCAGTTATTAATACTTTTATATGCCGAAAAAAAAAAGAGTCAACTTCTGACACCACCTTGGCCTTTCTCTAGTTTATCTGCACGGTTGTTTTTTATGAGTGTATCTTTAAGACTTTAAGACTAGATCTAGATCTATCTAGATTCTAGTCTAAGCAAGATATTTTTACAATTTTGGGGGTGGGCCGGTCCTGTGGGGAATATGGAGAAGAACCTGTGCTTTCATATGACACCTCAATTATTGAGTATCACCTTCAGAATCACGAGCAATATTAGTTTGCAATGCCAATGCATATTGCAATGCAAGGCCAGTGCGCAATGCCAATACATAGGGATGTGTACATTCTGAATTCCGTGCAATCTCTAGTACGGGAAGGATTTTAGCACTACTAGACATACTTACTAGAATCTAGGCCTAGACTTTTGAAAAAAAAATTATGGAGAATTTAACCTACCCTTTTTGGTACTCTGTCTAGCATGTCCCTGCTGTCAGCAAGTCTTGCATTTGATCATCATCAAGAAGTTGAAATCTTGGGAGAGTTTCTTCAGCCATTTTTGCCTTCGGTTTGAAATCACCGACCAATTCTTCGCACACGCACACGTACGGTATCCTTGATCGCTCAAACCAGTTTTTAACATGTGAACCTAGCTATGGGTATTTCACCAAGACTGAACTATTTTCCCGGTAACCATGGTAACTGGGATTTTAGAACTATTATTTTAGAACTATTACATGGGTTTGGAATTTTACCGGGAATTTTACAGGAATAGTTAAAGTTTATGAATGCAATTTCGACCAATCAGATGGCTGGATTTCTTAAGTCAGGTATATAATAGATTTTACTAAAATCTTGTTTGCTCTGTTTCTCTTGTTTTCTGCATTTTATTAAAAGCAAATTATATTTTGAATGGACTTGGACTTAAATCCTTGTCTGAATTTTTAAAAGTAGGCTAATATTAGATCCATTGTTATACAGTGGCTTAATGAGCAAACACGTTTGGGGAAAGAAACAAAATGCGCATCACCACCCGACTCTTATTTGTTAAAAGTGGGGGGGGGGGGGAGGGGCTAAAGTATTTACGATCAGGCAGAGCCCCGGGAAGCTATGGGATTAAGGCATTTAATAACGGTCAGCTGAGAATCTAGGGCCCCGCCTTAGGGCCCTTTGTTGAGTCCTTGGGGCGGAGCACCCAGAATTTCAGGGGTGTTAGGCAGATGAGCAAATTTGTATACCTTATTTTTAACACGTACTGGCAGGTCAATAATTGGAGTGGAGTCCAGGGTGCGGAGCCCCGGAAAGCTCGGGGTTTTAGGCATTAAACTACGGTCAGATGAGCATCCAGGGGCCCGCCTTATGGTGCTTGGTAGGGTCCGAGTGCAGAGCCCCCGCAACTGAGCTGAGGGGTTCTAGACATAATTACGATCAGATGAGCATAATTTTGATTCTGACACTGCCAGGTCAATATTCTTTCATTCTTCCTGGGGGCTGGGGGGGGGGGGGGGCTTGATTCCCAAGGAGCCCCGCCATTTCGCGGGCTTAGACACTTAGGCTTCTAAGTAACTATTTTTGTTTGCCTGACTGTAAATTTAGGAATTTGTCATTTTTCGACAAACGCAGACAAAAGTTTAATTTTAAAAAAGTGAAAAAAAACCCAGAAAATCATGTCATTTCAACAACATTATTTTGTGCATCTCTGGTTTCGAATTGGAAATAAACCACGTTTGAAGTTGTTGTTGTTGTTGTTGTTGTTGTTGTTGTTTTTTTTTTTTGGGGGGGGGGGGCCGGGGACCATCACTACGCCAGTGATACAAGACTTCGATTTCTTTGTTAACGGTATCTTCAGAAATGAGCATCATGCACGTGATAACTATATTGACGTTTGAAACAATCAGCATTTCATCATATGATTTCCATAATTGCTTGCGGGAAATATGTTTTTACCACATTATCATAATTTATGTCTTGTTTATTTCTGGTATGAGCGCGGGCTTGTATCTACATACAGGGGCGGATCTAGCATTTTGCTAGGGGGGGGGGCAGGCGCGGGTCCAGGATTTTCCAATGGGGTGGGGGGGGGGGGGTGGACGAAAATTAAAAAATTGCGCAGGCCGGTATTTAAAATCAACATACCAATACTGACAAGGTCATAAATATCAGAAGCACCGTATTTACTGGTACCTACAAGCGGGCACAATTTTGGAAAGGGGTCAGGCTCACGTCGCGTCTCTTGTCCGAAATCAACATTCCCCTTTTTTAGGTTATGCTCGCGCATGAAGCGCGCGAGCAAATTTTTGGACATTTTCATCAGGGCCTTCAGGAGGGGCTGGTTTCACAATTTGGCGAGCGAGCGAAACGAGCGAGCAAAAATTTGAGCATAATTTTGTGAACGTGATATTTATCACCAAAATATACGAGATTTGGTATTAAAAAGATTATTCGGGCAGCTCAGATATTGGTAATTCTGATTTTCGGGGAAGGAGAGGATGCAACACCACCCCGCATGAACTGCCGGTGTTATGCAATGACATTTGAATCATTGTGGGGTACATAGAAACAGCTTGTGCTACAACCATTATTGCAATGAAAACTTCCATTTATTTGGAAATCCAGAGCAATAAACTCCTGTGGTACTATATTTGTGTTTCAGGACTGTCATAATATATCAAACACTTTCTTTATAGCTTTAAATATTTATATTCATGAATGACTTTATCACTCTCGTTCGCTTACAAAATACCAACGTGCTCATTACTCCATATTCCATATGAATACAATAAAAAAATAAGTCTCAGTGTTTTTTTCTACAAACCACTATAAGAAGCAAAGTCGTTGATTCTTTGTCATTGTTGGGGATGAATTATCTTAGTTAAAAACGCTTTATAGTATACACAGCCCAGATATTATCAGGGGATACTGCGCAAGAATACTATTCTGATTGATGCCCTATATACTGTTATTTATGATTCGGATAATAGCCATAACCTATGAAACAATCATGTGAGCGCACACAATTATGAAATAAAAATAAAAATGCAGGATTTATTAAACCTTCCCATATTACATTTTCACTTCGAAGTATTTGCATGTTAATATTATGTAGTAATCTTAAATAAATACAAACATCTGTTTCAATTACCTTCTAGTTGTCTTAATATATTATTGAGTATATAATGCAGCTTAAATTTGCTCGGTTGAACTTGAAAGCTATCCGTGAACGTAGCAGACGTATATTAGATCTTAAACCCAATCCTTTTTAGCGACCGCTTGTATTTGCAATTCTGGACAAGAGTATCGTAGTTTCGTGTTATCTGGCGTGGGAGCGTAGCGACCAATCAAGCGAGATTTTGCCATTTTGAATGTTGAAATTATGCATTCTATAAAACGCCATTAGTGCCATTTCCATGTAACTTTCCCCCTTTCTAACCCGGCTTTTCTCTTCTTTTTCTAATTTTTTGTCTCTCTCTCTTTTTGCGCCGCCAATGGGGGGGGGGGGGGGGCGGCCGTTTCGGCCCCCTTGATCCGCCAATGGGGGCGGGTTGACCCAATGACGATGCGGATCGAGCATCCGGTCCATGAGCCGCAAAGCGGCGAGGCGATCTTTTGGGGACTATTTTGAACCCCCGCAAGTGATGTTTTCCTGGCAACTACTAACACAATGGAGACCATAAAGAGCATTGCACGATAACGTCTTGTAACGCCCCCTTAGTGATATAGGGTGCTAAAATAAAAGAACACGAGGAGAAACAATAGATGGTTGTGATGCTATAGTGTCAAGACGTGGAATGGCCATTTATTATCAATATAATAAACACAGAAACAATAATAATAAACAACATACTGTATTCATAGACAGTATCAAGGCAATTAATCTTTACCCATGATAACATTGACTCATCCAATCATTATCTAGGTAATATAAAAAGTAATTGTAATAACTCATTTTGTGACTATTAGACATTTTAACCTCCTAATCCCTTTCATGTCCATTATAATAATCAAAATGACTAAACTGCTAAATAACTACATGTATTTACAGGTTCATTCATAAACGAAGTCTTTCATAATTATGAATCTAAAATCAGCTTACTAATCAATTCCAACACCAATCATAATAACCTAATTGAATTGGTAAAGCAACATCAAAATACTTAAAGGACTTTTCTCTTTCCTTTTCTATATAAAAGCACAGGTTTAGATAATGGATTAATTTAGGTAAAATATCAAACATGGTTCAGACTGTTTAATGCTCTGAATAAAGTAAACTCCAATTTGGGGGGAGTCTCACAAGTGAAAACAAGATGGCTACCCTGATTCTAACAAAGTACTATAATAATCAGCAAAATTAAACAACAGCCCTCTGCAAAAGGAGGGTGAAAAAGGAATTCTCTCCCTATGCCAGTACATGCATTTTTATAACCAGGGGAAAACAAAGAACACCTTCTCCCAAAACAAAGTTATCACTCTCTTGGGATATTATCCCGACCAACTATCCAGCTAATTTGCCACTTCGGTCTAATGAAGACGCAAATAGCTGGATAGTTTCGATCGGGATAGTTCAAAATAGCTGGATATTTGGCAATCTCGAGATAGTGCAGACACGCCTTCAGTGACTATTCTACTTCTCAACCTCTTTATGGCTGAACCCTAGTCTTTACAACGTAGAACCTATCACGTTCCCCTTTCTGCATGACACACTGCATTAGAAGTAAATAGCTACTGTACAAAAGAATATATAAATACTTAGCGGGTCTGATTAATCAGACTAACCTTACTAGAATGAGATTACTAGTCTCCCCGCTGTCCAACCACATGGTCGTTATCTCTCTCTAATCTCTCTATCTGCCAGCACAAGAGTTTATGTGGACCTATGCCCTGTTTACATCTGATATCTTTACATATTTAACACACTGGCAATGCTCACTAGTACTCTTGACAATAACTATGGGTTTGTTCACATATATTGTATTGTATTGTATTTATTTTCCGTCATTTAAAAAAATACATCAACATAATTATATATATATATATTTACAATCATAAAGACACACTTATAAAAAAGAAAGATGGCCCTACTCAGCGTTGTTAGCATAACAATGCTGGTTTACAGAGGGGTCCCTATAGAAATAGAAAACATGAAAATAGTTATTACAAAAGTAAGGAAAACTTACAGCAAACTAAGAACTTACAATAATAATTACAAATTCGAGTAAAACAAGAAACATGAGAGAAATATTTACGATATTTATACAAGAGAGAAAGCTAGACAAGTAAATTATTTATTTAAATTTTTTTAAAAACAATTTAAAAAAAGAAGAAAAAGAAGAAAAAAAGATACAGCTACAAGAAGTCTGGAATAGTATTGTTTAAAGGTAAAGACCAGTAATGGTCATGCGATTGCATTGTGAAAGAAACGTTGTGGAATCGATCAGAAAAGGTTGATCATCTAGCATCTAGCATCTGCAAGGTTCTGGAATCATCAAAATGATAAGAAATTTGGCCCATTCTTCGTAAAGTTACAAGCACTATACACAGAAAGATGTATATGGGACTACCCTATATCTCTCACACGACCATGAGAGAAACAAATTTACCGAATATATGAATTAGTAGGCGGTTTCCCGGCAAATTTTTTATCATCATGTATTAGTCAAAACATATTCTTTCACATGATTGGTAATGAGAGCTTCCATTTCATTTTTTGAAATTGGGGCGTTTCCAATACTGGTCTTTACCTTTAAATACTTTTTGAATGTTTGAACAGTTTGAAGTAATTTAGTGGTAGGAGGAAGAGTATTATATTGAATTGAGCTTCTGTATTGGGTAGTTCTGCGACAATATTCAGTTCAGTTCTAGGTTTATAACCTTCAAATGGCTATAGCCACTTTCACATTCAATGTCAACTTGGTGACACAACACACACTATCATGGTCCAGGACCTATTCACATCTAAATCATCAGCCGCTTAAGTTTGCCTACACTTCTATAGCTGTATATTGATATGTACATTTCCAGCATTAATGTATCCAAACTACTCAAATCATTCTATATGCTATACTGCATTACCTTAATGATTACCAACTATAGCTTCATGTTGTAATAACATTGATTTTGATACAGATGTAATAGATTGTATCCAAAATACCAACTGAAGCACTCATCCAACTCTCACATATCCATCTCCCAAAAGTTAAACGCATCCTATTATCCAGAATTACATGCATGGTATATAAAAGAAACTTGTAATTAAATGAGTGTAATATCATAATATTATACAAAATAACAAAATATAAAAAGGTGGGAATATATTGTCTTACCTAAAATAAAAGAACACGAGGAGAAACAATAGATGGTTGTGATGCTGTCAAGACGTGGAATGGCACATGGGCATTACAATCACTCATGCATTTAGTCCCTCCTCACATGGTATCCTGGACTCTTCCATTCTTTCGGCGGGGTTTGTGTGTCCTCTAAGCTGGAAAGGGGCAAATGCTTTCCCACTTCGATTGCATAATATACTGACTGATCTATTCTGTACTTACAGTAGCTTTGTATCAGAGACATAGAGTCTCTACCCAAAGTAAAAGATACAGTATTGATACAAGTATATAAAAAAAAAAAGGGGGGGGGGGGTACAAATTTCTACAAAATTATTCTTTTGCAGGGATCACAGTCTTTTACAATCAAGTAACAATTTAATCCCCTTTTTTATCCAGATTTATCATGTACGTGTTTGGTTAAGTTACCAGATGAGTTAAACATCTTCTCACAATGTTTGCACTTGAAAGGTTTCTCTTCGATTTTTCTATGCACATCACATTTTCACTTGGCAGCCCAAGGGGTGGGTTAAACCCCCTACCCCCACCACCGTAGATCCGCCACTGACAAACTGGCTAGCAATTCCTACACATCACCTCCCTGCTCAAAGTAGAATCCGTCTGAACCTCTGTGGCTAACAGAACTTAGCTGTAGTTTATTCTGATTATTACAACTCGAGCAAATATGTGAGGGGAGAATGCCCCTACGCGGCGTCAGTTTCCTGGCCAGTGAGTGGTCATCTGGCCCTGAAATTTCTTCTCCTTGCTCGGGAGGATGGCCCCCATAGCCTAAGACAACTTTTGGCCTAATCTCTATTGTTTAAGCCATCCGTAGCGCCGCCCTTCCTAAGGCACCCCGAGCGAGTTTCGTTTTTTTATCATTTATTTATTCTGATTATTACAATTCTAGCAAATACTGTACATTGGTCAACGAAGGAATGCACAGAATCGGTCAAAATTAGAAACGCTGCAATAAATCGTTTCATGTATAAAACTCACCTATAATGATGAGGATTTTCAGATTTATATGGAGAAAAAAAGAATTACACAATTAGTAATCCGAAAAGCCAAAAGGGAATGTGGGACGCATCAGTGACGGATCCAGGGGGGGGGGGGGGGGGGCACAGGGGGCACGTGCCCCCCCCCCGGCCAAAAAAAATATGTTAAAATCAGCCCTAAATTCGCCCAAAATGTACTGAAAAAAAGGAGCGTGCCCGACCGGCCAAAAATATTTTTTTTTAAATAATTTTATTTAAAAAAAAATTATTAAAAAAAAAAAAAAAAAAAAAATATCTGCCAATGGCTGACCTAAAAAGGTGACCTTACCCCCCCCCCAACGGAACAAAATGTCAAATTTAAAAATTTCGTGACCAAAAAAAAAAAAAAAAGTGGCCCTAACTGGATAACTAGGGTGAAATGACGGCAAACCGCAGTCAAACTACTTACTTCATGACGATGAAAATCAAAGTGCAATTTCAAGAGCAATATTTTCCTATCCATTTCCCCAAAAATATGTTGAGAACTGTCTCAAAATGTAACAAAATAACCGTAGATCACGAAGACTATTGCAGCTTTTTCAAAATTGATGACTAAATTCACTCATATTTCAATCAATTACTCACCCATTCTCAATGAACTAAATCTTCTCAGTTTGTGCGAGTAGCTAGCGTCGTGCATAAATCTGCATAATTAAAGTGATGCAATGAGGTCAACTATATTATCACATTGAGTGATTTCAAGTTGGGTGTTTAAGGCTGGTGTTAGTGTTTAATAAACACTAACACCAGCCTTAAACACCGAAATGGAAATCAGCTGGTGTTAAGGCTTTGACCTCTGAATATTGTCAACTTCCGGTAGCTAGTGTTATCGATTTTGCAAAATTGTCGTCTGCTGAACCGACCTTTGTGGCTGGTGTTAATATTTTACGTACAAATGTCATATTCACTAACACTAGCCCCTAGGGATTAAGCAAAAAAAAATGTTGATTTCCAGTTCGGTGTTAGTGTTGTATCCGCACACAGTCAACGCACGAACGACGCCAATTTATTGTCTGACGATCAAATAAAAATATGTGAAACAGGTAATTCATATATTCTTATGTGTAAAATGAGTCAATTTTTATAAGACCAGAGAAATAGGTGTAAATTTATTCTGTACTTTTCACGATATCTTTAGTTTTGATGTACTATTTTTAAATCATCGTCGTGAAATCAAGTATGTGTCACAGCTGGTGTTAAGCTATCGATTTGATATCGATATCGGGCTCTTAATTTCATCAGTATATTGTATAGACAATTAAAGAATGCCCGGGAATCTTGAGTAGTCAGGTTTGAAGATTTATTGCCAAGGGTTTTTCCATTTAAATGAAGGAAAATAAAATAAAGAAAAGAAAGGTTTCATTGTGATGGTCGAAGTACTAGCATGAATAGTGACATACATGTAAATTCATAGATTTGGTTACTTCATACAAAGGTATAATGATTGTTTTGGTCTGTACAGATCTTTTATATTAAGGGTGTGTCTTAGACGATGAAAGAATACCCGGGATTCAATAGAATAGTTAGGTCTCTTGACCCATAGAAATCTTGATGTCTTTTATATTAAGAGCATGTATTATGTTTAGACAATTAAAGAATGCCCGGGATTGAATTGAATAGTAAAGTTTTGGTATTTTAACTCTAGGAATCTTGTGTAGTTTGAAGAAATATGCCAGGGGTTCCTCCATTTAAGTGGAAAAAAAAAGAAAAAAGAGTTCATTGTAATAATTGAATACTATAGCATGCCTAGTGATATCAGTATTTTTGGTGACTTCATTCAAGGTGTCTGATGATTGTTTCGGTTGAATAAAGGTCTTTTATACTAAGGGCGTGTCTTAGGGTTAGACGATTAAAGAATGCCCGGGATTGATTAGTATTGGTTGGTATTTTGACCCATAGAAATCTTGAGTTCTTTTATATTAAGAGCATGTCTTATGTTTAAACGAAAAAAAAAGAATGCCCTGGATTGAATAGTACAGTTTGGTCTTTTGATTCATAGGAATCTTGAGTAGTCTGAAGAAATATTGCCATTTAAATATATTCATTTAAAAGAAGAAGAAAAAAGAGTTCATTGTGATGGTCGAAGTACTAGTAGGCATAGTGACACATTCATAGGTGTGGTTACTTCATACCAAGGTCTAATGATTCCTTAGACGATTAAAGAATGCCAAGGTCTAATGATTATATAGACGATTAAAGAATGCCCGGGATGGAATAGGATAGTTTAGTCTAAGATGTTTAGGTTTAATGAAGTGCACGCATGCATTGACATTCATTTATAGAATTGGTTACTCCATACTAGATGTTTTAATGATTGTTTTGGTTTCTTCATATAGAGAAAAAGGAAAGAGTTCATTCATGGTCAAACACATAGATGCTCATTGACATTCATTTACAGAAGTGGTTACTGCATACAAAGATGTTGAGGTTTAATGAAGCGCATGCATGTAGCCGGTATTGGAATGATTGTATAAAGAAGGTATTAGAAAGGATAGAAGCTGGGGGGGGGGGGGGGGTGAGGCGGTGGTTGTGAGCGGAGGAGAAATAGGTGCAACTTTATTTGTAGACATGTCTTTTCTACATAGGTTTTATTGTGTGTGTTATATGTTATATAAATGTTTAATGTATTCTTTTTTTTTTCTTCAATGGGGACAGTTTGTGGCTGCCTTTGATCTGGTTATATAGTTTTATATGGTTTGAATGTGGGCAACAACCTTTCCATCTCTCATCCACCTATATTATCTACTCAACACGCACATGATGAGTAACACTAAAATTTCCGTCTGCAATTTGATATCCTTAAATGTAAAAGGTATTCGGGAGAAAAATAAAAGAAGAAGCATTTTCAAATGGTGCAAAGGGGTGGGAATATTATTTTTTTACAGGAAACCTTTAGCACACAATATATAGTTAATACTTGGGATTCGATGTGGGAAGGCGAATGTATACAGCCACGGTACTAATCATGATAAAGGGGTTATGATACTATTTGATAGTGGAGTAAATATTAAGATACGACACACAGTTATGGATGAAAATGGCAGATACATTTTTGCAGTTGGTTTTCTGCAGAATAAGGAGGTAATATTCGGAAATGTTTACTTCCCTGTTGGGAGCAAAGAGTTGGAACAATTGGAGTTTCTGGGCAAAATTAGAAATATTTTGGAAAAAGATGAATTCAAAAATAAACCTCTCATTATTGGAGGGGATTTTAATATGGTTAGAGATGTACATTTAGATTACAGTGGACATAATGTTAATAAAAAACAGTCTAAGCTTAGCAAAGAATTTGAAAAGTTTTTAATTGACTATAATGCCACAGACATATGGCGTGACAAAAATAATTTAAAGAAACAATTTACATATCACCAACAGAATCCTTAAATGCATAGTAGATTGGACTACTGGGTTATTTCGGAGAGCATAGAAGATATGGTATTTAGCTGCAAAATATTAACTTCAATTTCACCGGACCACTCAGCAGTAGAACTGATTATTAAACTACATTCTTCTACTAATCCTGTAATAAAAGCAGGATATTGGAAATTTAATAACAGTTTATGTAACGATGCAGATTATGTGAAAAGTATGAAAGAAGAAATAACACGGTTGAAACTCAATCTATCCAAAGAGATAATAGATAATAGAATATTATGGGATTATGTTAAAATGGAGATACGAAGCTTTACAAGAAAATACTGTAAGAAAAAAACCAAAGAAAGAAAGGATAAGATTGTTGGTTTGGAAAAAGAAATTTCAAAGTTAGAGGAAGAATTACAAATACCAGCGAAGGTGAATGACAATTCTTTGATTAACGATTTGGAAAAGAAAAGAAGGGAATTGAAAAGTCTTTACGGTTATATAAGTGAAGGGGTAAAAATCAGATCTCGAGCCCAATGGTTTGAAAGTGGAGAAAGAGAAACGGCATATTTTAAGCAACTAATAGATTTCAAAGAGAAAAAAAGTGCTATTAAAGAATTACAAGTAGATGGAAATATAACTGATGATGAAAAAGATATCATACAAGAAATTAGAAGATTTTATTCTAAACTGTATGCTAAATCAGAAGAAGGATTATGCGAAAATATTAATTTTTTCCCCAAAACCTTACCCAAATTAACAGAAAATCAGAGGAAGCTATGTGAAGGAAAAATTAACCAGGGAGAGTGTATTGAAATCTTAAAAGAAATGCAGTTAAATAAATCCCCAGGAAATGACGGATTAAATGTAGAATTTTATATTGCATTCTGGCATGTATAGTTGGTGACTTAGTTCTTAAGGCATTTAACGATACCATGAAATTCAAGGAATTGTCGCCTTCTCAAAAACAAGCAATAATAACGCTTATACATAAGGATGGTAAAGACCCCAAATTCATTAGTTATAGACCTATCTCCTTACTCAACGTAGACTATAAGATTATTACCAAAATACTTTCTAAAGAATAAAAAAAGTTTTGAATGAAATTGTGTCGGTCGATCAAGTAGGTTATTTAAAAGATAGAAACATCGGTGATGCAATCAGATTAATCAATGATATGATTTTTCATACTTCTTGTTTTAACAAACCAGGGTACCTATTGGCAATAGATTATGAAAAAGCTTTCGACTCGATTTCACATAGTTTTCTTCAGAAAGTGCTCATTTCTTTCGGGTTTGGGCCAATGTTTTGTGAATGGGTTACAATTTTACTTACCAATGCTCAAAGTTGTGTTTTTAATGGGGGTAAATCAACCGGATATTTTAAAGTTCAAAGGGGTGTAAGACAAGGAGATCCGTTATCTCCATATTTATTTATTTTATGCATAGAATGCTTAACTCACTGCATTAGAAATGATAAGTTGGTAAAAGGTATTTGTTTTGGAGAAACAGAAATAAAGATGATCTTATATGCAAATGACATGTCAATTTTTGTACGAGACATAAACTCGATTAATAGAATAGAGGTAATCATGGAAAATTTTAGGAAAATATCAGGACTAAAGATTAATGGAAATAAAACATTCATTTTACCCTTAGGATCTTCTGTTGGCTCTGCGACTGTGTATCCTTTTGGAAAGGAGGCACACATTTTAAAAATACTCGGTATATATTTTACATTAGATCCCAATGTGGCGGAAGAGATGAATTACAAAGAAATATTAAGCAAAATAAAGAAATTGTTAAATTGGTGGAAACAAAGAGATCTTACTTTGATAGGGAAAATTCATTTACTGAAAACATACGCATATTCAAAACTAATCTATGTAAGCTCTTTGACTCCAGTGCCTGAATGGGTTATAAAAGAAATTGATGAGATCTGTTTTAATTTTCTATGGCGAGGTAAAGACAAAATTTAAAAAAGTACGATGTATTTTGATTACAAGCAAGGAGGATTAAAAATGCTCAACTTTCAACTTTTTGTGAAAGTACAAAAGGTGATGTGGATTAAAAGACTTGTAACAGGAAACCAGAGAGTTAAATGGAAAAAGTATTTCAAATTTTTAATGAGACCTTTCGGAGGAAATCTTATTTTTTACTGTAACTATTTACCTAACAAGATCGATATACAATTACCAAAATACTATCGGGATTTAATAAATATTTGGTTAGATATGAATGATTTTATTAAAAAAGATACAACTCACAAAGGGAATGAAATTTTTTTAAATAAAAGGTTTATACACAATAGTGGAAAAACATACTTCAATGAAAATCTTTTCTTAAAAAATACTTATAGATTGTACCATATTATAGATGGAAAAGGAACATTAAAGTCGGAAACTTATTTCAGATGTATGGGACTAGAGGAAGAGGAAATATCAATGCTTAAAGAAATCTATGGTAATATACCTAAGGAATGGAAAATCGAATTAACAAAGAGGCAAATTTCATTTCATGATCTAAAAAAAGAATTTATGTTCACAAAAAAAAACATTCCAATTTGAATTGGTTTGTTCGAAGAATCTGTACAGGGCATGCATACAAAAAATGCAAGACGTCCCTGTCAGTTTTCAGAATTTACATTCATCATACAATCTGTCGGTTAAAGAAATTGAAAAGGTTTTTGTCCGACCAAGAATTAGTACTTTAGATAATAAACTAAGAAAATTTCAATTCAAATTGCTTTATTAAATTGTTTATGTCAATCGTTATTTATACAGGTTTCAATTCATATTAAGTGATAAATGCTCATTTTGTGGAAAAGAAGAGGAAACATATAGGCACATAGTTTTTGAATGCGAAATGGTGAGAAAATTATGGGATCAATGTAGTGATAGTTTGTATATTCCAATCCTTAAAGATATGAGCTGGAAGGAAGTTCACATTGGATTAGACGAAATAACCGAAGATAGGCAAATGATTAATCACGTGGTTTTATTAATTAAATATTTGATATTTATTAGTATAGGGAAAAAAAGAAGCCTCCAAAATTAAGTATTGAAAAAATAAGAGAGAAAATATTCAAAAGTAAACAGGAAGAAAGAAAGAGTGCTACTGAACGAAATACGTTGACGCTCCACTATAAAAAATGGGAACATCTCAAGGTAAACATGGACAATATGCAAGAAAATGCAAGGGATGAGGAAAGGGGGGGGGGGGGGGCCTGCCCGGTTCACAGCTGTGTGTGATTGACCGGTCTCGACTGCCATAGACTGCCCACGTCTTCTTGTTTCGTTTTTTTTTTTTTTTTTTTTTTTTTGTTGTTGTTGTTTTGTTTTTAACGGGGGTAGGGGATATAACAAACTTTATTCATTCGATATAACTAAGTTGATTGTATAGTCTGTACTTTGTTTCAATATGTTATAAATTATAATATGTAATAGAGATACTAGTACTACAGAACAAAATATAGAGGGGGGGGGGGGGTTATAACAATATTAATTCATTCAATATAATTGAGATTACTGTATTTTGTACTCTGTGATTGGTTCCAATATGTTATATATTACAATTTGTATGAATTAATATTATTTATTGAGTGAATACAATAAAGAATATTACAAAACAAAAAAAATCAGTAAATTTTCCGCTCGATTTAAGAGCTCTTGACTGCTCTAAACACTAACACTAACACTAAACCCAACTTGAAATCCCTCATTATAAACGATATTATATCCCTCATGTATAGTTGTTTGCATTGCGATTGTACAGAGCACGAAAAAGGTATAGACAAGTACTATCTTTCGATCTCAGGTCGAGATAGTACTTTTGTAAAGTAATTTTTTGCTGCTACCCCACTTGCCCACCCTTGCCCATTGAATACGCATAGCAAAGTAGGTTACGCGAAATGTCAAAGTCAATGTCAATGTCAAATGAGCGCGCATCAACTGTATTACATGTATGCATGTTGCGCTTTGTAAAATCTAGCTGAAGCTAAACTGTCTGCAGAATCAGTTCTTATTATTATGTAAAATTCACTTTAAATAGACCTTATTGCCGATGTGGGATATAAAACAAATATTAACCTCCTTTACTTGGGCAATGGATACAAACTATCATCGCCTCGGTGATCTCGGGGCTACCATCTTCCCTCGCCTTGCGGCTCGGGAAGATAGAAGCCCCGAGATCACCTCGGCGATGATAGTTTGTATTATATACCTCACTTAAGAAATCCAGCCATCTGATTGGTCGAATTGCATTCATAAACTTCAACTATTTCTGTAAAATTCCCAATAACCATGGTTATTGGGAAAATAGTTCAGTCTCCATGGTTACCCCATAGGTTTACATGTTAAAAAATGGTCTGAGCGATCGAGGATACCGCGTACGTGTGCGAAAAATTGGTCGGCAATTTCAATACAATTGAATCTCGATCGATCTTACCGACAATTTTATCTTGCATTGTTGACATGAAGACGAAAATAAACTTCCAAAAACAAAAAAAAAAACATCTGCCGATAGATCTTGATCTAAATTCGTGCCAATATGCATTGCAAAAGACTGACTTTAGTTACATCACCTTTTGTACGCAAGAGTTCGAATCTCATCTTCGACAAAAGTTTTTTTATTTTTTATTTTTTATTTTTTAGTCTATTTTTTTTCGGCATATAAAAGTATTAATGACTGCTTTAATATTCGAGAAATAGTTGTTTTATTACGCTCTCGGGAAGGTTACAATTGGGCTATTGCCCTCGGCACGCCTCGGGTAATAGCACAATTCTAACCTTCCCTTGAGCGTAATAAAACAACTATTTCTCTCAAAGCAGTCATTAATACTATACCATTACCCTCGTAGTCGATTAATATTTGCTTACTATCGATAAAATACATATTCATGAGGCTCATATCCAATCAAAAAGCCGCCTCAGGTGCTTATTTTGTCTTCAAATGATCCAAAAGAGGCGGAGCCTAATCCAATTCGTGTAATGGTTTCCACGCGTGCTGCTTTCTTATAGTGTATACAATGCATGCATGCCATAAATGTACTGTAAGTCATAACTACACATTGCATTTTGAATCGACGCTGCAACACGCAAGAATCGTTAGAGTAGGGGGACTCAGAATCACCCTTTTCCCCATCGAAGACTTCTTCAAATTATAATTTCAAGTGGTCAGATTGATGCCCAGAGGAGTCGTGCAACCTATGAAGTCAAAATTGTAAGTAGAGTCTACTCCATTTGCAGAAATATCGCCTAGAGATCTAAGGCTAATCGGCTCTGTGGAAATGTTTTTTATGATATGGTAGGTTAGCCCACACATTGGAGGGCTTTCATCGAAAGGGTGCGGTGCGGCGCGGCGCGGTGTGGTGTGCTCAACGCACCCATTCGATAAAAGAGGGGGGGCTTTTCTCGAAAGGGTGCGTTGAGAGCGGAGTACCGTTTTAACACACCCTTTCGATAAAAGAGGGGGGGCTTTTCTCGAAAGGGTGCGTCGACTAGTCTTTCGCATCAGTCGTTTAAAATGAGGATCTCGGACAAAAGGTAATAGTTGCCAATTTAAGTATATCGAAAATGTATTAAATAAAATGGAATGGTCTTGATTACAGAGTGGTCTCTTTCGTTATTACTATGTTGATGGGGGGAGACAGAGAGAAGGAAAAAAGGGAAAGGGAAAGGGAAGATAAAAGGAAAGAATAAGAAGAAAAGAGGGAAACTGGGGGGGGGGGGCGAAGGGCTCTTGCCTCCTCACCACACCCCCCCCCCCCCCCGCCAAAAAAATAAATAAGAGAGAGAGAGAGAAGGGAAAGGGAATGAAAATATAAAAGGAAAGAAAGAAGAGGAAGAAGAAAGGCTCTTACCTCCCCCCCCCCCTGCCAAAAAAATAAATAAGAGAGAGAGAGAGAGAGAGAGGAAAGGGAAAGAAAGAAGAATAATAAGAAGGAAAGGGGGAAACGGGGGAAGGGCGAAGGGCTCTAATTGCCTCCTCCCTCCCCACCCCCCGCCAAAAAATAAATAAGAGATAGAGAGAGAAGGGAAAGGGAAAGAAAATATTAAAGGAAAGAAAGAAGAGGAAGAAGAAGAAGAAAAGAGGTAAACGGGGGCGAAGGGCTCTTGCATCCCCCCGCCAAAAAATAAATAAGAGAGAGAAGGGAAAGGGACAGGTAAAGAGAAGATAAAAGGAAAGAAAGAAGAGGAAGAAGAAGGAAACGGGGGCGAAGGGCTCTTGCCTCCTCCCCCCCCCGCCAAAAAATGAATAAGAGAGAGAGAGAGAAGGGAAAGGGAAAGGGAAAGAAAATATAAAAGGAAAGAAAGAAGAAGAAGAAGGAAAAAGGGAAATGGGGGAAGGGCAAAGGCTCTTACCTCCCCCCCCCCCCCCCCGCCAAAAAAATAAATAAGAGAGGGAGAGAGAAGGGAGAGGGAAAGAAAATATAAAAGGAAAGAAAGAAGAGGAAAAAGTATAAGAAAAGAGGGAAACGGGGCGAAGGGCTCTTGCCTCCTCCCTCCCCCCCCCCTCCCCGCCCAAAAAACAATAAAAGAGAGAGAAAGAGAATCTGTTCTGATCCTGGTCCTGATCCTCAAGAGGGATATAAAGATGACCAATAAGAACGTTATTGTTCGAGAGAGAGTGTTTGTGGCTTCTAGAACATTTTAGAATTAAGTCCCACCACATTGCAGTTGTGGGGAGGGACTATGATTATATTACCCTCTTGGATGGCTTCCCAGAGTCTGGCTTTGAAGGTTTCGACTGCGTCGCAGGCAAAGATGCTGGGGGGGGGGGGAATTTCAGGCCCGTATGGTTCTTGGAAAGAAGGTGAGTCGATATAATTATACCCGTCTTGCATCTTATGTTGGAGAAGGAGAGGGAAAGAGAAGATAAAAGGAAAGAAAGAAGAGGAAGAGGAAGAAGAATTTGTGTTCTGCCAGTGTCACAAATAGATATATAAATATGCTCATCTGACGATAATTTGATGTATAAAACCCCTCACCTTCTTGGG